>OZ010788.1:557466665-557812744 GCA_963932465.1 Maratus speciosus | reverse complement strand
GACGTAGCCGAATTCCTTTCGTCGCTGAATCGATTAAAATCATCGTCATCGGAAAGCGGACGATAGATTGCGTCGCACATCAGAAGACTTTTAATCTTTTGCTTTCGTTTGTGAAGGCTGCTGGGGGAGGGTATGGGGCTCTGTGAGAAGAAAGCACAAAAAGGGGTGCACAAGGGCCCCGGCTAGTAATTAATTTCGGAATTATGTGAACCCTTGTCTGAAGTTTAATCTTAATTATATATTTTTCTCTCATCCTTTGAAAAGCATTTCTGGTGGAGACTACTCGTTCAGATAAATCGGTCTCTCTTTCTGTCCTTCCTTTTTCAACTGCAATATCTCAGCCAAAAGAGAATCGGAACATGATGGTAAGAAAGAAGTAACAAAAAATAGATGAGGACGAAGAAAACTGTCAGACATTTACTGAAATTTAATCTTTTAGTAGGTACCGGACGGTGGATTCTTCTAAGCTTTTTCTTCTCCCCCCCCCCCCCTGTTCAATTTGTCTTTCGTTCTATCAAGCTGCATGATTGCTTGCCTTTGATATTAAGCTCATTTTGAAACTATACACGGAACATTCAAAGTGCAAATTGGTCAAATAAATTTGATGGGGATAAAGATCTACTTGTAGAATAAGAAGTACAATTTCTTCAAACAGCGAATTTATTCTCAAATTGGATATTGAAAATATCTTCGGTGTTTTTCTTACATTTTGTTAGATATCCATAGATGTTTTTTAAATTAGCTTTCTAATTTGCATTATCTAGTACCAGCAGGAAGACCAAGTTATGCTCGGTTAAAATTAGCTTTGTATTCAACTCGATATAACAATGATTCCTCGCTGTATTAGTGCTATAAAGAATTTTATTTTATAACATTATTATTTACAGAAAATATCAATATTAATACTATGTACATATTTCATAATCGCAAGATTCACTGTCCAACTTCATAGACTTTAGGCTTCGACCTAAAATTTTTGTTAAGGCTGTTCTTAACTGCTCTGCCCAACAAGCGCAAAACGTTTTGACACATTTACAAATTCATTTTTTAACGGAAAGGTATAAAATTGGAAAGCCTGGCCATGGAAACGATTTGGAATCGAACTGTTTTTTCCATTTTTTTTTTAATCAATCAATTACCTACTGAGTTATAAGCCATTTTGATCACATGACAAACACGTTTTTCGCCCGCTCTTGAGTGCTCTTTCTTCCTTCGCGCGGAAATTCGGTTCAAAACGCCAACTTTGACACTGTTTTCTGAAAGATCTATTGCGTTTGTAAAAAAAAAAGCTCAATTACATAGTTTCTGAACAACAACACTAGCTAGTTTCATGCATTTTCGAACAAAAATAAATTAAAACTTATGTCAGAAAGTTGCCCTTTTCGATTTGAGAACAGCCTTAAGTGTGAGATTAATTGCGAGAAAGTTCTATATATTCTGATTGGTTGAATTCTGCTTTCGAGAACATTTTATGGACTCTGATTGGCGGAATCATATATCTTGGCTCCTATTGGGAACTTCTAGAAAATTCCTTCAGATTCTGAAAGCCAATGTTTTCGCGAAATGTCGCGAAATTTGGCGGCATTCTTTCATTTCGCGCCAAGCATGTGCTTTGGCATTGGTAATCTTGAAAGTCAATTTTCCCTCACAAATTTCGCCAACATCGCTAATATTTCGCCAAATTTCGCAAAATGTTGCCAACTTTGCGACTTCGTTTACTACCAACTGTTCAGCAACTTAATAACTGTTTCAATCTTCAATCTCATTGAAATGCAAAATCCTGTAGTGACCCAAAATGACCTAGTAATCGAATTTTCTCGAACATGTGACCTAACCCAATGGTCTTCTCGTGCCCCAAAACGGTAGGATACAAAATTTAGTCAAAATCGTTAGAGCCCTTTTTTTAGCTAAAATTTACATACACACGAGATTTGCTCGTATCACATAACATATGATAAGGATCGTATGCATTTATTATGTTAATAACTTGCGTTGTTTGTTAATTTCGCTTTGCTGTTTACTTGTTTCACTCAAGACCATATTCACCTTCTATCATAAATAATAACAAGGAAATAAAAAAATGAAAATAAATTTCCAACTGACAAAATGCAAGCAACAAAAACTATCTTTTTTTACTTATTACTAATAAATTTCATTCTACCACATTACGCGCACACTCAAAAAACTAAACGTTCTCATCTACCTGATTGAGTACACTGTAAAAAAAATATGTTTATTAATCTAGCAATATGTAATATAATCACGAACGAAAATGTACAATAACCCTCACGATTTCAAAAGCGTCCTTTATCAATAGAAACCTCAGGAACCCAATAAATTTCCGAGAATAAAAGAAGCATTTATAAAATCATTTGTTGCCACTGATTTTCGATAACGATTGAGAGTAGTTTTTAGAATGTATCAATCAGTTTTCTTAACCCATAATACAGAGTTTTCGGATTCTACCCATTCACAAGTAAACATTTTCATGTTAAACAATCGTATTTTACAGACAAACTAAACATGAGGAATTAATAGCATTAGCATTAAAATTAATATTATTTTGTTACTCGTCCATGTATGAATTCAGTTGCGCAACTGAAAATATTTAATTGGTAATTATAGTAGAACCTCTTTTATCCGATACTCTTTGAACCGAAACTCTCGGTTAACCGAAATCACATTCCTTGTGTGCAAAATCTCTTTTGAAAGTTTTTTTTTTTTTTTTAACTATCATATTCCTTGTGTACAAGCGGTCCTTTTCGAACGACGAGTACAAATAAATATTTTCGATCCTCTTTCTTAGAATTCTTTTGAATTTAACTTGGGTGCCCGTGAACTGCGGAGTGGAACGAACAAAACGAACGAACAAAACGAACAAATTAGCAATTCTAAAGCTTTTGAATGTTTTGCAAAAGTTTTGGCCTGGCTGAAGCAGCAGAAAGACTGTGATACTGGTGAACTAATAACATTTGAAAACTTCATGATTGAGCTTCAAAACAAAGGCAATTGAAACTGCGGCTAACAAAACATTGTTTCAAACCCTTGTGAAAGGTACTTAATTTCAAAATAAAAATTCAGGTAATTTATTCTCTTTTCTATTTTTATATTGCCTTATTTTTATTAAGCACTAGTTACCATAATAATAAACTAGCAGGAATGACCGAGCTAAGCTCGGTCAAAATTAGCTTTCTGTTTATCTCGATATATTTTCCCCACTGAATCATTCTTGCTGTTTTAGATGCAATTAGCTAGACCGTGAAACATAGTGACCCAAAATGACCCACTAATCGAATTTTTTCGAACATGCGACCTATCACAATGCTCTTCTCGAGCCTGAAAACGATGGAATACAAAATTTAGTGAAAATCGTTAGTCGTTTTCAAGGTAAAATAAGCTTGATCCACGTTGATTCAAAAAACCACTAACCGAAATTCATCGACAGATGTGAGCTATTTCAATGGTCTTTTTGTACTATGAAACGGTATAACAAAAAAAAAAAAAAAAAAAAAAAAAAAAAAATTGCCAAAATTGTTTGAACCTTTTTGAGATGCCGTTAGCTTGACCCCGACCCATTATCACCAAAATGACCCACTAATAGAATTTTCTTGAGCATGCGACCCAGCACAATGGTTTTATCTTATCCAGAAACAAATATTGTACAAAGTTTTGTCAAAATATTTTGAGCACTTTTTTAGATACAGTTAGCTTAATCCTGATCCATTAGGACCGAAAATAACCCATTGATTGAATTTTCTTGAACGCGCGACCCTGCCCAATGCTCTTATCATGCCCGGTAACGGTATTATACAAAATTATGTCAAAATGTTTTGAAGCGCTTTTTAAATACAATTAGCTTGACCCTGATCCATTGTGATCCAAAATGATCCCCTAATCGAATTTTCTTGAACATGCGACCTAGCTCAATGGTCTTCTCGGGCCCGAAAACTATAGAATACAAAATTTAGTCAAAATCGTTTAAGCCGTTTTTTACATACAATTAGCTGGACCCTGACACATTGTGACCCAAAATGACCCACTAATCGAATTTTCTCGAACATGCGACTTAGCCCAATTCTCTTCTCATGCCCAGAAACGGTATACGTAATATAAAATTTGGTCAAAATGTTTTGAGTATGTTTTTAGATTCAATTAGCTTGACCCTGGCCCATTGTGACCCAAAATGACACACTAATTGAATTTTCTCGAACATGTGACTTAGCCAAATGGTCCTCTCATGACCAGAAACGGCCGTATATTAAAAAATTTTGTCAAAATGTCTTGAGCCGTTTTTTAGATATAATTAGCTTGACCCTGACCCATAATGACCCACTAATCGGATTTTCTCGAACACGTGACCCATCCCAATGGTCTTTTCGTGCCCATTTCGTCAAATCGTAATTCCGTTGTCTAGATAAACTTAGCTGGACCCATGGTGACCCAAAAATGACCCACTAATCGAATTTTCTTGAACACGTTACCCATCCCAATGGTTTTTTTGTTGCCCGAAAATGGTTAGATACAAAATTTAGTCAAAATCGATTGAGCCGTTCTCTAGATATAATTAGCTTGACCCTGACCCATTATGACCCAAAATGACCCACTAATCAAATTTTCTCGAACACGAGACGAATCCAAATTGTCTTTTCGTGCCCGAAAACAGTAGGGTGCAAAATTTCGTCAAAATCGTTAGAGCCGTTATCTAGATAAACTTAGCTTGACCCACTGTGACCCAAAAAGGACCCACTAATCAAATTTCCTCGAACATGTGACTTAGCTCAATGGTCTTCTCGTAATCCAAAACTGTAGAATATAGAGTTTAGTGAAAATCGTTAGAGCCCTTTTTTAGATAAAAATAGCTTGACCCACAGTGACCCAAAAATGACCCACTAATCGAATTTTCTCGAACACGTGACCCATCCCAATGGTCTTTTCGTGCCCGAAAATGGTTAGATACAAAATTTAGTTAAAATCGATTGAGCCGTTCTTTAGATATAATTAGCTTGACCCTGACCAATTTTGACCCAAAATGATCCACTAATCGAAATTACTCAAACACGAGACCCATCCCAATGGTCTTTTAGTGCCCTAAAATGGTTAGATACAAAATTTAATCAAAATCGATTGAGCCGTTCTCTAGATATATTTAACTTGACCCTGACCCATTATGACCCAAAATTACCCAGTAATAGAATTTTCTCGAACACGAGACCCATCCCAATGGTATTTTCGTGCCCGAAAACAGTAGGGTGCAAAATGTCGTCAAAATCGTTAAAGAAGTTATCTAGATAAATTTAGCTTGACCCACGGTGACCCAAAAATGGCCCACTAATCGAATTTTCTCGAACATGTGACTTAGCCCAATAGTTTTCTCGTAATTCAAAACTGTAGAATATAGAGTTTAGTGTAAATCGTTAGAGCCGTTTTTTAGATAAAATTGGCTTGACCCATAGTGACTCGAAAATGACCCACTAATCGAAGTTTCTCGAACATGTCACCTAGGCCAATAGTTTCTTCGTGTCGAAAAACGGTTGGTTGTGAAATTTGTTCAAAATCGATTGAGCTGTTTTTTAGATATAATTAGCTTGACCTTGACCCATTACGACCCACTAATCGAATTTTCTCGAACACGTGATCTAGCGCAATAGTCTTATCATGCCCGAAAATGGTAAAATACAAAATTTCGTCAAAATCGATTGAGCCGTTCTCTAGATATAATTAGTTCCACCCTGACTCATTATGACCCAAAATGACCCACTAATCGAATTTTCTCAAACACGAGACCCATCTCAATGATCTTTTAGTGCCCGAAAATGGCTAGATACAAAATTTAGTCAACTTGACCCTGACCCATTATGACCCAAAATGACCCACTAATGGAATTTTCTCAAACACGAGACCCATCCCAATGGTCTTTTCGTGCCCGAAAACAGTAGGGTGCAAAATTTCGTCAAAATCGTTAAAGAATTTATATAGATAAACTTAGCTTGACCCACGGTGACCCAAAAATGACCCACTAATCGAATTTTCTCGAACATGTGACTTAGCCCAATAGTTTTCTCGTAATCCAAAACTGTAGAATATAGAGTTTAGTGAAAATCGTTAGAGCCGTTTTTTAGATAAAATTGGCTTGACCCATAGTGACCCAAAAATGACCCACTAATCGAAGTTTCTCGAACATGTGATCTAGCCCAAAATTTTCTTCGTGTCAAAAAACGGTTGGATATGAAATTTGGTCAAAATCGATTGGGCCGTTTTTTAGATATAATTAGCTTGATCTTGACCCATTACGACGCAAAATGACCCACTAATCGAATTTTCTCGAACACGTGATCTAGCGCAATGGTCTTATCATGCCCGAAAATGGTAATAAAATACAAAATTTCGTCAAAATCGTAAGAGCCGTTTTTAAGATAAAATTTACATATACACACATACATATACACACAATTTTTGCTCGCATTATAGTATAAGATAGCGCACATATTTCTCCTTAATCTTAAAATTGAAGCATTCTCAATTATCCAAAAATTTCGATTTTCTGAAAGATGGTCGGTCCCAATTACTTCGGATAATCGAGGTTCTACTGTAATAGCATCCTAAAAACAGATTTTCCTGTTTGAGAATACTGATTGATACGCTATAAAAACTACTCGGAAAAGTTTCCGAAAATCAGAGACAGCAAAAAAGGACTTTGTTTTTATAAATGCTTCTTCAAATCTCGAATATATATTCGGGAAGAATATAAGATCGTAATATTGTCGTAATATCATATGATAGGACGTAATATCATATGAAATCTTTAATGCTCATGTATGATGATGTTTTAAATGTTTTTATGATGTTTTTTTAAATGCTTCTTTAAATCTCGAATACATATTCGAGAATAAAATAGGTTCATAATATATGATGACAGAGGTTGATGTTTTTGTAACTGCTTCTTTAAATCTCGAATATATCGCACCCTTGATTTAAAAGTGCCACAACTCAAAAATTGGATTTTTTGAGTTATAGCTGCCATTCTACTTGTTTTTTTACGACTCTACCAATCACCTAAAGTACCAGATAATGCACTGAAAATCTAGCCACCAGGTAGCAGTTGTGTTTACAAGATGACCACTGACCGTTCCACAGCCCGGAAACAATTTTTCGCATTTCCTGAAAATCGGAGTTTTTTGAGTTATGACACTTTTGAAGCAAGGGTGCGATATATCGGAGATTATTGTAAGGGCATAATATATGATGATCTTTTTAATGATGTTTCTAATAATAAAGAATGTTTTTTGGAATCATGGCATCATTTCGCATTTCATGGATAACTCGGAAAAGAATACTGTACATTTTTTTTTTCGTAGTAACATCATATTTTCATACGTTAAGAAACATTTCCTTATTTTTACACCATAATATTGCAAATCAGCTGGTTCTGTGTACCTTATTGTTGATTGCAATTTAAAACTTTATTTATTTGTGTTGAAATAATGATTTGTGATGTCTGTCCTTTCTTCTGCGTTATACTGGACGTAAATCTGTTCAATCTGGAGAGTACACCTAGTTTTTCTAGTCTTGCTTCCTGTCGGCGATTTGCGTTTGAAGCCAGTATTTCACAGCAGTTGTAAAAACTTTCGAACCACATGGCGCAGGCGTAAATCTACAGTAAAAAAATTCGGTAAACAGAACCCCGTTTGACTTGATCCAGACCTCTTTCCATTATAAATAGACTTGAAATGGGCCGAAAATTTTCCAAGAAACAATTTGCTGAAGAAGAGTTTTAAAGATTGTATCCAAAATTCCATTTTCGTGTGCGTGAATTGGGAGACTTTTATTCATGCTTCAGATTATTTAGTAAATGGAACTTCAATTATTCGTTCTAAGAAATAGGTTTACTTTCAAATCGTGGAACCGTCTTCTCCGTAATGTTTCTGTGAAATCGTTTTCATTTTAGAATTAATGAAGATTACTTGTGATTTTAGAAAGAAAACATGAAGTAATTTTGAAGAATAATAAAGTCTTGTCTTTACTCGAAATCTAGTATGCGTTGTTTATGAAGAAAATAATCCAAGGATCAGGATTAGTCTATCAGGATTCGACATTATAATTGTGACTAGATTTGGAACAGAAATGGGTCTTTCACAACATTCTGAATTTTCATTTTCTTTTGACTTTCGCACTGTACATTTTAATTGCGAGCATGTTTTATCATATCCCTGGTAAAAGATGACAAAATCCATATGTTCAGTTAAAGATGTTTGAACTACACAAATTCCGTGATGAGACCAACTCTTTCCATCTTCATTGTTTATTTCTGTAATTTCAACGAGAAAAAAATGTTAAGGAAAATGGTTAGATATTAATGTAGTCACACCACCTATTATATTTGTAAATCTTTTGAAGAAGATTATTGGATATTGATGACCACACCACATTGCTACCTTTGAATCATGCAACGAAATCTATTGTTAATTTGTTTCAGACCAATACAATCCCCAGAGCTTCCCACACTTCGAAGTATGGCATGTTCAAATTCCGTGATTTCATTTGTATCTCATTCAAAAATAAACATTTCGATCCTATGAACTTTCGTGGCGATGTAAATTAAAGCTTGTAAAGTGGATTTAAACATTAGCATTCTCATATAAGTAGATTATATTTATTTATGAGTAAATGCAAAATAATAGATTTCAGGATTGTTTATTTAAGTATTAAAACTTGCATTAAAAGTTTATCCAAAACCGATGTTTCGTCTACTTGCTTGAAATTTCAATTTTGATTATTAACTTTAGGAATGCAAAGGCTATATTAAAAATTATTTACAATTAAGAATAAATAATAAGTAACAGATTGGCATAATTTAGTAATTGTCTTCTTATTCCGTAATGAGAAAAAAAAAATACTAATGAAAAATTTTGAGGGGAAAATACGATAATTCTATTATTCGTTTGAACATGAAGGAAAGCTCTTAAAATTTAAAAAATATTTGACGATATATATAAAAGTATATATTTTAAATATAGAGACTTTCATTCTTGCTTTTTCATTCCTTAATGAGAAAAGAAAATAAATAATGGAAAATGTTGTGGAGAAAATGCAATATTTCTATCACTTGTTTAAACATAAAAGAAAGTTCTTAAAATTTTTAAATTATTCGACATCGTAGATAAAAGTGTATATTTTAAGTATAGAAACCTTGCTCTCAGTTTATTTTTGCCTCGAGAATATTTTAAAATAGAGTAGAAAAAATTATTGAATTGAACAAAAAATTATAAATTAATTATGAAACAATACAGATGTCAGCACTATTTTTTCTTTAAATCATTTGCAAAATTGTAAAAAACGCGCACAAATTTTGAAGTGGAATGTAATAAATATTACCTTTTTGAACCCAATTTTGTTACGCTTGGAATCAAAAGGCAGTCTTGATCTTTATGCTTATGCAATATTGTTAATGTCTGACTTTTCCTTTATTTAATTTTTTGTGCATACATAAGAAAAAAAATTATGATTTTGTAATCTTTTTAAAAGTTTCTAACATATTTTGAAGGTGAAGGAAATAAATGGCAACTTCCAAACGTGCGCAATTCGGTCTTCATAACACTACATTAGGTATCAATTGTGTTTTTGAATTCCTTTGATACCTAATGTTGTTTTTGAATTCCTTTGATTTTTATAACGTTTTAAATTTTCTCAAAATTGACATTTTTTTAATTTTTGTATTTAATTTAAGATTTATCATGGTGCTACCAAATTATTATTACTAAATAAATATGAAGATAATTTTCCAGGGGGTACAATATTATAAAAAAAAATTTCATTCATGTTAAATAGTTTCCAAGATACGGAACCTCAAACTTGCAACTTTGAACAATTGCACACATTCCATTCTATGTCACAAGTTTTTAAAATGTCCTGAGCTACCAAAATATTTTATTTTTTGTCAGGATATTTTCCAAAGCTCTATTTGAATATGAATTGAATCCGTGTACCAAATTTTATTAAAAACGGTTACTATGTGGCCACGACTTTTTTGAAATTTTTGCTCATTTTGTGTTGAATGATCATTTTGTTATTGTTATTTTTTGCTGTTGTTGTTTTCGTTTTCTTGATTTTTATAAATACTGTAAGGGCTTTTTACCATGATTCCCAGTGAAATAGTTCCTGAAATAGTCCTTGATAGTGAATTTTATTGTGAGTATTTCAGTTTGTGCTCCTATTGGTCAGCAAATTTGTCAGAATGCCTCCTTTCTGGAACCGGTTCACAGCCTTAAATTTCTATGTATAACTTAAATTACAGATTAACAAGAGATAGATTAAAGTAGAAATTACATATTTAACAAAACTAAAATCTACCTAAAAAGGTTTGATATTAAAATTGCTGTGTCCATGTTCTTTTATTTTAGAAAAAGGAGTGAATAAATAATAGTTTTACAGGAGGGAATTGTGAAAATCTACTTTATTTGGTTAGAATGTCGTTTTTTTTTTATGTAGATCTGTCTTATATAGATTTGTCTGTTTTTTCTCTTTTATTACTTTTGCGTATGTAAGTAAACTTTGTGTAAAATATACAAAATAAGTGCGTTTTTTTATTATTATTCATTTGGTTAGATTACAACATTCATCTGCTAATATTTTGATAAATCGTGAATTTACAGCCCTATTTAGACAAACTAAAATATGATTCATGTGTATTGTTTTCTATGTGAAAATGCAAGAATATTTTGCTTAACATTTTTGTGGAATGCAGAACATGGAAATATTTTGTCGTTATGTGTGTACGCAAGAATATTGGAAAAATGTGGTTTTATTAATATTATTATTATTAGATCTAGAGAGGGGAGAGGATAACTTTGAAGAAGATAACGCCTTTGCACAAACTTATTTATTTATTTATTTTCTAAAACTCCTTTTCAGTATACCAGACTATTTAATAGAAATAAAATTCTAAGTAATTTAAAACTTTTAATAAGATTCAACTTTAAAAAAACTTGTATTTTATTTATTTTCTAAAATTCCTTTTCAGTATACTATACAAGTTAATAGAAATAAAATTCTAAGTAATTAAAAATGTTTAATAATATTTAACTTGAAAAAAAAAACTTGTTTATTTATTTATTTTCTAAAATTCTTTTTCAGTGTACCAGACAATTTAATAGAAGTAAATTCTAAGTAATTTAAAAATTGTAATTCGATTTAACTTGAAAAAAAAACTTGTTTATTTATTTATTTTCTAAAATTCCTTTTCAGTATACCAGACAATTTAAAAGAAATAAAATTCTAAGTAATTTAAAAAATTTAATACGATTTAACTTGAAAAGAAAACTTGTTTATTTATGTATTTTCTAAAAGTCCTTTTCAGTATACCAGACAATTTAATAGAAATAAAGTTCTAAGTAATTTAAAAATTTTAATAAGATTTAACTTGAAAAAAAGAAGTGAAATAAAAGACAGACAATTTATAATGCAAAATTATATAAACTTGAGTGAAAATATTCAATTTTATGAAGCGTTAAGACTAACCGAAGTTTCCCCCCCCCACCCCCTACCTTAAATCTATCGAAAATGTAAAGAATACGATCGCTCACAAATACGTGGAAAGAAATATAATAAAAAGGAATTTCTTTCTGACTAAAGGAGTCAATATTTACCAGGTAATAGCGGACTAAAATAAATATTTCCATTCCTTCGTTTTATGTGAGCGTAGAACAAATCTTCTTTCCCGCTCAAAATGATCGTGTATGACTGGTGCCATGCGCATCATAAATAATTCCTGCCGAATATTTTTTTTTCTTTTTTTTTAAGGAGCGGTTGCTACTTGTTGCATAATAGATGGAAAATGTTTTACAATGGAAAAACGTTTTTATTTTTGTTCTTAGCAAGCATTTTATTTCAACTGCAGAATTTTTAAAGTTTTGTTTGTTGAAATTTAAGTTTTTAAAAAGCAAGTATGATATGAGTTGGGATTGTATATATATATATATATATATATATATATATATATATTAAAAAAAGTTTGTATAAAATATTTTTATTTTTATCTTTTCCTTTTTAAAGTTATGAACAGAAAATACTTTTAAATATTTTTTTGCTTAAATAATTTCTGCCCGTTTGATTTTTTTTTTTTTTTTTTTTTTTTTTTGATAGAAACTATTTTTTAACCAAGCATACTATATCTCTTAGATTATTGGTGTATTTGCAGGGTTCATAAATATCATGATATTTTCTATGAAAAAAAAATTTATATAAAATACTTTTATGTTTATGTTTTCCTTTAAAGTTATGTACAGAAAATCGTTTTAAATATATTTTTGCCTAAACAATTTCTGCCCGTTCGATTTTTTATTTTTTTAGTAGAAACTATTTTTTAACCTAGCATAATATATCTCTTAGATTGTAGATGTATTTGCAGGATTCGTAAATATCATAATACTTTCTATGAAAAGAAAAATTACATCTATATTTTTGTGTTTTCCTTTAAAGTTATGCACAGACAATAATTTTAATTTTTTTTTTTTCTTAAATAATTTCTGCCCGTTTGATTTTTTTTTTCATTTTTTTAGTAGAAACTATTTTTTAACCAAGCATAATTTATCTCTTAGATTATAGATGTATTTACAGGGTTCGTTAATATCACATTTCCGAAAATATAAAAAAATATCCCATATTTTGATAGATATGACATTTTTCATATGATGACATGAGTTTCAAAACTCGCCTTATCTAGGAAAACAAATTTTAGAAAATAGCGAAAATTCTCTGACTGCGTCCATCTGTTTTCATTGTAAACTAAGATTTTTAAAATGCCAGAAATGCACCATAAAACTATCAGATTGTGGTGTTTTTTCGGTGCAAGGTCTCCAATGGAATAGATTGATAGGGAAAACTCGATTTTTTAAAATTTGGATAAGGCGAGTTTTGAAACTTCCGTCCTCATATATATCTGATACTTTCAAAATAGTCAACTTATTGATGATTAAAGGTACACATATATTTAGACAGACAATAAATGCAATTAAATACAATAAACCCAACCGGAGTGAAAAATTAGCCGGGATCAGGACTCGAACCTGGGTCGACAGCGTAACGTACTGTTGCTCTACCGTTAAGCTACTCTGGCCGATGTCCTAGCCTGGAAATTTCTCACTAATAAACCAAGTTGGGGACCCTGGTTCGAGTCCTGGCCCCGGCTAATTTTTCACTCCAGTTGGGTTTGTTGTATTTAATTGTATTTATTGTCTGTCTAAATATATGCGTACCTTTAATAATTAAAAATGGAATTCAGACGTTAATTTATGTGCTTTAATAAATTATTGATGATTACAAATATTTTCAGACTTTAATATAAATTAGAAACTAAAATATATTGCACATAGCATCAGAGGCGCTAACTTATACGGGCCCGCGAGGCGCCACCCAATAGTTTGATCTCTCCGCCCACCCATTTATTTAATTGCTGAAATAAAATTTGGTTTCATTGAAGTTCTCAAAATAATTTTGTCTGAAAAATAGTAAGAAGATCCATTCGACTTACAGGAGCACTGAAAGCCCTGTGCTTCAGCGGATATAAAAACAAATTTCTCTCAAAAACAAATTTTCCTAATATTTTGCCATCAGTTTTAATGTTTTGATGAATCGATGGGAGTGACTACAATTACATATAGTTTTCTTGATATTTAGTTTTTTGTATTTTCAATAGTTAGCATTTAGTTTATATTATTTATAATAAATATTAATGCGATAAGAAAGAATAAGTAAAAATAAATATATAATAAGAAAGAACTTGTAGAAATATAATTTAATAAATTATATATTAAATTATAATTAAATTATAATAATTTCTCTCAAAAACAAAAAATATATAAAAAATAGTAATTTTATATTTCACTTAGAAAAAGCATAATTTGACTTCGAATTATCATCTTTAGTCATTCGCTCTTCCCCCGAAGCTCTCCCCTCACGAACGCACTGGGAAAAATTTGTATGTGAAACACACAACTTGTTTGTGTATGACTCAAAAAAAATTTTTGAGCTCACCCAATATTTTTCAAAAGTTGTTTCAAAAGTTACTGCTTAGCATGGAAACTTAATAAAATAATATAGAATGTTATCTTTTCTTCTTTTTTTATTTTTTTTATTTCACATAACTAACAAAACTGAAGATCAACTAATTGATAACAGACACAGTTTACTTTTTACACTGACAGAAGAAAAAAAAAACTATAGGATTTGGCATTAAGAAAATTTTGTATTATACAACAAAATTTTAAATACAAAATAATTGATTTTTATTAAAAATTTTAACATAAATCCTAACCTGTTGTTCAGTTTCAACTGAACTAAACCAAAACCAGAAAAGGTTATTTCTAATGAAGATGTAAATAGCTTATCTAAATTAGACAATTTATCCTTCAATGAGTGTTCTAAATAATATTGTCCCGTATAATTATTAATTCTACATTTAAAAATTCAGCTTCAAACGTAAAGCTTGGAAAAAATATTTCTTTATTTATTTTTACTTAAAAAGTCACTGCTAGAGCAAAAGTTCTTTATCTACAAAACGACACTGTTATTAACAGTTGAAAAATTCGTTTACACTTGTTTTGACTGAAAATATAAAAAAATATCATACCCAATTATATTTTGAAATTAAATGTCAAATACATGAAAATATCAAACATCCTGATATTTTGAAAATAAAAATAGGATATATATCATGATGTATATCAAGAAATCTGTGTATTCGAGTATTATAATCGACTTTATCGATTTACCTGTTATTATTCCTGGAGCTTCTGCCTTCTAAAATAAAAATAAGTACAGTAAAGTCCCGATTATCCGAGTCCCGCTGAACCGAGTTTCCGCTTTAACCGAGTTATTTTCTTCTGATGGACTGATGGATTCCATTATTATGAAACATCCATTATAACTGGAGTGTTAGGTGAAGATGAAAGAGCTGTCGTAAGAAGTTAGAACTCGGATTGTCCTTGTCAGAATGGGAAGAAAAAAAAATGGCCATCTCCCCCCCCCCCCCATTCTGAGCAGAAAATCAGAGTTCTAACTTTTTACGGCTTCTCTTTCATCTTCACATAACACTCCATTTATAATGGCTGTTTCATAATAATAGAATCCACCAGTCCATTAGAAGAAAATGATCCATTCCAAATGTATAAGTTCGATTAAAAAAAAAATAAAAATATTTAATACTTTGAGCAGGAAGAAGAGGCTACATCTGCAATTTTCATGAAACTTATAGAATCACATAGCTTCCAATTTGTACTGTTTTGTTACTTCTAAAATTTAATACAAAGTTTTGCATATTTAATCGTTGACAATTGTTAGATTTCGGCGATTGAATTAGGCAAAATTTACTGGTAAGTTTTAGTGGTAAGAAAAAATCTTAGAAATTGGTAGCTATGCAGTAGCGTAATGCTGGGAAAAAAAAAAAAAAAAAAAAAAAAAAAAAAAACTCCAGCAAAATTGACATTCAACAAACAAAAACGATCAAGGGCTTTTCAAATAAATAATTTCATTCCCCGTTTTCTTAAAAGTAACGGAAATGTACATCAAAGAAATGTTACTAGTATCCTAAAAGTTAATGAATTAAGTGAAAATTTATATTTCATCTCCTTAGTTGATGACGATTTATGTAAATCCGGTTTATCCGAGTTTTTTGCTTATCCGAGATGAGCTTGGTCCATATTAACTCGGATAATCGGGACTCTACTGTAGAAGTGAATTATCAGTTTCTGAAGTTGATATGCGTGTTTCCCTTAAAAATGTTGATATGCTTTTCTTTTAGATTTTCGATGTCAATTCTCTATGTTAATCCTATAGGCTTGAAATACCTCTGTTTTTTTTTTTTTTTTTTTTAATTGTATCATAAGAAAATTGTGTTTCTTGAATTATTTTATTTCTGATACAATTGCTTAAACGTAACCAGGCTTTCACCGACGGTTGCAAATTAAAGTAAAGAAACAAATCAACTGAAATATTCCATTTGGTGTTGAAAACAGAATACCTCAATTTTTTAAAAAATAATAAAACTGGTACATAATAAATTGAAATTTTCAAATTGTTGTTTGATATTTAAACAAAAATTAAATGCGATGAAATTTTATGTTGTTGATGTGTACTTTGATTGCACAAAATATTTTACAAGTATACGATTACTAACTAATACTATAAAATATTTTACAAGTATACGAGGACCAAGTGTACCATTCTTATAAATAGAATTTATAAGAATGGTATACTTGGTATAAGACAGAAGTTTCAATTTTAAATCGGTAATAAATCTCCTTTCCCTGGCCAGAAAACTGTCTTGCTAAGGTGTAACAAAATGCAATGTAAAAAAAGTAAACATGTAAACTACACTGTAAGAAAATACAACGTTTTCTTAATCTAAGAAAATATAATATAACCAGGAAAGAAAATCAACGGTAGCCTCTTCTGAGTTTCCCACGATTGCAAAAACCGTTCTTTATTATTAAAAACCTCGGGAACGAGTGCATTTTCGCGATTTAAAGAATAATTTTTTTTTTTTTTCTTTACTGCCTCTGATTTTCGAACACGTTTCCGAGTCGTTTTAAAGTGTATTAAGGGGGGCAAAATTCTATTTATTTTTCTTTACAGAGATTTTGTTATGACATTTTTTTTCTGAAATATGTTTTAATATAATAAGAATATTGCATGGAAAAAAATCTGAAAATTTTTAAATATTTTTTTTAAATTTAAATTTAAAAATTTTAAACATATTTAATTTTTGATATAACTCTGGAAATACTTACTCGATTTACAAAATTTTTACATTTTTGTGTACAGAAAATGTGTCATTTTAATTTGTTTTCAGGATTTCTTAAAATATTGATTATGAATTTTATAAAAAAAAAATTAGGTAAAAAAAATGAAGTTTTTCTATGAGTGAGTTTTGCATTAATTAGCATATTTTCACAATTATCACTCAAAGTTAAAAATACTGAAGAAACTTTGTTGGAAATATAGCATAAAATCTCTGTTGAAAATTTTATAAATATATCTTGCAAGGAACTTTAGATATATTCTTTTAAAGTTGACAAATCGTGAAAAAATTCATTCTGAGATAAATAAGTTAAAGTTCTCGTCAGAGGGTAGCTATGCATCACTTCTCAAGGCAAAAGGTGTTATTATCTCCGGATTTGATGACGATAAAAGCATGCGGTTTTCTGTATTTAACGCTAAGAACTCAGTATTTTTTTAAGCCAATAAAAAAAAAATACCTTTTATTTTAGACTTTTTAGCCCCGGACCCCGGTTTTTTCAGCCCGGAATGTTTCCAAAAATCAGCGGCACATAAAAGAAAAAAAACTTTATTTTTATAAATGTTACCTTAATTCTCGAAAATAAATTGTTTTTTGAGGTTTGTAATAATAAAGAACGCTTTTCGAAATCGTGGGTAACTCCGGAGAGGTTATTGTATGTTTTCGTTTTTGGTTAACATATTTTCCTTGATTAAAAATATATATATTGTCTTTTTTTGCAGTGTATGTCTATTTCCTCATCACTTTCTATCAATGGTTACACACTTTTAAGTTCCTTATATTTTTTGGATACTTTTAAATCTTTGTAATAAATTTCGTTTTTTTTCCCCCTAGCAACTGATTTTTATTTTGATCAACATATTGTAACCTTATTTCAAAGTATAAAGTTATTTATTTATTTTTTTCTCCAGTTTTTTGTAAAAGGGTTCTTTGTAAAATTATCTTAAAGACGCATGCGCGTATTTATTGATTTTCGGATGTCTGTCTCATTATTTATTTTTATATACTTGTTGCCTATTCACGTGACTTGTTCCAACAGCTGTACACATTTTCTGAAAAATTATTTTATGGATGAATAACAAAATATGGGAATATGGTTAGACATTAAAATATTTCTTAGTTTTGTATATTTATTTGACCGAAGAAACACTGTTTTCTCTTAATAAATTTTATAATTTACTTTAGGATTAGGGATGCACCGAATATTCTGTATCTATTCGGTATTCGGCCACACTACCGAATATTCGGTATGCCGAATATCAAACTATTTGGTATGCCGAATATTCGTTTTGGCCGAATATCGAAATATTCGGCCAGACCGAATTCTTAAAAAACCTTTTTACTCGACTTAAAAGAAGGGTTATGTGTTTCACGCGTATCTGGGTATGTGGATTTCTTTATACCCTCGAAACATCCCAACGGCTGGATGGATTTTGATGAATGAGATCTCTATCGATTCGTCTTAATCGTCCGATAGTTATAGGCTAAGTTTTGTTTTAATAAATTCAAAATGGCGGCCGTAAAAAACAAAATGGCGGTGGAGACGAAAAACAATTTTTACGCACCCTATTGAGTGGCATATCATTGGATAGGTCTTTTAAAATGAAAATGATGTTTCATTGACTATTTTACAGTCAGAAGCTCCGTTTAAATATTACACAACCTGGAAGTTGTGTAGGTAGGATCTCTAGGTTTACTGCAACTTTAACCATCATAGACATCTATAGGCCTCATCAAAACAGTGTTTATAGATAGGAGCTAACCATTAAACGCAACTTAAAAGTCATCAATGCAAGTAAATAAAAAAATAGGTATGTAATATAAAAAAAATAGTTTCACATTGATGAGAAATAATTAATTAGTTCGCTTTTTACGCAGTCGAGTTTTTTGATTTTTTAAATTTAATTTTTATTAAAAAATATTTTTACCAACATTGAAACAACTTCAATTTTTAAATGACAATTAATAAAGATATTTAGAATAATTATTAATGTAATTATATTTAAATAAAAGAGAATGATTTTACATTTTTTATTTGCTATTTGAAAAGTATCACGTAAGAAAATTAACCAATAATGACGATTTTAGTCCCTTTCTGACAAACATTATATGACTGTAAAATTTTTCTTCCAATTCCTACAAAATTTCACTTTGTTTTTAAAATATAAGCAAATTTTATTCATTTGTTTCAATTCAGAGAGGAATCCACGAAATTTAGAATTTTGACAATTAAAGAAGCTTTATAACTATCCTCTTCTTAAATAACAATTCAAAGCATAGATTTTTTTTAGTGTAAAATTTACTTATAAAAACATCTTGTTTATCAATATGGAAGTATGTGTGTTAAATATTATGTAAAATTGTTTTAAAATTTAACTTTTTAATACTATATATATATATATATATATATATGATATATAAATATGCTTAAAATCTATTATGATTTAAATATTATTCATTGTTTCACTCTTCTCGCAATGTTCGAAAACAGGTGTTTTTGTTGTTGTTGTTATTTTTTTTTTCTTTTGGTAATATGTGGAAACTTACAAATGAGAGAAAAGCAATAGGTTGTAATGTTTGTTGTTGAGTTTTTTCCTTGCAATATTCTGCCAGTCATTCATTTTTTTTATTCTAAAATTTTAAAGTAATTTAAATGTTTGATTTAGAATCACGGAAATTTACTCGTGAAATTTTATTAAATGTGGTGATTTCGAAGAACTTTTGAGATAGAGTCGTCTGCTTAGAAAAAATGGAGGAGACCTCCTCCCGCTCCTTTTTTAGAGGTAGTAGGTATGAAATAATAATTGGGAGAAAAAAAGCAGTCTTCAGCTTCTTAGAAGTTACGTGACCAGCTAAAAAAAATGTTGCCATAGTTTTGCCTGACCCCGCCATTTGCGAATGCTATATAGCTGATATAATTAAAAAAATCCCCTGCCTACTTTTGAAAGCGAGTGTAGACTGTGGAGAAAAAAAAATTCCTTAAACTTTTTCAGACAGTCAAGGGAGAGGGTTTTTTTTTTTCTTTTTTCATATCTTTATCCCCCTCATTTAGCGTACTCGAATTGAATGTTCAATTCCACTTGGTCACGGTTTGAACCCGACAAGTACATAGAGTGCTCGTAAATTTTTCAAGTTTTTTTCTTTTTTTCTTACCTTATTGGCAATTTTTCCGGGTTAATTTGCTTCGATATTTTTTTTTCAATCCAGGAGTCGCATTTACCACCCTGTAAACATATATTTTGTTAATTTATTTTTAAAATACATATAAAAGATTCTAATTTAAAGGAAATCAAAAGAAACAACTTTTGCCTTATTCGATATCGTATCTGGCCATTTTGTCGTTTAATAATTAGCATCTCTGTGGTAATTAATTGACATGTTAATAAAAACAAGGTCTGTTGTCGCATCAAACTAGGGATGCATCTAATAGTGATTTTGGCCGAATGCCGAATATTCGGCCTGTAGTTAAACCGAATACTGAATATTCGGCTAGACGAATAGTAACTGTTAGGCCGAATACCGAATATTCGGCTTGGTCAAATACTTTTATATCTCAGAGTTTAACGGTATTAAAAAGTTAAATTTTCAACTATTTTACATAATATTTAGCACAGATACTTCTACTTCGATAAAAAAAAAAGACTTTTTTTAAAGTAAACTTTGAACTAACAAAAATCTATTTTTTTTTTTTGAGTTATTATTTAAAAAGAGGATGGTTTAATTTTTTTTTAATTAATAAAATTTAAATTCCATGTCTTCTTCTGTAAATTCAAACAAATGAATAGAATTTTCTTTTGTCGAACAAGTAAAAAAAACATGTCATTCCACTTATTCCATCAAAAATGCAAAGTGTGTCACTACAAGCAGTAACTGAACTTTCGTTCCCAACTGTAGCAAAAAGAAGATATTTTAGCGAGATTAGCATGATATAAATTTGTTTGTATAAAATGAGATGATATCACTGGAAGTGACTGAATTTTGGGCGGTGATAGAGTATAATTACTGTTAGCTGCATTCTTTAAGAAGGAATGTCTAGCTCAGTGCTGTTTAGATATGATTGGTTGCAATTTCCAGCACTTCTCGTTATGTTATCATATTTCTCAGAAATTAAAGTAACTCCGTTGACAATATAGTTACAATACCTTCATTATTGTCAAAGTAACAAACGAAAATTAATGCTTAACCTTGGGTGAGATGCATTATACTTTTAACTGAATAAGTGAATTGTGATCCTGGTTTGCTGAGCAAAAAATTGTCTGTTTTGATGCTCATTATTAGCCCTGGAAGTTTTTTCCATTTTGTTCGGAAACATACTTTTTGCGAAAAAGAAAGAAACGGATTATTAACCAGACAATGCTCAGTAACTCGCATTTGTACATGATTAATTTCTATGAAATTCGTTAATGGTTAATTTTTTAAAGTGACACTTTTAAAACAGCCAATAAATAATAAAAGCATTTTCTTTTCTTTAAAGATGATTCTGTCTAATTACTCTGAATATCCTTAATAAGTAAACAGTTAAAAATAGAAGCTGTGTAAGGTTTTAAAAAATATTTTAAAAAGTTTTTTCAGTATGCGGTTTGACCGAATAGTCTGATATTCGGCCAAGCCGAATATTCGGTAGGCAAAATAGTTTGATATTCAGCCAAGCCCAGACCGATTCGCAGACCGAATAGTTTTATATTCGGCTTAACCGAATATTTGGTAGTATGGCCGAATACCGAAAGATACCATATATTCGGTGCTTCCTTATATCAAACCACATTTATATTAAATTCAGGATCGTAAAGTTTCTTTAAAAACTACATGAAAAGGGTCTTTAAATTGATTTCTGGAGAAAATCATTAATTTCAAGCAATGTCACTATAACAGGTCTGAAATATCGATAGTTCCAATTAATCGAAGTATCTTTGCCATCCTTGTTCACATAAGCTCAGATAATAATCAAGGATCAAAGTTGTTTCAACTGAGAAATTATTAACAAAATGGTTTTAAACACTGTCAAAGTGAAAGACTGTTCGGAGGTAGGGAAACAGAAAACTTCTGCCATTTGTAATCATTTATTTGATTTCCCGGAAAATTTTCTAAGTTGTCTAAAAGTACCGTATGAGATTATGACCTGTTTTCGCTTGTGAACTTTAATTGCATGAATAATGTTATTTAATCATTAAGTTGTTTTCAAAAGTTTCCAGAAAATGGCTCTATTATACTGTTGTTATCGAAAACGGATGTTGTGCTGTTTTCACAACATTGAATTAATGTCAGAATGGATTAAACTTTTTAATCTATGATAGTTATTTATCGTTAAAATTTTAGTCTGTAATTTCAATAAGTACAGAATATTTTACCTGTGTTTTTGAGATTAAATAAAGATCGGAAGAAATTCATTTAAGTAGATGATATAATTGATGCTCAGACGCATGCAAAGTCGTACAGTTGTACAAGTCTCTAAACTGAAAAGGGGACCCGTGAGATGCCAATTTCGTACTATTCATATACAGAGCATGTAGGGACCCGATAAAGTGTTATCTGTACCAGCCTCACAATTTTAGTGAAGGCTTCTGATCATGCTGATTGAAAATGATGCTGTTTCCCATAGAACAGAGTTAACAAAATGTTGTAATCATATGTATAATGTATTCGAAATGAATCATTTGCTCCTTTTGGTAATGCTGATTAATAATAATAACAATCAAAGAACTGTACTTTTAAACTTTTTGCGTATTTTTTAGTTTTACTATGTTAAGGACAAAGGACTCGTAACTTATTTAATAAATACATATGAAACAGAGTTACAGAATAATGCTTTAACCTCTGGTAAGATTGTTGAAGTTAGAAGTGGCGAATTGTTTTGGTGTGAGCGTTTGTGTTCTTTTACTTCTGATATATTTTCGTTATACGGCCCAACCCTGGTATATAGAATCTGCATTACAACGAACCCCTGGATGTAACGAACAATTTTTTTTCTCCTTTTCAGTTTAAAACACATGCAGTGAATAAAGCTAATCCCTGAAAGGGACGAACAAACTTGCATGCATGACTCGTTATAACAGGATTTGGCTGCATCTAGTCAAAATTTGCCATGAATCTGTCAAAAAGTATCTAAATTTACTATTTTGTCACCAGAAAAAATGGGCGGATTGTAGTACCAAACCTAGTTTTACCAAACCTAGTTTTCGATTTTATCTTTATTTATTTAATAATTTCTAATCATTTTCTTTAAAATGTCATCTTAAATTGCGCATTAAATACAGTACAATGAGGTGATTTTCGTACCCTCATTAGTCATTACCCTTAAAAATCGTCATCTTTCATAACAAATATTTCTTTTTTAATTCTTTTTTCTTCTTTTTTACGGGTTTCCTCGACAACTTCCATAGTCAAGGTTTCACCTCAAATATGTACGGTGTGCTTATTGACTGTGTTTCACATATGTACTATACGGTATGAAATCAGGGTTGGCACGGTTTAAACCAATTGGTTTTTTTGTCAAAAAAAGTTTTTTAGAAAAATGGGCGATTTCTAAAATTTTCTAAAAAAATTTTAGAAAAAATCTAATATAATATTTTCTCGTTTTTGTAATTTAATTGTTTTAAATTATAGATAGAAGTAATTTCTACTTTTATCACTTCAACTCAGCAGTCAACATGAGACATAATGAGCCTAGGTCATGTTTCTATGCATGTAGAATGAAAATTAGCATGTGCTGATGAACATATCTGGTACCCTAAAGATTTTTCTTAAAACATGTGAAATTAGAAAAGATAAAACAGATAAATAATGTTCAATATTTAGCATAAAATATTTTCATTTAAAAATTCAGATTATTTACAGCAGTTAATAACAAAATACAATGATCTTTAAGATTTTGGTTAAGTTGTAAAAGAAAATTTTCTGGATTGGGGAAGATTTTCCTTAAAGAATTTAAAAGAGTAACTTAAGATATCAAATTGAATAACACAGCTTGCAAAAATTGAGTGTTAGTTATAGCATTTCAATAATACCAATCAATCTTTTCTGTTAGTTGCTGAATCTAATGGCCAAAAATGTTGACTTGGACTGGCGTTATCACTCAGAAAACAAAATAACCAGAAGTATTTGGATATTAAAAATAATAATGATAATAACAACCACAGAATAATATGTTAAATTCATGAAACTTCATCAAATGTTTATTGATTGATTAGTATATTATTAATCAAAGGATTCTTCATACGAATTTCAAGGTATCAATGTTTCACTGTGTAGAGCAGTTTACTTTGAACATAAGACATAGCTGTTACTAATAATGTTTAAATTAGAAATGATTTCAATTTTCTATATAATTGACTGTAATTATTTAATTTAAATATTTTCAAAAGTTATATTATTTATATGATATCCAAAAATGTTTATTTTATCAACAGATATGCATCTGTACGCAATAGGAAATTATATTTTTAAAAAAACCCGGTTTAAACAAAAAAAAAAACTGGTTTAAACTAAATAAATCGGTTTTTTTGGTTTTTTACAAAAAAAACCGTTTTTTTTTTCAACCCTGTATGAAATAGAAAGTGGGTTACTAAATATGTCACACGTACAGGGCCCGCTTAACCTCTGAGACAAGGGGAAGCACAGTATTATTTTGGAGTCTTTTCATCTGGCTAAAGTTTTCTAAATTCTACCACACACGAAAAACTCATCAATGCTGCTAATATCATTCCCGGAGTTCACAACCGAGTTCACATATATTTCATTAAAAAAAAATTTATGTTTCCTGTACATACTACAGATAATTTTAGTACATATAGTTATAGTGCGCTGAATTACCCAGGTCGTTTCCAACCAGCACATCATGATGCAATATGATAAATTAACACTCTATTGATCACATTCATATTTCTCGGTCAAATAAGTTTCCTAAAGCAGTTTGTGGAATTTCTCTTGCGGTAGGCAAACTTTCCCTTTCAAAAAAATTAAAAATGCATCATACAGAAATGAAATTGGGAATTATAGAACCCGTTTCACAACCATTTTGGGGGTCCTCTTAAATTTTAGAGAGGTAGCTCGTGCTTCCCGTGCCTTTTGGATAATCAAGCACTGCACACATAATCGACATTTGTTGACATTAAAAATTTTAATGTGGACCCATATTTTGCTAGTTCTCTTCTTGTCAACGGTGAACTGCAACATTTTCCTTTCAGGCCTCTAACAACGTCAGGAAATTTTACTTCGAAAACTAAGTTGCCTACATCGGGCCAATCATTTGTAGTGGACTAAGCATTCGGAAAACGCAATTAGCCTAGTTTTTCCTCAAATCCTTCTCTGCCAGAGTAAAATGGCCAATTAATGTAATTGCCCGGGACTAACTGCACACGTACCAAGACAAAAGATTCGTTTTGCGACGGGAAATTGGGCGCGAGGAGTTTTACTGGATAAAAGAATTAAGGCCGGCCCCTCGGGATTACGCTTTTAAAAGCGGAGGACGGTACTGTTTTTCTGTTTTTAATGCTCGCGGAATTACATTTTAATTGAAACAGGATTATTTTGTTAAGGGTCCCCGAGGCGTAAATTCAAAAAGCTCTTTCAGCGTGGGCTCTCCGAATGTCATTGGTTATCCATTTCAAACGAGAACAAAAAAAAAGGGGGAAATCAGTGTAGAATTTTATATTTACAAATAAAATTATCTGATAATGGGTACATTAAAAACACATTCTTTCATGTCAGGGATAAATTGTCTCATTATTCTCGCTTTGGCTGGGCATGTTTATTTATTTTTCTGTTCTCTGTGCGGTAATCCTGTAAAGTTATTAATAGCTTGTTCAGATTATTATTTTTTTTGACAGTCTATTAATATTAACACCTGATCATATCGGAATTATTTATGATGAGAAAATTCTGAGAATGAGAAAATTTTTTTTTTTCTTTTGCTTGAGGAAAAATATTTTCTAAGTTATGAAAAAATGAATGATTGAAAACATAAAATGGAAAATGGTGTTTTGATAAATGCTGTAACAGTAAAAGGAAAGATTTCTGCAATATGACTAAAAATTTGCACATATCTGTGTAGCAACAATCTAAAATTATCAGTTCGATAAATTGACTCTGTGCTTTCTTTCAAAGATTAAACCAATCATCTTCATTCATACCTTGTTAACGTATTTTAAGCGCTTTAATTAAATAGTTTCGAATCCTATTAGCATGTACACCACATACTGAATAAATACTCCAGTTCCAGTATCATATACATGGTGTTCCAAAATTCGACCGACAAATTAAGAGGGGTGATAGAAAGCATCAAGAAGATGAAAAATTACCATAGAACATAGAATCACAAACCACGTATTTCGTCACAAATACAGGGTGTTTCATCTAACTGAACTTGCGTTGTCGGTCATAATTTTGAGAAAAACCAAAACGTTACAATGAAAATGCAACGATATGTACCTTATTTTGTGCGAAATGTGATAACATTACGAAAAATTCTGGAAAAATAGAGTGCTCAAGCAATCGATGTTGTCGTATGAACTGGCAATCGCAGTCCAAAATGTGGAGCGTAATATAAATTTACGGAGTGACCTTTTTTACTACTTATATGTTCAAAAAACATTTTTCAGCACATTAGAGTTAAAGAGATAAGAAATTTCTCTTACCTCAGATTATCCCAGGATCTGCCCAGATCCACCGTTCATCATCACCATCGAAGCGACGAGTCAAAGGCACATCGGGTTAGCATAATTTCACATGTATATCCTATAGTGTATAAGGAAAGAAAATTGGAGAATTGTATTAATTATTTTTTCCATTTTAAATGTATTTGGTGTGAGGTTTCACACATGAAATCTATCCGCTTTCCATTTAGATAGTTTGATTCTTATCTTGATTAAATTTAGTAAAATAAAGTAAAGGGAGAGAAAAGCACATCTTCCCTTTCAAACATACTTCGGAAAAGTGAAAAAAATAAAACGCGGTACAGACGAACAGATCAAAGTTCGGACATCTGCGTGGCAAGTGTAGATGACATTTAACCACAAGAATTAGGCTGGGCAGATACATATACATTAATGAACTCTGAAATGTAAATTCTAAAAGTGAATTAAGAAAGATAGTTTTAAATAGTCTGGGGTATCATAAAAGTTTCTTGTTTCAATGATTCTCAACGTAACAGAGCATCACGTGCATACTACCGGCGCGCATAATAGAAACTTTTACCACTTTTTTTGATATTATCACATTTACAACAAAGGTGAAAATGTCTATTAAAAGTTTTATTATAATATACTTCAGTTTTCTGAAAGTTATTGCCGTCAACGCAAATTGAATTAGGGCAGAACACCTGTATTTTTTATTCAGTACGTGGTTTGCGACCTCACGTTCTATGGTAATTTTTCATCCTCTTGTTGCCTTCTATCACCCCTCTTAATTTGTCGGTCGAATTTCGGAACACCCTGTATTAATGAGTTCCCCAATATTTGTGTTGGCACGTATATGGTCTATATATCTAAGCGCTGGCTTCATCACAGAAATCAGCCATTATTTAACCCTTAAGTGCGCGATTTTTTATTTTGTTTCGAAAAAAATATAGATGATTCTCTGAAAGGTTTATTACACAGGAAAAATAATGAAAAAAATCAGTGATACATTTTTCATATAATACGTCAATCCTTTCGTCTGTTGCACGTCTGCAATACAAGTAAAAACTACTGTTGTACGGCTATTTTACTTTAAAATATTGTAAATATTTTAATAAGTATGTTTCCAAATACCCTATTTTGTTCAATTTTTTATTATTTAAAACTTAACATTTAACCCTTTAACCCTTTCCGGCACACTGTGCCCGGGTCGGGATACCTAATTTTAATTCCAAACTTACGAACGGCACCAAGAATATTTTAGTAAAATTTTGCTTTTACAATGAACATTAAAAGTAACATGTTTTTAATTTTTAAAAAGTCGTTTTAAAATTCCGGTGTCAGTCAATCATTTCATCATTTTACAACAAAAATTGCTTGTGCCGGAAAGGGTTAATTCCCATGACAGAATACGTTCTAGAAATTACGTAGTTTAGAGAATCTGACTTTATACCAGAAAGATTCAGTGGTTAATTTCGATTTATTTAAATACTGAATGTCTGTTATTAATTAAAGAAAATACTGCTATTTTAATTTTCTGGTGTGTTTCGGGTATTTACGAATAAAAAAATCTATTAAATTCAAAACAGTGTTGTTTGCATATATGCAAAGCTGCGCACTAAAGGGTTAATTTATCAGTTGTGATACAGAAAACATGAACCATTTGTGACTCAACAATTCCGATTTGAAAACTATTTACTCAGATGTTTGAATTCATCATTTAAAGCATTTAAAAAGTGATAAAAAAATCAAGAACATAAAAATAAAAAATTATCGACTAAAATGTACTTTTCTCACATCTGCAATAAACAGAAAAGTGCATACTTCTTATAAATAGCGTAAATTTTCTAATACAAAATTGTAAATTATACGAACTTACCTTTGTAAAAAATCTATTTTGGAATGTCGCCAGCCTTTTTCATTTTACAAACTTAGTTTTAACAGTAACTATGCGAAACTGCTCAAAAGCTAAATAAAACATTAGCATGAAAAATTAACTCAACTCAGTATCGCCATCTATTGAGAATTCTATGATCAATTTATATCAACTTCTGTGTTGGGAGATAGCATGAATAAATAAAATCGTTTTTTAAAGCTCGCTGTAAAAAAAAAAAAAAAAAAAAAAAAAAAAACAGTGACTTTAGAGGTATGTGATGATACAAAGGGTTATAATTGTTTTGTTTTGTGATTGTTCTGTACGCTGTTAAAAACCTCTGCCAAACTGTCCAGTTGTCCAACAGGTTTTATAAAAAACGGTTACGTAACCATACTTTATCTCTATTCTGACCAATGAGAACGCTTCATAATATGGCCCAGTTAGCATTATCTATAAAAACAATTGGAAAATTTGCTGCAGTTTTTTTTTTTTTTCAGTATAGAGCAGGGATGGCGAACCTATGGCACGCGTGCCATGAGTGGCACACTGCAGAATATTTTTGGCACGGCATAGATTCATGTTCTACATTAAAATATAGTAGAATTTCACAAAATGCATTAATTAATCTAGATGTTATCTCTGTTTGCCTGAATTCGATTTATTTGGTTGGTTGTGATTGTCATACAGAGTGAAGAAACTGAAATATAACTTAATTTATCCTAATCTAGCTCAATATAGGTTCACAAAATTTTAAGAATAAGAGAGATTAGGAGATTATTGTAAAAGAAAGATTAAAACGCATTATAAGAAAAAATGCCGCTGGTAAAATTATAACAATTTGGAATTCAATTCCAGACTCTAAAAGCTGTAGATTCTGACGCTTGCTATTTTGACAAATTTTTTCTGCGAGATATTCTTTTCGGAAATAAATATGAAAAATTTAGGTAAAAACATCGTCCCAAATGAGCCCAAATCCAACATGCATTCTCTTAAAAATAATTAAGTATGAAGCTGATATAAAATATTTGGCATCTAAGATGAGACAACAAAAATAATATTTTAAAAATAAATTTCTAAAGTATAAATTCGAATATTACCCATATTTATTTTTTTAATGCTGAAAACAAAATTTTAAGTATGATTCGTTATCATTTGATAAATTAATTTTTTTTTTTTTATTGCTGGCACGTCATGATCAAGTAAAATATATTTTTGGAAAATTTTGGCACGTGGATGTGAAAAGGTTCGCCGTCCCTGTTATAGAGTTTGTTAAATATCCATCCTTTTAGTATTCGTGTAGACTTTTGGGATGAATCGTGTCAGTCTTCATGCGCACTTATTGCATTTGAAAACGAGCCCTGAATTTGCGAACCATGCTGATATTCGCAGGACTCTATATTTTTTGGATTAACACTGTTTCTACCCCGATTTTTTACCCAAATGCCAAGAAGGGTTATGTGTTTCACGCGTATCTATGTATGTGGATTTCTTTATACACTCGAAACATCCCAACGGCTGGATGGATTTTAATGAATGAGGTCTCTGTCGATTCGTCTTAACCGTCCGATGGTTATAGGCTAAGATTTGTTTTTATAAATTCAAAATGCCGGCCGTAAAATACAAATGCGGTAGTGGCAAAAAAAAAAATTTACGCACCCTATTGACTGGCATATTATTGGGTAGGTCTTTCAAATTGAAGACGATGTTTCATTGACTATTTTACAGTCAGAAACTCCGTTTAAGTATTACACAACCTGGAAGTTGCGTAGGTAGGATCTCTAAGCTTTACTGCACTCTAACCATCATAGACATAAATAGGCCTCATCAAAACAGTGTTTATAGATAGGAACTAACCATTAAACACAACTTAAAAGTCATCAATACAAGTAAATAAAAAATATAGGTAAGTAATATAATTCACATTGATGAGAAATAATTAATTAGTTCGCTTTTTACGCAGTCGGGTTTTTTGATTTTTTAAATTTAATTAATTATGTGTATGCCTATTGCTACCAAAACGGGTCTTTTGACACCTTTGCGCTTGAATGCAAATAATTGCCAAAACTGTTAGGATTTAAAATTATCAGTTAAATTATAGATAATCTGAGTAATATATTTATTAATATATTGAGGCGTATTTATTAGAGATTATTTAATCATGTGATAAATTCTAACTTAATTCGTCAATCTACAAAATATAAATATACATAAATGTAATCAAACATGTTTTACGTCAACAGGAACAATAATTAAAAAATATTATCTTCTTCTTTTTTTTATTTTATTAGAATGATAATCAAACATTTTAATATTATTAACGTAACACGTTGAGTGTCACGTCAATCGCCGGTGACTGACACTGAACTTTCAGTTTATGTCGCGTTAATCATCAGTGACTGACAATTAATAGATTGTGCAACGGGAATCTTATTTCGTGGCCCAAACGGAAAGACAGACAAAATAGACTTAAAATTCAACGTGTTAACAAACTTTCAGTCGTATGTATAAAATTCAATCTTTGTAACAACAACAAATACAAAAAAAAACAGTAATCATAAAAACAGCAGAATAATAAAATTCTTTCCTTATTCAATACGTGTTCAATGTACTAGTGAGTTCAATGTACTGGTGAGTTCAATGTACTGAACTCACTACCAGAATTGTAGAAGAAAATGCGTTATTCAATTTCCTTAGAAGTAGTCATTGCAGCGATCTATACTAGAATACAACATGGCGGAAAACAAGCGGATATCAAAGTTATGCATCTACTCCTGTATTTTCCGTTACAATTGAAATCGAGATTCTCTAATCTGATTATAAATGATATGATGCTGTAAAATAGTGTTGATATTTATATGTAAAATTGTTTAAAATGACAAATTATGGAATCCTTAGAAATTATAAAATCCTTAAGGTGCCAAAATACACCTCATGGTAGAAATAGGGGAGACCGGCTAACTGCGCCTATGCCTACCCTTCTTTGCCTCCCCCTGTATGAACTGCGCTCGGCGTCACGGGGAACGGATATCATTGTCACCCCCGTCTCTTGTACTTATGGGCACGAAGTGAGAAGTTTTTTCGTTAAAAAGACACTTTTCTATTGGCGTTAATTCGCTAAATTGAGCGCTTTATCGATAATTTAGGCTATCAATAATGCTTTTTCTTAAATTCACAAAAATTTTATACACATATATTTTATATATGTATATAATAAATTTTTTTGTTAATAGTTATTAAAGCACAGAAAAATAGACAATATAAACATGTATATCCGTTAATATAAAATTCACAAATTGAAAAAGAAAAGGAAATAAATAAAAGTATGATGATAAAAAAATCCATATAAAATATATATTTACTCAAGAAATTTAAACATTGGAGAATTTTTTTAAACTACTTTAGAAGAGAAAATTTTATGAAGAAATAACACTTGTTACCTAGTAATGCCATCCCCCCCCCCCCCCCAAAAAAAAAAACATATTATTTTTCGTTTAGAAATATATATTTTTTAATATTTGACGTAGGATAATTATGTATGGAAACAAATATTTTCGTCAGATTTAAACTAATTTCTCGTTGACTGTGCCTTTGGATGTTTCATTCTAAGATTCTTCAAGAATCTCAAACAAATGAAATATTAACATTTATATACAGATATTTCGTATTTCAATTAATATTCTAGAAATAATTTTCACCTTAAAATTATTCTCTGTATTAATTTGAAAGAAAGATGTTCGGGGGAAAAAGAACAACATTCTAAATAGAAGGATATTCTTGCTGCTAAAATATTTCTATGAACGCCAATTATTACTTCTTTTATTGCCCTTAGCATTATTGTTTTTACTATTATTATTAATAACTTGTTTGGAACTATGGTATTTAAATATTGATCTATTATTTTCTTTCAAAACTTATTATTATTATTTTTTAAATTCTAAAGTAAAATGTAAAATCCCAAAGTGGTTGTACGATGTTTTATAACTCAAACTTAAGTATGTATTTCTTGATAAAAATTAATTTTTACTGAATATATAATTCTTATAATCACGCCCTATTCTCTTATGCACATGCTTATAAATTAATAAGAATAAGAATAAGAGCATTAAATATTCTTGAATTCAAAACTGAGAATTACGTTATAATTTGAAAAACATGCATCCAAAAGTGGATAAAGAAACTTAATTTAAGTGTATCGCAAAACAAAATTTTATGACACATTCTCTGATTCATTTTTATACTTCAAGGAATAAAATTAACAGGCCTATAGAAGTGATTTTTAATTGAATAGCGTTTTCCATTTTCAGATTAATAAATTACTTATAGAGTTATAAGCCATTCTTGTTACGTGACGACAAGTTTTTCTTCTTTCTCGAACTGCTGCGTCGTGAATTTAGGTTCAAATCGCCAACTTTTACAGTATTTTCTGTAAAATCCTCTGCTTTGAGCATAAAATGGAAAAGTCATTAGATTACTTAGTTTCTGAATAAGAACACCTTCTAATTTAATGTATTTTCGAGCAAAAAAGAAATTAAAAAATGTATCAGAAAATAGCTTCTTCGAATTTAAAAGCAGAATTAAGAACAAATCCAAACCCATTATATACTTCCCAGAATTTATATTTGTTTGTTCTTGCATGAGAGTGACAGATGCTGATTTAAAAACTATGAAATCGAACGGTTTTTCTATTTTTCATTAAAGGCAATCTTTCACAAAATGCTGTTAAAAGCATTTAGCATTAGAACTGAATTTCCACGATGCGTTCTAAACTGAATTTCCAGACGTGACAGCCCGGTAAAATTTTCATCAAACAACAATCGCTTATAATTCAACATTTAATTCAGTTATCAAAAAATGAAAGATTATTAGATTCTAAATCAATTCAATAGTCATGCCTGCAAGTGACATGCTTTTACGTTTAAAAATGAGTTTGTAAGTTAGGAAATTTTGAGAAAAACTCAAAAAAACTTTCATACAAATAAGATTATGATTATCGTATTAAATCAACGCATCTTCTCCAAATATTACGGTTTTATTTATCTATAAAGATAAAATATTCTTTTAAATAATAGATGACTTCTTATAAAAAAAATTAAAATAAAATAAAATAATAGACTATAGTTGACTTTATGATTTTGATCCTCAAAATATTTTTACCCGACTACCAAGAAGGGTGATGTGTTTCACGCGTATCTGGGTATGTGAATTTCTTTATACCCTCGAAACATTCCAGAGGCTGAATGGATTTTAAGGAATGAGGTCTCTATCGATTCATCTTAACTGTCCGATGGTTATAGGCTAGGCTTTGATTTTATAAATTCAAAATGGCGGCCGTAAAATACAAAGTAGCGGTAGAGACGAAAAAAAATCTATGCACCCTATTGAGTGGATATCATTGGATAGGTCTTTCAAAATGAACACGATGTTCCATTGACCATTTTACAGTCAGAAGCTCCATTTAAATATTAAACAACCTGGAAGTTGTGTAAATAGGATCTCTAACTTGACTGAAACTCTAACCTTCATAGACATCTATAGGCCTCATCAAAACCGTGTTTATAGATAGGAACTAACAATTAAACAAACACAACTTAAAACTCATCAATACAAGTAAATAATAATAATAAAAAAAATAGCTAAGTAATATAAAATACAGTTTCACACTGATGAGAAATAATTAATTAGTTCGGGTTTTTTGATTTTCTAAATTTAATTTTTACTTGTTAAATTAAATTTTTGCTGACTTTTAAAAGCCAATTTTTTAAGTAGAACTGATGGATTAGTTATTTGATATCTGAAAGAGAATATAAATGCATGAATGGATGAAATAGTGATAGAAAAATTTAACATTGTGATAGAAAATTTTAACATATTAAGGATTTTTAAAATAATCCTAAATTACAACCTTCTCCATTCTGCTTCATTTAAAAAATAATAATACTACAACTCATAATCTTGTTAATTTAAACATGCTACTGACAGATTTGGTATTATTTGAGGAAAAAAATTGTGAAAGTAAATGAACTTTTGAATATAAAATATTAAAAAACGCGACAAATAGTATATAAGAGTGTCAGCTCTATTTGTTGCCCAATGACTAATTTCCTAAACTATTAGCTTTAGAAGTATAGTTTCAATAGCAAACATGTTTTACTGTTGTTCTTCATCCTATTAAATCCATTTATGTAAAAAAAAAAAGTGTTACTTTTAAAAGTTACTGAAATTTAATTTTTTTTACGGGATTCAAGTATTGTATTTAGTAAAACTTTCTTCTAGTACTAATAAGTAAAACAATTATAAAAGTTTCATTTTTGTACAAATAAAACTTACCGAGTTATGATAACTTGAATTTTATGAATTTTCAGCATTTTTTGTCATTAAAAACGGAAAAACGCTTTTTATCCAAATGTTAAAAGTCAAAATAAAAATTTTCTTAGCAATGTTTTTTTTTTTTTTTTTAATTTACATTAGATATTTCTTGGAATACCTTGAAAGAGCTAACAAAATTGGGGCGTCAGTTTGCACCGGGCCCATTTAAATCGAAAGTTCCCCTTCTTTTGTAGTAAATATTAGTAAGTACCGACTACTTGAGGAAATATAGTTCCTTTTAATATTTTATTTGTATTTATTACGTTGAATATCTTATAAGATGCAATGCAATGCTAGATGAATGCAGACCACGTGCTAAGTATTGTGATTATTGTTGCCAAGATTTACCATGGCTGGATTTGCATCCAGAAGATTTTTTGGAAAAATAAATTCTTAAAGGCAACCCTCAATACAGTGATGGATTGCTTATCTCACCCCTTCGAGCGCAGTTCATACAGAAGGGGACGAAGCTGTAGGCGCAATTCATGATCTCCTCCTACTGTAGGCGCAATTGATGTACACCCGAAATGGGTATACCCTATGCACATTTTTAGACCCAAGGTGAGCTGGAGGAAAATGATATCACTGCATTAATTTAACAACTATTGTACGAAAAGTCAAAGAATTAATGGTGAACAAATGACTAAACTTGAAGAATAATTTGAAGTCAAAATCTGACAGGTGTCTTTTGACACTTCCTGGTAGAAATAGTGTTAAAGAATTTGTTGCGACAAACAATGTGATTAAATATATGGTATTAACTACACATTACTTCGTCTTAATAAAAAAGATAGTTGCTCATAAAATACTTGTAATATTTTTACAAAATCATTTTCAAAATATCGAAAACTGCTTTAATGAAAGGCTTTAAACACAGTTGTCAAGCCCCTGGGGTCTTAATTTGGTTCCGCCCTTGCGTGTTTAATTGCCTTGATTGAATCGATTCAACCTTTATTTGAGCGTTCTTCTCTAAATGGGCATTCGTGAAATTTTAGTTCAGTATACACATAAAGAACTGCTGTTATTAGCAATGCCCCATGATTCATGCAAGTTCAGCTTCTAATTAAAGGGTCGAGATGCCCCTTTTCGTTCCCTCCTAATTCATTTCCCTTTCCTTGACTAACCCAGTGACGTATGCGTATTTATAAGCAAACTCGCTTCCCTTATGTGTGTGTGTGTCTGTCGAGTTGTGAGACCGTATTATGAATATTAATAGAAATTTTCACGTTCTTTCTTTCCTGCTACTAACACTACCCTTTAATTTTCAGAGTCTTTTCCTTATGTGACATCACGCCCAGGTCTCTGAAGACGCGTTTACCGTAGATCGATCTGGCAATGGAACGATCGTCTAATAAATGATCACGGGGTTCGTAGGCTGATGGAATACTCAGGTTTTCATCTACTCTTATTGTTACAGCCACTGTAATCCGAATTTCCAATCGATTTTAGCTTTGCCGATCATCGTGCTGCACCCATTGATTGGTATGGAAAATCCTCTGCCTAAATTCTTTCATCTGGCTTTATCTCTATCTGATTAGATTGAGATGCTGGAATAGCGTTTTGCGCCTGTCTAATAAAAGCTTGCTTTGAAACAGCAATCTGTTCCAAATTCAGTTATGATAGATAAGATACTTTTTACCGATTTAGAAAAATATGGGTAATCTTTTTCTTTTTTACTTTGACAGAAGAACTGCTGATTCGTATTTCAGTAGCATCTTTATTTTTTTTTCTCCATATACAAAAAATTAATGGTTACTTTTTGGTACTTTTAGTTTCGAAACTGAAAGTACCTTTTAAAAAAAAATCTGCAACCGAAATCGAAAGAGTAAAAAAGAGTCATATTAAAGATTGAGCTCAGCTATCCTATGCAAAAGAAAATCGTTTAAAAATATTCAAATTTAAACGAGAAATTCGAAAACAACCTCCCCATTGGTTTAACATTACGGAGCGGGTGTTTTCAAGTGAGTGAAGAATCGTCTTAAGAGGACTTTATAGAATAACTCTCATGGGTGTAGGGTTAGTTTTGAGGACAATATACTACACATTCACACTATAGGGTACCTTGCCCCTCTTCTCCCATAGCCGCCCTATTTAATTAGAGATTGAAATTTCTGAGATTATTTTCCATAAAAAAAAGTGGTGTATTCTAGTCATCTTCACTGATATCACTCATTTTACACTGACGCAAATTAAAAGGAGTGTCGAGTAATTGATATCGTTATTATTGTTGTGTCACCTAAACCTTCATTTTTCATTCTCTTAAAACTATGTGCACTTTAAGAATGCAAATTCGGCTTTTCGACATAAGTCAGACAAATATAAAATTTGCGTAGGAAAGACAACATAGGCAACAACATGGATGCTTCATTGTTCGACTTTGCTGTCAGAGAATATTTTAGCCTCTTGACACGCAAAAAAGCGACCGAAAGAATTTGTTGCGGAACAATTTCTAGGCTGATACGGTTGGAAACTTCGTGGTTTGGAATTCATAATGAAGCGTTTTGGTGGGTGGGCTCCCTGCCCATAAATCCTGGGCAAGTTACTCCCAACAAAAGATGCATGCGACGCCCTTTTGTTTTATCTCGCGTCCCCGAATGAGTCCCCCGCTCATTTTGGATAAGGGTGTGGCCCGCCTACACAGTAGTACACGAGAGTGGGTCGGGCCTTGGTATGGCATAGCACGAGGGAAGAGAGTACGTCTGAACTCGATAGTTCTTGAGCTATATTCGTTGTCAAAAAGAAGAGAATCCGGGGAGATTACTCCATCTATAGTTAGAATGCAAAAGAAGACAGAATGAGATATTCCTTCCACTATGCGATCCGGCACACTATTTCTTTTTATACTTCCTATATCGCTCAAACGATGGTAAGATAAGAACGGAGCTCCGACTTAAATTCTATAGTGCGATTCTTTCTTTTTAGCCCCCGATATACTATTTCTTTCGGCCAGCAATTAAAGTGTCGTCTCCAAAAAATAACTTTCCGTTGTATAAGCCAGCCCTACAGGGCCGAAACTAAGGGGGAAGGGGCATGTGCCCGGGCGCCAAATGAAGGATTATACCTTTGGAATGGATCATTTTCTTCTGATGGACTAATGGCTTCTATTATTATGAAACAGCCATTATAAATGAAGTGTTAGGTGAAGATGAAAGAGCAGCCGTAGAAAGTTAGAACTCTGATTTTCTGGTCAGAATGGGAAGAAAAAAAATGGCCATAATTAAAAAAAAAAAAAAAAAAAAAAAAAAAAAATAGAAGCCATCAGTTCATCAGAAGAAAATAACTCGGTGAAAGTGGAAACTCGGTTAAGCAGGACTCGGATAATCGGGACTATAACTGTATATTTCATTTTAAAAATGATCTTTAGAATATTTTTGTTGTTGTTCAGAGGGGAGTCATGACCCCCGTGACCTCCCCCTTGGATCCGCCATTGTAGATTACGTAGTTCAGTATTACATATTTTAAGATTACATATTTTAAATTTTAAATAAATCTGCTATTAGAAAATTAGTAATTGTTGTTGTCTCTTTGTAAATATACTTTGCGGAAGAGGGGGGGGGGGGGGGGGGGTGCGCCAAACTCCATGCTTGCCCCGGGTGCAAAAAAGGCTAGTTTCGGCCCTGCAGCCGTAAAACGAAGCGGATGTATCATTGTACTCTTAAATACTCTACTGCAATTTTTTTAACTTCTAAGCATCTCAAATTTTTAATTTTTGTACCGTCGTATTGGGGGGAAAAGTACTTTTAAATATAATTTGTTTGAAAACTGCATCTCAATTTATTTTTGAGATATTAATTTTTTTGTAGTTTTTAGCACTATTTATTTAATGTTGGCAACTCAAATACTCCATTTCTGTAGAAAGTAATGGAAAAATAGTTGGAAAATATCTTTTTGTTGCCATTTTCCCATAACAACTGAAAAAAAAAAAAAAAAAAAAAAAAAATTAATACGTGCTATTTTGAAAAAAAAAAAAAAAAAAAAAAAAAAAAAAGAATGATTTCTGATAAAACATGGAGCTATTATAAACTATAAATTATTTAAAAACAACGTTTAAACACACAATAAAATAAGTTGATTTGATCAGACGTATACGTTTCGTGAGTACAAGGACTCACATCCTCAGTGTAAAAACTTTAAAAACAATATCCCCCCAACTACATGTACGGTGAAAACCTAATCAAATCAACTTATTTTATTGTGTGTTTAAACGTTGTTTTTAAATAATTTATATTTCCACACAAGTTCTGTACTTACTATTATAAACTATATTTCAGTTTAAGTATCTATATTAATATTACAAACAAAGGAAGTCATATGAATCATTAGATTGCCAATTTTTTTTATCGAGTTTCTAGAATAACGACATTTCTTTTTTTGAATTTGTGTATTATTTAGCGATAGTGACGTCCTATGCATACTTTACTGTTGTTTAAGACTAAATCGTGAATGAGGAATTTTTCCTACGGATGCGAATGACGTCATTTTATATAAAATAAAAGCGTGTGTTTTAAGTCTTAAAACTGAAATATGTTCTGTACTAACGATATATACATATGTTTTTGTTTTCATCGGAGGCGACACTAAATTCTGTAAAATCAGAATTCCTGTTTACTAGTTTTTTTTCCTTTTCTTTTCCAAAAATATACAGAGAGTTCCTAAAATCTTGTTACCATTACAAAACGCTATAACTAATTATGTATTTGATACAGATGGTCGCTGTTTTTTCGATGTCTTGCTGTATCTAAAGTTTGTGCATCAGCACTTGCAATACTTCAATATGTGATCGTTTAGTTGCCTACAGGCAACGCCGCAGTAACTCTATTCGGCGCTGGTGCGAAACTTCATTTCTTCAGTCCCTGTACATTACATTAACCACTTCACCGGGAACAGGTATGAGGAAATAGTGCTTTTACCCCCGATTTATCCCGGGGCAAACGGTGAAGTGGATAAAGCTACCAAAATGAAACAATTAATAGAATTTTTTGTTACTATGTGTGAAAGTATGTATGGTTTTTCATAGTTGTGGGAAGTATTCTGTGTATAATGCTGCACTCGCTTCTCCGCCCTAAAATTTTGAGAGAAAAAAATTGTCATTGTACCACGAGTAAACACGGCACGTTAGTCTTGTTTAGAATTTCCTTCTCCTAGATTGCAATTTTGCATCCTATATTATTTTTTATTTGTGGCGAGTCCCTTTTACGTTTCAAACAAGGTATTTTCGATTTGCACCTGCTACGAGATGTCAGGCATATTCAGTTAAGAGAGTGTTCAGCAGGTGCAAGTGGATTCTCTACCTATTATTCTATATAATGAATGGGTTACAAGTGTGTAAGGATTTGACTCGTTTCCATCGCCTATATACGACTGTAATATTGTACAATATTTTGCTTGTCTTTTCTAGGGTCCTTAACCCCTTCGCAACGAACGTAGAGGTTAATTTATTTAATTATTTAATAAAAAATAAAATACATTTTATAGAAATTCTGTGATTAAATAAAGAAAAAATTACTATTCAAAATTACTGGTAGGAAGAATTAGTATAACTATGCACTCCCTATATATACAGGGTTAGCGAAATTAAACTTCCGCTACTCAAAGAAGCCTGGAAACCGTTCTACTAGTCCGAAGAGAAAAATATTTGGACAACAGGCACTCCGGAGGATGCGCTCGAGATTTCCGAAATAAAAAATATTAGTTTAAAAAATCGCCGCTAGATGGCGCTACGAATTATCGTGAGAAGATAGGACAAACTGAGATCCCGAAACACTGAAGGACCAGTGGTCTTACACAAAAGGAACACAATAAGAACAATAAGTGGGCACAGAATTTCCATGGCCAGGAATCATCAACCGCCATTCTCGAGAGAAATTGTAGCGTGAATGTTTTGCGAGTGTCCGTATCTTGTCGTTCCAATTGCTGAACCGCTTGAATCTTATACGGGTAGAAGTTCAGAATTCTAAAAATTGCCGGATGCTGGAGCATATCAAGGGTACGTGAAATCGTCGGTACACTGACAGTTCCATGAGGCGAATGAGTGCTTGTTTCCACGAACACTGTAGCCATATCCTCCTCGACGGCGGTCCTACACTTTTACTTCCACTTCCCGGCAAATCGCCTAACTGTCCTGTTCGCTCGAATTTCATCATCGTGTCTTTAAGAGCACGCTCCGATATCGGCCCACGTCGTTGTTTCTTGAGACGGCGGAACTCTCTCACAACTGCCTCTGCATTCTCACCGTTGCGGTAGTACAGTTTGACTAGCATTGCTCTCTCCAGCAACGTCGGCATTTTGAAATGCTCATATGATTGGGGCGCGAACTTCTTACTTTTATCGAAACGTGGCATTTGCCGCTGCGCCATCTGGTGGCGATTTTTTAAACTATTTTTTTTAATTTCCCAAATCTCGAGCGCATCCTCCGAAGTATCTGTTGTCGAAATATTTTTCTCTTCGGGGTAGTAGAATGACCTACAGGGCCCTTTGGGTAGCGGAAGTTTAATTTCGCTAACCCTGTACATCACACGTGCGACGTTTGTCTCGAAGGTGTTAACACTTTACTGCTGTTATCCCGCCCTATGATTTTATCAATTTTTACAGTTTAACTTTTAATTTACAATTTAACTACAGATACTGGTAAAATTTTGTTTCCTTTTGATCCTTATTACGATCGCAATAGGTGAAATTTAATTATAATTTTCCAGAACATAAAGTATAGAAAAACAGATATACGCTAACATTATGACATTATCAGATGCTTGGCAGCGTCCTGTGATAAAACATGGATATAGAGGGAAGTGAAATATTACTTGTTTTATGATTCTTTAAGCAAACTGAGCCAAATTCTGGATATGTCTGGGTATGTTGTCGGATTATATTATGTATGTATTATTAATGTCTGTATACATGTTTTATTTTCTCAATGTTTTCCGGATCTAAAAATTGACTTTCACTTTCACTCCTTTCGACACCATCTACGTGAATTTTGAAAATAAGACGTTACTTTATATAACAGTGTCTTTGTATTTCTCTGACGATGGCTATGTTTATAGTTGAATGTACTAAGGCGAATTAAAGTAATTTAGCATATTTTTAAATATTGTCTCATCTTTTAAGTATTTTGCACATAGAGTAATTTTAAATTTAACTTTTTAAAGATGAATTTAGCATTCTATTTATTTATTTGCTAATTTTATTTTATTTTATTACATGTAAGACATCCTTTCATACTAAGTCGATGGCTTTCTACAATTTTGTAGTTGGCTTTTTTCCGTTTTCGCAATAAGTATTCTAATTCCGAAGTTTTCCGCTAGGGGACGCTACTAGGTACCTCATCATGTAGCGCATACCCATTTTACTCCAGAGATAACGTCCATAGCTGTAGTTACTCCATTCACCAGTTATTTGATGTCAAACTGAATCACCCTGAAATCTATCTTATTTTCTTCAGTTGTCCTGAATTCTGATACCAATACTTTATCAACACATATTTATTGATTATAATGCCTAAAAATAATTGTATATACAATTATCTGAGCTCTAATTCGAACCTCATAACTCAAAATCCATAGCGATAATTCACTTTTTAAAATATTATTTTTAGTTCTTAGTTCAGACTGATAGAAATCATTAATTCAAAGTTATGTAGACAATTTTTTTTGTGTGTGTGTCTAATTTAAATAAATAAACCCAAAATATATGCATTGGCATTCAACAATTTAAAGTTTCGCAAACCGAAATACAGCTATGTAGCATATAAAAGAAACTGAAATATGATTATGTAAGAAATAACAGTGTACTTATGTTTAATCAAACAAAAATATTTTTTAATTGTTCTTTGTAATTTTTAATTACTGTTTTATTTATACTATATATATCTTAGTGTCGTTTTGCAGATTTATTTATCATCTTTTAAACTTTTATGTTCTTGTAATTTTATTTCAAAAACTACACTATATTAATTAGAAACATCCAAAAAATATATAATTGAAAGCAAGGAAAAAAATCGTTCTTATTTCGTAAATTAACAACGTGTTATAACAGTTCTAAAAATTTATTCAGAAATACGACTTTTTTTTTTATTTAAAAAGTGAAACAACAATAATAAGGTTCTAATTTTGTCTTTTCTCAATTTAATTATACCTCAAGCCATCGTTTTATTATTTCCTTCTTAATGAAAGCATTTAATTCTGTTCAAGATTAAATTGTTAAAAAGTAATTTTCGTATTTCGCTGAATTAAAATCTGCATTTTCCCTTTTCTCGATTTAATTATTATTTAATGCGCTTCATATTTTTTTGAGTAAAACGAATTTATTTCAAGATATATCGTTTGTTTCTGACTCTTTTCCTCTAAAACATAAAGATTTTTAAAGATTATTGTTTTCATTTTTTCTTCTTTTTCAAAAAAAAATAAAAAAATAAAAATAAAAATAAAACTTTTATTTTCTTAAAAGTGCGTAAGTAGAATTTATAATACAATGTAAATTTAAAATATGTTTTAAAATTAATTCTTAACGTGATTAAAACAAAGAAAGAGATTCGGCGAATTATTAATTTCTAACACGTAGTATATTTGAATACGTCAGATTCGTGCATTAATAAAGATTATTTTTGAAATTCTCTATTCTTCAAGACGCGTTCGCATTATGATCTTACACGGTGGTTCTCAAACTTTTTTACATTACGGCACATTCAAATCTATCACTGACCAAAAATAAATAAATAAATAAACAAATAAATAAATATGTTGATTGCCTGTACAATTTCTGTATTTTTACGGATCTCTTTTCTCTGATGAAATGGCGTATAATAGTGACATATAATATATTCTTGACATATAATAGTCCCGTTAATTTGGGGCTTTCGCTAAAGCTTTGGAACTTTTTATATTTTCCCCTCTAAAAACAATTTTCTTATTTTCTCAGTTGAATTTCCGTATTTTTACGGGTTTCTTTTGCGGTTCCGGTGTATAACGCTCACGTAAAATTTTCAGAGTACAGTCGTGGGAAAAAAAAAAAAAAAAAAAAAAGTAAACACCCCATACTAACTCTGCAAAAAATTATCGTAGAAGAAAGTTACTGGTATCACACGATTGGTAATAAAGTCTATTTTTAAATGATGTATATACAATTTGCTTAGGGGGCCATCTACATATTAAAACGAACCATAATTTTTTTTTCAATAGCAGTACACAATTTTGACAGCATAAATTAACTCTACACCCTTCAATTAGCCTAAAAACAAATTTTTATGCAATTCGTACGATAAGTTTCCGAGAAATTAATTATTTTAAAACGAGCGTATTTTAGGGGCTGTATCCAAATTAAAGTTCGGTACTCGATTGTTGGCCGAGAGAACCCTCTTCCTGATCAAGGCATCTTAAGCGCCACTCAAGCAGTCATTGAAGACTGCTAGATTACAGGATAGCATAAGAAATTTCAAAATATCTAGCCACTTCTATCATAGACGGCCCTTTAAAGCATCATTTTGTCGTTTTTTAAGCATAATTTGAAAACTATTTGGAAGAAAAATGTGAAATTTTGGATTTCCATAAAGCAGGACTTAATAAATCTAAATCCATCTAAAAAATTGTAAGTTGCAATTCATATTTTTTTTTTTTGAATATTAATTTTATAATTCATATAATAAAATTATAAAAATTGGAAATTCAACGCATTTAGTATTATTTTAGTATTATTGCTACAAAAAAAGTAGCACATTAGGAGTTATTAGGGGCACATTTCAGGAGATATTAATAAAAATATGAAAATGTAATTTAACATTAGAAGCACTCTAAATTTTGAATGTTTATAATTAAAAAACTTATCATTCAAATGACTTGAAATTTCATGTGTAGGTATAGTTTGAACCGAAGACTTGAAATATCTTGTTAAAATTGGGTATTGCCATTGAAAAAAATTAAGTTTGTGTTCGTTTTAATATGTAAATCGCCCCTTAAGCAAATTTTATATATACATCATTTAAAAGTAGAGTTCCTAGTTTAAAATTAATGAAACGATCTTAAAATACTGCTCGAAAACTGTATTAAAACACATGGGGTCCTTTTGACCCGTAAGCTTTCATTCATCTTTTTTTAGAATTGCCTATTATTTACCATTCACCTTTTTTAGCAGTTATTTAGTACCATAATTGAGCTCTAAAATTATTTTTAAGATTTCAATTTGTCAATTAAAAATTAAATTTTAGTGCTATTTTAAAGTAAAATTGACATAAAACAAACTAGTCTTATTTAAATTAATCTTTCTCTGTTTAAATTAATTCATAGTTTAAAATTAATGAAACGATCTTAAAATACTGTTGGAAAACTGTATTGAATTCTAAACATTTGGTGTAAACTGGCGGAGATATAGATTGATGAAAATTAGCTCGGGTCAAATTTGACCCGGCCAGCGTGGCACGGATGATCGAAAAATGAGGTGTGACAGAAGGGTTAAGATTATAACGTATGCAATTTTTTTTTTTTTAATAGTATGTTTTTCAATGTTAAAGTTTCAGTTCTTTCTTATAATCATCTTTTTTTTTTTTTTTTTTTTTTTTTTTTAACCATTTGGGAAAATGGTTATTGTCCTCCGTCAAGGTAGGAAATCAAAAACATATCTGAAGCGTTTTATTAGTTGAATCCGCATTTTATTCGTTTTCTGATTGGTCTATACAGTAATCTGTATTTTCCCTTTACTTTCAACAGAGATGGATACTTCTATTGCCACTATGACAAAAAAGTAATGAAAACTACAAAAAAAAAAAATTAATAACTCAGAAACAAATTAAGATACAGCTTTCAAACAAATTACATTTAAAAGTACATTTTTTTTCTCTATACGACGGTGTAAAAAGTAATATTGTGGGATGTTTAGAAGTTTAGGAATGAAATTTCATTTAAAATGGGTTCAGGAATATTAATGTTTAATCCATGGCGTACGTAATGTATGACCAGCTCCGTAGAAGTTTAAAAATTTACAGTACCGAAAAATGTAATCCATGGCGTACGTAATGTTTGACCAGCTCCGTAGAAGTTTAAAAATTTACAGTACCGAAAATTGTAATCCATGGCGTACGTAATGTATGATCAACTCCGTGCGACTTTTTATGTCTTAAATTTTAGTTTTTTGAAAAAATCATTTTCCAAATGGTCGTCGTAATTTGTTAAATTGCATTTTTTTTTTCTGTCAGTTTTATAACCGACGTATAATGCGTACGTAAATTTTGATCGGGTATCTTGTAGCAAAAGTGCGCGTTATACATCTCAATATACAGAATTTTGATTTAGAAAGGGGAGGGGGTGAGGAAGCAGAGATTAGAACAATCTGTATTTAAATAACCAATAAAATGTTCTGTTTGTCGACCAATTAGGGTGATTGCTCTTTATTCTTTCTTATTGAATGCTAATAAGTAACTTATCATTAATTAATTGTACTTTTACGTTATGACATTTAAATGTTAATTAGTGTTTGCATTTTAGAAACCGTTGGAAAATAAGCTTTAGTGATGCGTAGAGATGGGAATGCTTTGAGGGGAAAAATGGAAATTTTAGGGGAGGGGGGGGGGGTCTTTTTTAAGAATTTGGAAAATTTGAAATTTCACTTATAAAATATAATAACATGTTCAAATAACTACTACATCGTCATTATTTTTCTTCATTTTATTTCTTTTTTATTATTTTTTTGTTGTTGTTGTTGTTTTTGTTCAGTGTAATCTGTAACATAATTAAATGCTACTTTTCCGATTAAAAATGAAAAAAACGTCATGTGAAAATAATATTAATAATACCAATGGTGGAAATGGTAAGGTTGAAAACTTTGTATTGAAGTATGATTTGAAAAATTCATTTATTTTTATTACCATACTAGCTGACCCGCCCGGCGTTGCTCGGGCCAGTCGATTTTTCAAACGAATCGCGAATATTTAAAATCTCGATTCATAAAGATATGCATAATATGAAAGTGTGGTCAAAAGACTGTCCAATGATATATCACATGAGGGCGTCGGAAAGAAAAGTTAGAAAAATTACCAAACTGTGGGGAGAAATCGGGCGGTGGGGGAGATAGGTAATATGAAAGAGTGGTCAAAGTGCTTTCCAATGATATATCATGTGGGACAGGGTCTTAATTGAAATCTAGAAATGGGGGAATAAAATAAATGGAGAAAGGGCTCCAAAACCGAAGAAGATCGAATTAAAAAGGGGCAAGTTATTAATAATTTACCGATTTTCTTTATTAATTCGATCCATTGTCGATATGCTCCCCCACCCCCTCCCTCTTCCTTTCTTATTTCCAGTTTTATATACGTATGTTTAACGATTTTGAAATCTACATCTTAGTTATATTTATTTTCCCTCATTAGTTCGCAATTAATTTAATTTTTGGAAAGTAAATGGTTGGATCGACCGGAAGAAGATCTCTCTTTAGTTCAATTTTTAATGAATATGCCGATCCCTGTCTAGATAATTTTTGAATTGTCTCGCCAGTTTTTTGCAAAAATTAAGAAAATTTTCCGACCAATTTTTTTCAAAATTAGATATTCGGAAATAGAAAATTTTTTCTACGTATGTATACATAATTTCAAATTAATACTTTAAGTAGTTTCCTTAATTTTCTTAAATTAGTGAAAATTAGAAAATTCCATCGTCTGCGAATTCATATGAAAGCTAGTGTTTTACTTTCAAATGAAAAAAAAGATTGCATCGAACTGACCATGCTCAAGCGTGCTTCCATTTTTCAGTAAAAATAATGAGTAGTCGATGAGTTTTTAATTAATAACTCTGCTAACTATCATAAATTTAAAATTCTGAGTCTCAGATGCATTCGGACAGTTCTTGGACTATCCTCACCTAAACTTTTAGCCTTGTTCGCTAGCCATCGCGGACACACAGACAGAACGAAACTTTTTTTTATTAGTATAGATGTGCATTTTTCATATAATCAGATTGTAACCACCATAAATGTTCAACTTTTATTTGAAAAAACAATAATAATAACATGCAGTTGAAATTATCTACTCTTAAATATAGATTCTTATTCTAATTGTAATCTTAAAAAGTATATATAAGTGCATTACAAAAATTTTTGCAAAGAAAATTTAATCAATTTCCTGTCAAAATTTAGTTGAAATCAATGTATAGAAGTTAAGGATGCAAAAAAGTTCTCATGCTTTATAATTATCACATTTTTTAAAATTTTAATTATTATTATATTAAAAATAATTTAACAAAAGCTAATTATGAAATTTGTTAGTTTCCAATTTGTGATCTTTTCACTTAACTTTGAGCGAAATTTATATTTTATCTTTATGAATGGCTTCATTCTGAGTTAATACAAATCTGAATTTAGTGGTTCCACACTATTGAGAGACGAACACTTTGTTGGAATTTGGAATACTGAATTCTTCGTTAAAATAATCATAAATTCGAGCAAATATTGGGTAAAAATTATAAAATTTTTTATTGTTATTATTGTTATTATTATTTAATGCAATTTAAAATAAAAAATGCAATTAAAAGTATTATTTTAAGAGTTGAATGATATATTATAAACAATGGTATGTATTCTGAGATTGATAAACTAAAATTTTAACAGTAAAAGGGCTTAATTAATTTATTTATTTATATACTTTTTTGGTAATATATAAGCGTAGGGTAAAAAAAAACTGTACATAAATTTTAAAGATGTGTAATATTTTACATTTTTTAATTAAAAAAATATTATTATTAAATATTATTGAGTATCAAGACATGATACAAACATTATACATATTAAATTTGAACAACAATTATTAAATTAACTAATCACTAATAAATTTTTTTAAACTAGATCCAATATATATATCTATATGTGTATATATGCATACATGTATGCAATTCAACGTTTGTTTTTCCTCTTGTATCTACATTACTTTATTCAAGGGATATTATACGGCAAGTGATGGATTTCTAGGCTATTTTGCTAGTCTTTTTTATGAAATAATGCATTTTATCGATATTCGTACCGACTGACGATTAAACAATCACGTGTCGCTTTAATTTTTATTTTTCATCATCATATTTATTTATCTATTTATTTGCCATTTTATGATTAAATCCCTTTTATTTCATTTTCTTTGTTTGGCATCATTTATCTTTAAAATATTTATTATTCTTAATATATTGAGATTTCTTATGGACTATATTTATTAACATATTGTCCAAATATGCATTTATAACTATAACAATTAATATATACAATTTTAGTTCAGATAAATACATATTTACAATATGAATATAATTATTGTTTGCATTTATTACTGAGTTAAAGTAATCACATCTTAGTGAGCATCACACCAAAAGTCACCAAAAGTACATCTCTCTTGAATTTTGGTGCTGAATTCTAAAATGCTCGAATGAATTCTAGAAATACTCGATGGATTTAATAACAATCTAACAGCGCTGTCGCTACCGTGAGATTTGACCTGTGCGGCTGGGAAGCCAAATATGAATACAGGTGGCGCTGTTAATTTTCTGCACGTTATTTTGGGAAGACGAAATTTAGGAAAGAGCAGACGTTTGTCTGCGACAATTGAAATTCTAAAATTTAAAACTGCATGTTGATTTGTGTTTCTAGATGAGATATTTTTTATTATTTTCACTAAAATAATTAACATCTCCTTTTTCATTTATATTGCATATAGAATAGAAAAAAAAATCAAGAAAAAATCACTAAATAAATATTATCCAGTTGACTAAACCTTCTAACTTACAATTACTTAAGCACGTAAATAAACTTCAGCATTTCTTAGTGATTGATGCTGGAAGACTTTAACATTCCATTCGCGTTTCGCTGTGCCAGCTACAAAGTTTGTTGTTTATTTATCCAGTTTAGTTTAATTTCGTAGACCCATTTACTAAAGTTTACTAATTAAGGAAGGAAAGCAAAGCATGCATGCTGCTTTAATTTCAGATACTTTCTGTAACGGCCTTATTCATTTTCAATGCCTCACTTAAGTTAATTTTATTTAGAAAAAAAATCTAAATTTCCTGCGAGTTTTATATTCTAAAAATTAAATAATTCATCACGCGGTAAAATTGTTGTTTTTGAAAGTGAGAAATAAATTAAATCTGAAATATTCATCTTTATAAAAGATGGCGTATTAGGGACGAAATTTTTTTAATATAAATAAGTTGGAAATTGCACGTCAAACGTGGCAAATGAGGTGCGTTTGTACTATAGCTAGTTTTATAAATATTTTTTGCACCGCATATTGTACTGAATGTATATTTTAGTGCACTTCATAAGTGCATATCAATTTTATTCTGTTCGAAAGGCTGTAACATCATTATAATGCACTTGAAATAATTTTTCCCCATTGGCCGTAATGTAACGGAAAACTTTTGGCTGTCCCTGTAATTAAACTATACGTCCGATTTTCATAAAATTTGAAATGACTCGACAAAATTTTGCAACAATAACATATTTAAAATGTAAAACAATTCGATTGGGTAGTTTTTGCTCTGTTGTATGCGGACGGACGGACAGACAGACGGACCGAACGACGACTATAGGTGCAACGTATTTATATAATTACGAACGCATCTAAAAAATTATTGCATTAAGTTAACAATGTAGTTTAAGTTTGAGTGTGGCATGCTTGTATGCGTGCTTCAAAACTTGCCCATTCATACTGACATGAATTGCTAATCTTAGTTCTATGTGGTTTTATTCTACAAAGTTTAACTCCTAATGTTTACGTATTCCCATCCATTCTGTTGTATTCGCTTATTTATTTTATAGTTTTTACTATTATAAGAAAAAAAGTGTTTTGAATTTAATTTAGAAAAAAAAAAAAAAACCCTCTTTCAACATTCATTACTTTCCTAACAGCGATTATCGGCTTTAAACAAACTGTACTCTATTGCAACGATGAAATATATAGATATATAGAAAATAAAAACTGTGTAGGTATAGATTTAAAAATAATAATAACAATATATAGATTGGAGAATAGTTAGCATAAATAAAAATATGACAAAGTAAACAATTATACAATTTTTGCTCTACACATATTTGAATAAAAGTTACTTTAAAATGTAAGGAATAAATTTAAAATAAATCCTATAATGTACAACATTAATCGGGGTAGGTAATCCAGTTTTAGTACTTTACTTTCAAGTACACACATGTACTTTCGTCTTTACACACGTACTTTCGACCATATGGCATACATGTGCTTAATAAAAATAAATATTAGTGTAAAAGTTATCGGATGGTAAAAATGTTAATTAAGAATTAAAACCGTCAGAGTTTTGTTTACTTGTAGCACATTTGGAGACTTGCCAAATCTTCTGATTTTGCCCACTTTTTTTGCCATATCCCTGATTTTTGCCATATTTATTCTGGTTTTCTGATATAAGTTTTAAAAATTATATATATAAATATATTTAAATATGCTAGGGAGAAAAAAATCGTAATCATTTTCCTTCTCTGTGATTGATTAGTGGCATTTGAGATGATGAACTAAGTTGTGATCAAGCACAAATGACAATTCTTTAAAACTCTGTGAGTCTTACTGTGAGCAGATTTTCAATTTTCATTTTTAACGGTTTCCAACAAAGTTGAAAAAGTGTTTATGCATTCGGTTTGTCTGTCCGTCTGGCCACGCTCTAACTCCTATAAAGTTACTCGGATTTTCATAAAATTAATAAACGTTAGGGTCACCAAAGCATGTTTTGTACTGTATATGTAGGATTAATAGTTCATTTATAGAGCACTCAAACGAATTCAAATACATTATGATATATGGGGAAAATCGTTTGCAGAATATTTTAATGAGATTATGCTATTCCAAATGTATTGAAACTGATAAAAATCATCACTGAATTTTACTACAAGATAATTACTGTAGAATACGGCATTCATAGCATTTGTCGTTCATTTACAAGGACACACAAAAGAATTCTGATATATTACTCTGATCGAGAATTATTTGCTGGAAATGCGTTTTAAAATTCGATATGCGCTTTAAAATTTAAATATTTTCTTGCATGTTACTTGTTATATATAAATTCTATACCTCATATATAGGGCTGCGCAAAAGAATTCGCGTACCATTCTCCTTAATCGCAAAAATTGCTGAAAGGGAATTTTCAACTTAAGTATATGTATTTCTTAACTGAACTAAATTTTGGCATGCATGTAGTTAAAAGATATAAATCTATATATCATATACATGGCTGCTCGAAGATTTCGGATAATTTTCCGAAAGTAGATGGGGACAGCTGAACTTGTGTTTTCATATGTGTTATGCGTTTCAATATGGTTGAATTAGACATGATATTTTAACTTATTAAACGGTGCAGTTTTGTTACATTATACTGAATGTGTTGGAAAGTGTTTCATAATCTATGCTTGATGCATGATTTTTTTTCTTCCTTGTTAAATGCAAAATTTGGTACGGCTAATCTTATGTTCTATTATTATGAATAAATTGTATGTTGAAAACTGTAAATTACTAAACTTCGTTTTCATATTAACATTTTTTTTAAATTAATAGTTAAAGAATTATTGCTCATGACTTTCATAATTGTGTATATGCACTGCACAAAAAAATTAGGGAAGCAAGCAAAAAAGTGAAGAGAACAGTGCAAGGCAGCCATGTATGGGCATAAAATGGTACACGAGTATCAATGCGCAATACAGAAAAAAAGACGCAAAAAAATTGTACGGGAGCTTTTGTTCTTTGAAAAGATGAAAAGAACATGAAAATATGGTTTAGGGCAACAATTTGGTTTCATGTAAATGATTTTTAAAAAAGTATTGTTTAGAAATGATGCATGATTTTTAATATGGCGTGTGGTCTCCTCGAACAGCTAAGACTGCTGCACACCTGTTTTCCATGGATGCGAAGAGGTTATCGATAAGACTTTGGGGAATACTGTTTCACTGCTCAAAAATTGCAATCTCCAAGTCCTGGACAGTAAAAGGAGGCCTCGGTCTCGCAGCAATGCGTCGTCTGAGTATATCCCAAACATGTTCGATCGGATTTAGGTCAGGAGAGCATGCTGTTCATTCCATACGCTGTATTGTTTTAGCTTCAAGCATGTTTTCTACAAGACGAACTGTATGAAGTCTGGAATTATCATGCATGAATAAAAGAAATCACTAATTTCTGCAACATAAAATACGACATGAGGTCTCAGTATCTCGTCTGTATAACTTCGGTCCTTCAAAGTGCCATTCCGAATGATATGCAGGCCTGTACGTTCACCTATGCTGATTCCAGCCAATAGCATCAACCCACCTCGTCTGTAATGTGATCTTTCACGAACGAATGTGGGATAATTTTGAGTGCCTCTTTCTCTCAATGCCAAAACACATCAGATGTCACATAAAGACTGAATCAGGACTCGTCTGTAAACAGAATTTGACTACAACAACGTTGTCTCCAAAATCGATGTTCAGTTCCCCAACTTCCTTGGGCCGCAAAGTGGCTTGAAGTCAACGGAATACAGACCATTGGCTTACGTGCATAGAGACCACCCTGATGAGGCCTATTTCGGACTGTTTGGCTGGACACCCTTCGTCCTGTGACCAAGAACAACTGTGTTTGCAACCGAGTAGCATTGTCCGTTTCGTCTCGACAAGCTGTTAACAGGATATATCGGTCATCAGTTTCTGTGTTAGCACATTTTCGACCTTGCGCTTGTCGATGACTACACTTCCATGTGTCTTGGAATCGATTCCACAGCCTTTCATGGACACTTCTTGCGACTCCAACCGCGTCCACTACATTTCGTTGTGTTTCCCCAAATTCAACTGTCCCGATAACACGCCAAGTCATGGATTGCGGTAAATCATGTTGTTGTGGTATTTTCAAGCCACCTTTTCTCAAAACACAAGCTAAGCAATTGAATTTTACAACTGAGGCAGTGAAACAGACGTTTCTGCAAAATCCCGATTTCTGCACTTATCTCCTTTTTCTAGTTTTTGACGTCATAAACTTTAATTTACATGTGAAGTTTTCTTTATCTCTTTTCTACAACACTTTAAATTATGGATGTTTTATTTTACGTTAACTTATCGGTTGTAAATATTTGCGTAATTTCGTTAAAACCATGTGCTCCCCTAATTGTTTTGAGCAGTGTATATTCATGAGAAGATAAAATTCGTTCCTCTATTTGTAATGAATTTTAAATTATTTTAAAACATCTTTTATAGCATCCACTTAATGAAAATTATATTGAAGCTCTTTTAAATTTATCAAGCATATGCGGTTGTAGCACTATTTAAGATTAATTAATGTGTATTATTATTATATGCAGGGATGGTATATGGAGGGTATACGGGGGTATGCGCCGTATACCTTATGGATTTTTTAAGGAACACCGTAAACCCTCTATTTCTCAAGAAAGCTACAGTATATATACACTAAGATATACCCTCTGCCTTGAGCGTATACCCTCTGTTTCTCAAGAAAGCTATAGTATACATATATACACTAGAGTATACCCTCTTCCTTGAGCGTATACCCTCTGCTTAGAACGTATACCCTCTGTTTTTTTACGACTACACCACTGATTACATGTATTTACATTTTAAAAGACATAATTTTTAGCGTCTGGAACTTAGTACTTCTGCGTTTGTCAATCAGAGGGATTTTACAGAATATCACAGACTGAATCTAAATAAGCTCATGCTTTTTTGGGAGAACAATGGGGGGGGGGGGGGGGGGTATATCATGAACGAGACTATAACAATCAGTGGGAAGAAGGATTAAAATTTTGGAGAACTTGCAGAATTTTACTTTACACAATACAGTAAGTAAAACCTGCTGCAAGGGACCGGTGGAAAATTCTGTTTTAGACAGGCTTTGTCTCATCTTAACAGGCATAATTGTATGTTATTATTTTAGCGGGATACGCAACATTTTTCCATTTAAGAAAGATTTCATTTTATATAAATTTCTTTTTCAAGTTTTATTGTAATATAAAAACAGAGCATTATGATAAACTGTGTGTGTCTTAATCCAAAATTTTATTTGGCTTGCTTTTCAACTTGCATTCAAATGCCTAAAGCTATTTTAATATTTTATTAGTACTTTTTCATTTTTCGAAGTTTTATACACAATATATGTTTTATTTGGCTATAAAAACGCATCATAATTTAAAAGACACACAGGATAATGCATTTTATTCTGTCGCAAATATAGTAAAGACCAGATCTTTTGAAAATAAAATACAAAAGTAAATTAAAAAATAAACATAAAATTATTTTTTTTCTATCGAATAATTATTTTTATTATTCAAAGTGGGTTGACTATAATTTTAGCAACAATCGCAGAAAAAACAAAATGAAGATAATGAATGAATTGCTGAATAAATTGCTTTCGACTGCCCAATGCAGTAGAAAAGGATGTTTCACGTTACTTAGACTTAAAAATAAAAAAACGTCATTTTTGCTGGGGTTTTTTTTTTTCTTATTTAATTATATTTTTTTCGAAACACTAATTATCTCATAAAAAATTAATTAATCAGTTTTAATTGATTTTTTTGCAAAGTAATTTTCTTTAGTCAGTCTCATACTATATTACAGTTTTGAATTCCTTTGTCTTAATTATATCCGTGATTATTGAAAAATCTTCGTTTTACTTCAGATCCGTGAAATGTGCCGACCATAAAACAATTAGTCAATTTGATTTTTTTTTTCTTCTCCTCGGGGAAGGATGGGAGAGGAGAGGAATTGGAACTATACTGTGTACGGGTGTAGTCCTGCTTAAACAAAATGAAACAGTATTTGATCTATAAAAAGCAATTTTTTTTTTAATTTGAAAAATCATTTATTACCGTCGGAATAATGTTTCTTAGTGGTTGAGTGGTTAATTAATTGGTTAAGGTTTCCTGCGCGACTTGCATCGTAGAGCATGTTTTAATGTTATTTCAATTTGTAGTGCATTTTATTTCAACAAAAAAATTTTCAATAAAGGAAAGTAAAATTGTAGTGCCAAATTCACCTTGACTAAATAATTAAGATTCGTAAAAAGCACAAATAAAACGTACTGAAATTGATTTTAGGTGCATATATTAGGGATGCACAGAATAGTGACTTGGTCCGAATACCGAATGCTGAATATTCGGCCAACAGGTAAACCGAATACCGAATATTCGGCTTGCTGATTTCTTTTAAATTTCAGAATTTGGAAGTATTAAAAAGTTCATTTTTGAAACAATTTTACATAATATGTAAACACACATACTTCCATATTGATAAACGAGATCTTTTTACAAGTAAATTCTACGCTAAAAAAAATTATGCTTTGAATTGTTATTTAAAAAGAGGATAATATTAAAGCTTCTTTAATTGATAAAATTTTTAATTTCATGGATTCCTCTCTGAATTAAAACAAATGAATAAAATTTTCTTACATTTTAAAACAAATATTTTAAAATCAAAGTAAAATTTTGAATTAATTGGATGAAACATTTTACAGTCATATACTGTTTATTTCTCAGGAAGGGACTAAAATCATCATTATTGGTTAATTTTCTTACGTGATAATTTTCAAACAGCAAAAAATAATAATAATAATAATAATAATAATAATAATAATAATAATAATAATAATAATTAATATAATTTTATTTCTAATTATTAAAATATCTTTATAAATTGACAGTTAAAAATAGTAATTGTTTTAAGGATTTTAAAAATATTTTTAAAAAGGTCTCTTAAATGTTCAGTCTAGCTGAATATTTCTATGTTCGGTCAAACCGAATATTCGGCATACCGAATAGTTTGATCTTCGTTCCAACCGAATATTCGGTAGTATGGCCGAATACCGAATAGATACCAAATATTCGGTGCATCCCTAATATATATAATATATCCCTAACATATATAATATAAAAGTATTTAAAATACATTAAAATATCTTAAAAACGCATTAAAAAATCAAATTAAAATTACAATGGTCTCTCTTTGACAAAAAATGTAAACAGAAATAACAACATCTAAATAAACACTGACGGTGGCCGTGTGAATTTGGCCGAAAACGTTTTGGAATTTTAATTTGATTTTTAATGTATTGTTAAGATATTTTAATCAATGTGTTTTAAATAATTTTATATTATATATATATATACCTAAAAGCAATTTTAGTACGTTTTATTTGTACTTTTTAAGAATCTTAAAAAATTTTCAACTTTTGTTTTTTACTAATATTTCGGATCTTAATCAAAAAAATTTGTCTATAGTTTATATATATATATAATTTAATAATGTATTGGTAACTAGGAACTAATGCATTCTGTGAAAAACCTCCACCCAGGAATTAATATATACATTTTAAGGGTAATCTCCGCTCATGATGTTTATATTATATAAATTATAAAAGATCGCATATAATAATGGTAGTTTTCCTTATCGATTCACTTACATGTATAATATATTTATTGCATATAAATATCTTGTGTGTATTTCGAATAATTTAACATATGCAGGGTGTTCAACGTTTGAGGCACCAGGTGTCGCTGCGATCAACATTTATAGTTTGGCATCGTTTCACATTTATCCGATTAATTTTTTTTAATACTTTTTGGATAGCCGGTTGCCACACTTTATCTTCTACATGCGCTATGTGATGAAGTGAATCGCCAATGTAGCGAGAGTACAGGGACATGCTTAAACTCTAACTTGAATGTTATTCTAAAGGTAAAACAGGCGGTTTTATTTACTTTTATAAAAAAAGACTCAGAAGTTTGTCTAAGAAACAGCTGAGAAGCTAATTTTTCCCGAGAAAATACATCACGAGATTTAATGAAAGAATTAAAATCAAACTGAAGGAAACGTTGCTATGGTTACAAACGAAGGATCTTTCACAGAAATTAATCTTCAACCAAGCTGTTCAAGAAACAATCGCTCTTAAACTATAACATATTACTGTTTTTAATACATTTTCGCAACAAAATGTATCTGTTATAGTAAGGAATTTTTAAGGTCTTACACTCCGAATCAAGACATATGACTGTATAATTCTAATCTGAATATTTTTACAAAGATGATTATAATACTCGTAAATAAATACAAATACAGATACACAAGCACAATTCTTGAATATTTTTAGACGTACTGGATTTGTACTTAAGACAAAATTATTTTTTTACAAATTTTAGACATCTATATCTATATTTCTAACCAGAAAAAGAAAGAGAAGCTGTAATAAAAACATCTTTATATTGTTTCGTTCGAAATGAAATTTTAAGCAGCTGATATGCATTTACAAATAGAAAAAAAATACATATATTCATGTTTATATACATGTTTTTGTTTTCGTTATTCAAAGGAAATTCATCATGATATAAATATCTGACAATATTTAAGCTTCAAGTTGTCGAGTATTCCATTTCAAGCTTGGGTGGCAGGAAAGACATGGTATAAGAGTTGAGAAGTTAGACTGCTTTGATCTCTGTTGGTAACCATAATCTTCTTGCTAGGCGTCTTTATCGATTACTAGTAGCCACTAAATCGATTTCGCCTTTACTGTCAACTCCCCTTCCAGTTCCCATCTTCAAATTTCCTTGTTATCAATCAAGGGCGGATCCCAAACTGGAATGGAAATCCATGATTTAGTTGCGGAGACAAATTTAGACTTTTAATACTTTCGAAAGCCATTAAAAATGGCTTTTAAATGTATTATGCCCTGAAAAGAAAAGAAAATCATGCACCCATTCCAATTATATGAATTTCTTACATCACAGTGATAAATAAATATAGATGGTACTTTGAGAATTGATGAGCTAAAACAAACAACTTGAAATATACTTTTATTTTCAAAATAAATGTATTTTTTGTATAAATATTAGGCCAAACATGGCAATATGAACAAATACAAAAAATGAAAAATGACAATTTGTGGTATCGCCATGAATATGTGTGCTATTATTGCACAAATAAACTAGACCCACATAGTTATGTGCTACAGCTACCCAGCATATTATTTTTTTTATTGAATTTGCTGTCGTTGCCTAATTTTTCACGTGACTAGATCTTCACTAAAAATTTTGGAGTAAAGCATGTTCTTTACATCCCTGCATTTCAAACACAATTCGTCAAATAATTCCGTATTTTTTCGACAAAATCTCTATGTCCAATGAAAAATGTCCAGATTCTTTTCATCAGATAGTGTATCTGTTCTATATTAACTAATAAAATTGCAGATTTTATTATCCTTATAACTATTAATTATTTATTAATCAAAACATAGATTATGCTTCTTAATACCATCTAATTAGAGACGTTTAATTATTTTGGGTACCTACAATTCTTAGTGGGCATTTGATTGCCTTAATGTACAACAAAAATAATGAAAATTCGGTTTCAATTTTTATTTTATTTTATTTTATTTTTGAGTCAAAATTTTTGCACAACGTAATTTTCTCTTCAGTATAATTAGTAAAACTTTAACTTGTATATTTGCCATATGTTTTATGTATTTAGTTAAGTTTAGATGTTTTATAGAGTTTAAATTTAAAATAAAAAAATACCGTAAATTATCGGATTCAACTAATGGGAAATAAGGGAAAGGGGGATAGCGCAAAATTTATGATTGCACAGGAGCAACAAACATCTAAAATACGGACCTTTGTATACAGTATTTATTTTCAACCATCGGTCGTATAAAGGGAAAAGGAAAACATTCGAAGGGCAATGATACTACACTCATCATACTGTAAGCACATATAATTTCACATTAATCTCAAAAGACTGTTCTGTACGTATAATTCTTAGATAAATACAGGTTGTTTCATAATAAAGGACTCACAAACTATAAAATTCAATAATTCACTAACTATAATACATATAATGAGGAAATGAGTGAAATATTTATCAGGTAGCTCATGAGTTTTGTATACAGGGATTTTAAAAATAGTTAAATTTTTCGTCAATAGATGGCGCTGTAATGTCTGAAAGTGTAAGAAAACTCAAACTAATGTGCAAATTTGCATCAATGGTATCTCGAAGTGTACTTTGTATTCTATTTAACTATGGAAAAGCAAAAGAAAATGGTATTTTGAAATTTTAAAGTTGTTTTGAGAATTTTTTCAATTTGAGACAGCGCAGCGGCATCTAATGACGAAAAATTAAATTATTTTTTTATTATCTTATACAAAATTTATTAGTTATCTGATAAACACGCCACTTATTTGATCGTTATATTTATTTCCGGAGACAACATTCTGCATTTGGAATTCCTGTGTGATTAATTGTGACTTGAAAAAATAGGCTGGTGTTGGTACATAAACAAAAATTCAGAATGAGGTAGAGTTGGGGAATTTGGAAATGTATTTTTAAAAATTTGGATATAAATGGACTATTTGTTAAAAGTGAAGAAACTTGTGTATACACCAGGTCTTGTATTAAAAATTGTCATCTAAACATCATACTCATGGTTTCTCCTTCTTATTTATTTTTTTCTCAACTAAAAAAGGGAAATAATCTGTTACCTCATATTTGCCCCACTTGGGACAGTTGCAAAGTATAGTCGTAATTTTGTCGATGTTCTATATTTTTTTTTAATTATGTTAAATGGTAATAATAAATAATAAATGAGGTAATAATGAAACTCTAAACCCTTTCAATAGCGACGGTAATGCAGTAGCAGACAAATTTTAAACCTCAGGTCGCGTACATAAGGACCATTGGGACCAACTCAATCCCTTACACCCCCCCCCCCCCCCCCCCCCACACACACACACACCAACAGCTGTAAGGAGTATAGAAGCATTTACAGAAAACGTTTTTTTTAGACCTTAAAGTTACCAAAAATGTGATTTTTATGAATTATATCACAGTTTGTTTTTGTTATTTGAAAAAGGTTGTAAATTGGCAAAAAAAAAAAAAAAAAAAAAAAAAAAAAAAAAACTTTTAATTTTTCATTTTTTAAAACCTTTTCCAATAGAAAAACAATATTTGGTCAATATTGACTATCTTAGCTAAATATTGAGGCATTAGATAAATATTGTCATAAAATATTTAGTCTATGTAAACCCAATAAACAGTCACTGGCAATCTCATCCAATGTAAAGTTAATATTTGTACAATATTGGTATTCGATTGGAAAATATTTTTAATCGTCTTTAAATTGGTTAAATATTGGGGAAATAGTATTTCAGGCTGATATTGATTTGTTACTATGTAGTTTTAGTCTGTTAAAAAATATATGTAGTAATAAACATAAAACTTCCTGTGTGTATAATTTTAGGTGGCAACATGAAAAATAAATGAAAAATGTATTACCCAGTTATCACTTCCTTCCGATTTTCCCTATTCTACCCTAACTGTGACAGAGTCTGATACGATATAACTAGCTGTACACAAATACGACGTTACGACGTAGTGCACACATTTCTCGGATGGGAACGATTTAGAAGTTTGGACAGTGTAAATAAAGATCCAAAAGAGCTACAGAAATGTCAAATGCCATATACTGTATTTATTATCTCTCATTAAATATGAAAAATAAAATTTTCCACCTAAATTTTAAAAAGAGAGAGAGACATTCATTTGTGTGTGTGTTTCATATAGTTTCTTCAGAATCCAAATGTTGTGGGAAGAAGAGAAATCCAGATTTTGTATCCAGTTTTTTCTTACTTTCATTTTTCATGATTATTTTTAAAAGAATATTTTTATTATTATAATTTATTTACATGCAATTATAAATATATTACTAAGAACAAATGGAAACATTCAAACAATAATAAATAAATAAACAGACATTTATTATTTTTTTTTTAAATCTGGAATTTACAGGGAGGTAATTGCCTATCCTGCCCTTCTTAAATGACGTCTCTAGTTTGGATGTTGAAGGTTTCAAAAATAGGTTAAAGAAAAAAAAACTCACATAAACATTTTTATTGGAATTAAAAATTTACTTGCGGGTGACATGTGTATTAAGATTTTTCTTTTTTGTTCTTATCTCGAATTCTCCTTTTTCGTCGTATAAGTATTAACATCGGTTTTCTTTATTTTTAATATATATTTATTTTTAATACCCCCCCCCCCCCTATTTCTTTGTTTACGGTTCTTTGACATCCGGCTGCTTCGATCTCAGGTTAAATTTATCAAGTATTCTGTTGCAGGGTTGTTAGTAAACTCCCGGGAGAGGTTTTTGTTGATGATGCCGTTCGTAAAGTTCTCCCCTTTTGTGCCGTATTAGAAGAGCTGTGAGTTCCCCGATTCTGATTACTGAAGTTCGAGATCCTCTCAGAAGTGTAGTCTATATTGCCCAGAACATTCCATTTTTAACCTTTAAGCCCCTAGCTTCATTATCTCTACCACTACACTTCTGTTCGATACTGGAAAACTGTACTCCTTCTGGCTCTGAAAGCCTTTGTTTACCCCCATCTACTCTGGCACAAATCCGGCTGGAACCCGATAATTTTAGTCTCTCTTTCCCCCTCTATACCTCCTCCCCCCTTCCTTCTTTCTGTAACTTGTGCACTGAGGCACCCTCGAAAACGGGCGGACCCTCGTAACCCCCTAATAACATCATCATCATTTTCGGAAAAGACGTACACTTCCATGCATCCACCCACACACACACACACACGCCAGTTGTTAACCATTCACCTACCTATCGATCGTATGTGTGTGCCATGTATTCATCCATGCATGCATCCATTCTCACACATGCATCCATACACATTCACACGTATCGACGCAGCAATACCTGCCTCTCTCTTTTTGGACGGACGGACTGCGGCGGAAAAGGCTTTTCCCGAAGATTTCCAGAGCAACGAGCGCTTTCCAGTTAGCGGACGATTTTGCTCGTTCCATCCCGTCCCTTTTCTACTCTCTACACCACCCCCTCTTCCATCAGTGCCTCCACTACTTCCTTCTTTCCAGCAGACGAGAACAGAGGGGATCGGCCAGATAGTTACGACACACTCAAAATCTAGATCTAAATTCGAACGACGACGGGAAAATCTGCAGCGAGGTTTTTTTTTTCTTCCTTTTAAAACTCCTAAGTGAAATGCCTGTTTTGATATCAGCGCGAGCGAAATCGACGAATTGAGCCCCTCAAAAATTAAAAATGTTGGAGCGCAAATTAATGCCGAAAGAGAAGGAGAAATATTTCCCTCTGCGTGCTGTGTGTGCGCGACCAAAACAAACGAAAAAATCCGTTCCTATTTACATATTTATGAGATACATGCGGTAAATTTACAAATACCATTTCAATTTCAGCCATTAAATCAAAGCAAAATTAAAATGCCCGATCTAATGCCTATTTAAAATGTGTTGTTTATTTAAAATGATTTTCGAACATTAATTTATTTCTCATCTGTTTTTGAAATGAATATATTCATGTAGAGACATGTTAATGTGAAATATTATTATACCGCTATAACTGTTGTTGTTGAGATAGTTAATCATAGTTGAAGTAAATCCCAATAATAATATTAAAATATCCGTTGGGGTAAACTGGATACCGAAATAATTATCTCAATTGCAATTTTAAATACAAAATACTAACTTTCTCTTTGTTCTTTTTAATTTCCAAAAAAATTATATTTCCTTATTTATTAGAAATAAATTAGAAATTTCCTAACATTATTTAAAAACTGATATTGATAGCAAAAGTTGGTTTAAAATTTAAAAGAAAAAAAAATGAAAGCAAAACCATGTGAAAATAATATCAGCGGACGTTCTAGGTTTAAATTTGTCAAATACCTTGTTTTTTTTTTTTCTTTCACATTTCTTTAAATACCAGCTATTTCTGTTAATACGTAATCTTTGCCTGTTATTGTTTAGGAAAACATATTCCGCTACAGGATCATTTTTGAACGACGAAGAGTTAACCGAAATAATTAAATAATTTTACAATAATATATAATAAATAATAAATTTTTAATCATATATATATATATTATTTATATTTAAAGCGCTTCATCATCATTATCTAGATACGAGTTCCATTCTTCATCAGATTTTCCTTTTCAGTTTTTAGCAGAATATTTTTTTCATTTCTAATATCATGTCGAATTATTCTACTATCGTCTAATATATATATATATATATATATATATATTAAATAATATAAGTTAGATATTAGTCCATAGCCGTTAACCTTCTGGCTGTGTAATTTTTAAATAAAAAAGCGTTTCTGCTATTATATTCTATATTATTATTATTATTTTATTTTATTTATTTATTTTATTATTATTATTTTTACACATTTGAAATCTTTATATATTTCCAATATATAGTATATTATCATTGAAACATATTATCACTTTTATCCTCTGGCTGTGCAATTTTTGAAACGAAATCTCTTTCATTTCCTTGGTTATTGAGAGAAATTGTCAGTGACAAGTGATCAAGAGAAAGAAAACATTCCTCCACCAAAAACGTAAAAGGTTCCAAACATTACTACAAACTCCAGCCATGGTTACTAATCAAAATATGATGTAACAGACCAAATTTTTCAGTGTGTCGAAAAACTAGGAAAATGGTGTGGTAAAAAGAGCATCTGTTCCAATATTGCAAGCTGACTGTTAACTGATTAACTGACTCTTTCAACGGCCTTAATACGGAGATTTGGGTTGGATTCGTATTATCATCTGCAACCTAAAATGAAAGTGCTGCCATTAATTATAATATAGTGTGATTTTATGTAAATGGACAGTATACTCGTGACGTCACAGTAGGTAAAATGGCGGCATGGTCGTTTGTTTAGACTCTGCATTCACCAAGAGATTTTCACTATTTCCCTATGAAACGTTGTTTTATTGATTGATTTCACTTTTGATTTCAGAAACCAAATTAATGAAAAGGTGCCTATTCTTTCATTATTTAATTAATAAACAATGAAAAAATTGATAAAAGCATGATTTCCAAAATTTAAAAAAAAAAAAAAATTCTAAATAAGAAAAAATTAGCTTTGAAATCGTGAAATAAAAACAAGTAAAAAAAGTTTAATTTACATAATTTAGAAACAAATCTCAATTTACACACTTGAAGTTTGACTCATTTTTATAGGCATTGGCTATAACCTAATTTATTTTAACGTTATATTTCTTATAAATTTGATAACTTACACAAAATTAATCTGAAATAAAATCAATATTCTTTATATTATTCAGATCTATTGCATACATTTCTGCCCTGTCAGTAACAGATTAAAAAATAAGTGAATTATTGAGGAACGTGTGGCTTTCCAATGGAGCGATTTTCCAATGTTTTCCCAAACATTACCATCCCAGATGGTTTTTTATAGCCTCGAACCGAAAGGAAGAATAGGACCCATTGATTGAGAAAAAACAAACTATGTGTTTATTTATTTTATTTTCGTTATTAAATTAAATAAAGTTACATAACAAATGTGAGAGATTAATTAAATAAAATAAAATTATGTAACTGCAGCAAATTCTTTGCATATTTTGCTTGTCCTGAATAATTTATTCATTCATATCAGCAAATTGTCGTTAACTTGCTTTGTTACTAAAATTATAACTTAAAGTAAGAGAAAAAGTTGTTTCTTTGTAGTGTTTCTTATAAAGTTTGTAACCTATTTAATATGTATTAAATACTGAATTCTATTTATTCAATGCAATTATTTTACTTCATTGAAATGCTGACATTGTGTATTCCGGACGAAAAATGTCTTCCCTTGGAAGCCCTCAGTAACGGAAATTCGCTGTACTGTAAATTCTACTACTTTTGTATTCCCCACGGAAATTGTAAGATATATACAGAATCAGAGGTTTAATATAGTCAGACAGGTCTCTAACTACAATTTTTGACCTCTTGCATCAAATATATTTAAATATACAATAATCAACTATTATTTCTAAAGGAATTAAATTTTCACATTTAAAAATTTTATAAATTAAAAAAAAACTGTAATAAATATTTTATTTATTTATTTACTTTCTTCAATTTTTTTGTTTCGAATGCCGTATAATTATTATTATTTTTTTTAAAATCAGAGTGGTCGTTATTTCTCTCGAATAACGATTAAAGCATAGTCATTAATCTTAACTCACTCTAGCTTGTAAATAAAATATGCCTGTCTAATATATAATAATATAATAGACTCCCTCAAATCCGCAAATGCCTAAAATCAGTACATCATCGCAATGTAAACAATGAAACTTTCGGTTCAGATGTAGGGAGAAAATTACAGACTTTTTTACTTTTTATATCATTCCGTGTGTATTTTAATATGTAATTCTAGTTAATATGACTGAACTGATGCTTTATCAAGAAAGAAGTATAAATTTATTTTTGAAAAAATCAAGATATTGCTGATATCACTGGTAATTTCAATCTTTTTACCAAGCATATTTATGTATCAATCAAGCTTTTATAATTATTAAGTCTGGCTAAAACTGAAATAAAACTTTCTTATTTTATGATTTTAATGGGAATTAGTAGGGTACCTTTATGAGGAAAGTTTCATTCAATAATTCAAGGAAAATATATCTCATTTTTATTATGCATATTTAATTATACTCTATTATTTACTTCACCTTTACTTTTAATAATTTAATCCTTTTTAAAACTTTCTTACGTTTTATTGTTTTAGTTTATTACTTTACTTAATTATTTTAGTATTTTACTACATTGTAAGTATTCATTATAATTTTGATTGCATTATTACATTAAAATTACTGCAAACAAAGCGATGGTTAGAAATCCGCAAAATTCCAAAATCCGCACAACCTGTGGTTTCAAGCTGTACTGATTTGAGATAGTCTACTGTATGTGGAAGACAATTTTTTTTTTTTTTTCGTTATTACATCTTTACCTAAAAAAAAACCCATCTTTCTACTTCACCTCGGAAACTCTGTCATTTTTAGCTGTCTTTTCGAGCGACCGATTAAAAAAATTTGGTTGGATTCGTATTATCGTCAGCAATCTAAAATAAAGGTGTTGCCATTATTTATAAAGTAGTGTGAATTTAAATTGATTGTGAGAAAAAAACTGCTTTTAATTCTTTTATTTTTGTAAAGTTACATAAACGAGAAGAATTGCGTTGATAAATTCTTATATTTTTACATTTTTTAATTGAAAATAATAATATTATTATTATAAATGACAAATCAAATTAAATGAACTGTAAAAGATATATGTTTAATAATTCTCGAATTTCAGCAATTGCTTCCTGAACTAATTCCAAAAAGTTACTTTTTTTTCTATTTTGCTTATTCGGCTTTTCTCTCTGCTCCAATATCTTGCCAAATTTCTGGAAAACAAACCATAAATATAAGATTTATTTATTGATATGTCTAAAACTATTTTAATTCATTTTTCATATTTCAACAATGTAAGTATATATTTTTAAAGCAATTTTTTTTTTTTTTTTTTTTGCAATTACTTTGTTGTTCTTCAACATACAGTTGCTTTCGAAATTCTCTTATGGAAAAAGAGTCGCGTTTCGAAGGAGTGTATCTTTCTGCCTTGAGACACCTGAAATCACCACAAGAGCAGACGGATCACTGGGATAAACAAAATGTTTTCGCTTCAGTTATATAAAATCATCCTTTTTGTTTCCAAGAATTATGTTGGACAATAAACATAAAAATTAAGCTCATTTTCTTTTATTTGCTCCGCTTATAAATTTGTAAGGAAAGGAAATTGCCAATACAGCTTTCTAAAAATTATTGAATTTCAAGCATTTTAAATACCATTTCGCCTTGTTTAAAGCTTAATGCAAATCGTTTGCATAAATGAAAATGATATATAAGGCTTAAATTAAAATCATAGACGTATTTTTTTTTCTTTGATTTTAGAAACATTTATATATTTTTAACACTTTACTCATAATGAATGAAATATTCATTAATTCATTTAAAATTCGCTATTTATAAAAAATATTAATTAAAAAACATCTCTTTGAATAATTTATTATAATTTGTGAAAATAGTGCAATGATTAATATATTTCTATATAACCATCTGAAATGAAATTAAAGCTGATTAAGTTGCGTGCTTTAAATTATTTAATCTTTTTGTTCTTCCTGAGTAAAACCCCAACAATTCCTCCCAAAAATCTTTGAATTTTGCTTCCTTTGGCGAGGGGTACTGGAGGTTTGTCTGAAATTTGTACCTTACCCCCGGTGTTGCTCAAGAGTTCCGCCGTCCCTTCATATCATCCACGAACGACCTGCAGCTCTAGAGAAGAACGACGAAGAGGAACGAAGAATCCGGTGAAGGGATGCGGAGGAGGAAGGGGGTCGTCACCAACACAAGCGGTAACCATGGCAACCGTCCCAAGTTGTTGCCTTCTCTCTCTCGCTCACTCACTCTTTCAAGGAAGCACGTGTGCCTCTGGGCAGGCAGCAAAGACTCTGACCCACTTGGATCTCCCAGAAGAGTAGAATGGAAAGGGGGGGTCTAGGAAAAAGGCTTTCTATTACACCAGGGGACGGTGTCGTCTTCTGTAGCTGCCTAATACCTTCGCCGTCCTTTTTTTTTTTCCTTATACATTTTTGCTATTTCTTTCCTGCTGAAATGTCTTGTGTCCTTCGAGAGCGGCATCGAGTTGTCGTTTGTCGTTGAGCCAAGATGGCCGAAAGAAAACGACCAACCAAGATGTCGACGTCTTCTTCCTCAGTGCCCCGTTCTTTATTTCTTTTTCTTTCCTCAGAGTCATCCAGAATGATGTCGAAATGCCTTTACATTCCCGAATCTCATTTCCCTCTCCAAAAGTTGCAGCCGAAATTCCGTCAATCTGCGTCATTGCATATTTGTGCTCCGAGGGTTGTGTTGTGTTGTGTTTATTATATGCGTCTTTGTAGTTCCTGATTTTGAAGTCCTTGCTTTCGCCGAGAGACATTTTTAACATTATAATTAAATTGAATCTCGAGTTTGAATCCGGATTTTAAATGATATTGTTCAATACACTTCTCTTCTGAATATTCATTTTTACCTATGAGATACCGTAAAAATTCATTTAAAAAAAATCAGTGCAGGAGAATTTTTTTTTATGATTTACAAAAAAAAAAAAAAAAAAAAAAAAAAAAGAAAGAAAGAAAGAAATACAATCATGGAAGGATTTGTTATCATCTATTTAACAAATCCTTCCATTCTTCTTTTCATCATCAGTGATGATAAAAATTCTGAAATTTGACTAATTTTTATTTATTTATTTTTGTTTTGTTTTGTTTCATGTTTGTATTCTAATAATGATGGCAATTTATAGATCTTCAATCATTGTAGGAGAATACAATTATCAATTAGTGGACATTCTTTATATTGTGATACTGTTTTACATTTATATTAAGAATGCGCAGTTTCTAATTTCCTAAATTTTGAGAACTTTACATAAAATGTATATGAAGCCAAGTGCATTTGAAATTCACATTTTATCTATCATGGTTTATCATTTGAAATAGCTTTTGGGAAGAAATAAAACAACATGCTTTCTCCCTTCTGCCACTTTTTGGCGCAGCATGTCCTCAATGGGATTTTGCGCCATTAAACCCCATACAACCAACCCTTCTTTCACTCGCCCGCTCAAAAATAAATTTTTCTTCAAGCCATTTTTCCCATTTCATAATTTTAAACGTAAATAAAGTAACATTTTTTAAAGTAATCAGTAGCTAGTACACCTTTTTTTTTTTTAATTTGATTGTAATTATGTTGATTTGTTAAAATTATTTGATTTAACCAAGCAATGAAGGATAATTTTCCAAATTCGTTGATTCGAGTATACTTTGATAACCAGTATAACTTGGATTAATAATTTAAATCAGGGATGTTTGAAAAATTGTTACTAGCATTACCGAGTAAAAATCTTTGCTGTATTAAAATTTCTGTCATCAAATAAGGCGAATTATTCTATACGAAAGTAGTGATGACTCTGCGGCACCCGCATTTTGTATAGTTAGATTGTTTATTTAAATTTCGGCAAGCATAATCATTAATCACCAAAATTACTTTACCTCAAATCCAAATCTTAAGTTCTTTTAATTAAAAAGAAAATAATATAGTATGATTTTTAGATTTTTGACTTTTTAGATTTGCGCAGTCGCAAATTTTACGACAAACTGGTTTTTCCTAAACTTTGTTCTCGTAAACGGTACTCGAAATTAAAATTACATTTTTATACTGATTTATACACTTGCGCAAAATATACATCACGCGCCTGCTCGTAAAAAAAAAAAAAAAAAAAAAAAAAAAAAAAAAATTAAGTGCGACTGCTGTAAGGGTAAATCCGGAAATATTATTTTCGGTACTTTTCGATTAGCCGGGCGTCAGTGTTATATATACACATATATGTATATATATGTACTCACATACATATATGTGTATATATATGTAAATATATATGTATATATAACACTGGCGCCCGGCTAACCGAAAAGCACCATATTTTCTTATTGTTTATCTTATCTTCAAATGCATCCTTCCCATCTTCCTACTTGTATTTGTCTGTTCGCTCTAAATATCTATCATGCATTTACATTCTATAACATATGTAAATAAACAAGTATTATTTTTAATGTTAAATAATAAAATCAAAAATCCAATAAAATTTAAATATTCAGTATAAAAATAATCTATTTTATTCGTTATTTCTTTTCCAAATTCTCTGAAATTTCAGTTTCCCAACGAATTTCTTATAAATAATATACAATCGTTTTTTCTGTCTTTCTGGAAAAGGCTGCAAATATTAAAACCAAAAATGAGAAACTATTCATTTCCTCTTGACAGTTTTAAATGTACCTCACGATTAATTACTTCTTAGATGATTAAATAGCAAGACGCATGTTAATGAGAGATTATTTATTCTGTCACGTTGTTTAAGTTGTAAATAGTTATTTCATAATTAAATAATAAAATTCAACTTAGAAAAATATATTGCTCTAAAATTTCAGAACTTCTTTTCATTTTTAAATCTATAGTGCTGCCATCTGTCGTGTTTATTTTTATCGATTGATTGTGTTTACGTTTTAATATTTTTAAGCAGGTGAAGGACTAAAATAAACACAGTTTTCCGTGTTTTTCGTTATTTTTTTTATAAAGTTAATATCAAATAATTAATTTATATTATTTTAATGATTAATTTATATTATCTTAATGATTAATTCATATTACTTTGATATTTAATTTATATTTATTTGATAATTCAATTTTTCTTTCTCTATTTATTTATAGGCACCATGGGCTCTGCTATGAATTACTCCGAGCGTCCATATGAAAATCACATGGTAAGAATTTTCTTTTTTTTTTTAAGTATCTTTAGAAAAAATAGTTTTAGCTAGTTTAATAAAATTAATTTTAGTTCAATAGGATAAACAGTAGTACTTCTTTCAAATAATGCTTTGGTTTCGATTAGTTTATGATGATTTATTTTAACATCGTCCAAAGAATGATAATTCCTGGAAGATTACCCGGTATTTCTTTGTTATAGAGATTTTGACATACAGTAAACATCCTCTAATCCAGCACGTTCGAGACTTGAAGCATGCCGGATTACTAAATTTTCCGGATTACAGGATGAATACCGAGAAAAACGTTTAGAAATTGGAATTAAACAAAAAATAACAGTGAAGCATGTTTTTTTTCTTATTTAAACAGCTTGAATAGAATAAAACAATACCTAATAATGTAATGTACAACATATGTACATGACTATAAAATGAAAACGTGCACTGTAGGCCTACTCTTAGAAGCCATCTTAAACAAATCTCGAATATCAGTTTGTTCAAACAACCTAAAACAACTTCTAGTTCATCGTCAATTGTATCGCTTTCAGTAACTTCAACATTTTCGTTCATTACCTCATGACTTTTTTAAAGTCTCCTGTTTCATTCCACGTTCTGAAGTTCCATCAGCTTATTATAAACATCAAGAGTGATTAAAAAAAAGAATCCTAGTTTTTTTTTTTTTTTTCAAAAGTCATGCCGGATGATCCAGCATACCGGACCTTAGGATGCCGGATTAGAGGATGTTTACTGTAACTCTATCTTAAGATAGTGCGATTTCGCGCCAAATATTCTAAACAAGTCGACAAATGAAAAACTTTCTATTCTTATATGGTTTATTGTGTTATATATTTTGCATTAAATTATTATATGGCTTATTTATGTATAGATTAAACAAATAGCTTCACAATGTATATATCAAATGGTGTAAATATAAAACGAATTGTTCGTGCATTTGATACATTGAAAGGTTTTTAATAAAGATGTAACAATCTGATGTCGTTTTTAAAATGTAAATAAAGATTAGCCCCACCAGCGGCTGAGGTGTTTTGCTCTCAAACCTGTTGCGAGGGAGGTGTTGGGTTCGAACCCAATCGCGTGCATCGGCCTAATCGTTCGGAGTTTTTTGTGGTTTTCTTCGAACCTTGCGTAAATACGTAGTAGGTTCCCTTAGAAAGACCCTCACGGAGGGCACATCCACACGGCCTACATATATCCCGCGCATAGATAATCAGCCGTAATAAACAACACCAGCGCTGTAAATAAAGGTTGCCAGAGAGCAGGGTTGGCACGGTTTAAACCAAGTGGTTTTAAGGGGGTCCGGGACACATTTTCGAATAATTTTTATTTATCGAGTTAAAATTCTGAATTTTTTGGTGATGGTTAACCATATCATTTGTAAACAAAATCACATGATAAAACTTCACATATATTTTTTTTTTTAAATTTTAAATTTAAATTTTTTTTAAAAAATGGGGTAATTTAAAATCGTTATAACTCGAAATATTATTAATAGAATTTAATTTTGTTTTCATTTAAATAAACAGAAATATATAAGTTTTAATTTTGATTCAGCATTTTAAAAAATATTAATTCTAAAAAAATTAAAATATTTAACGAAAAAATTTCAAGAAAAAATGGTGCAACTTTTTTTTAAAAATCGTATTTTCAAAAGTAAATATTTTTTTTCAAATATGCTGAATCAAAATTAAAGTAAAACAATTGAAAAAGACATGTGTCAAGTTTGAAGCGATTATCTTTAACGGTTTCAGAGTTATAACGATTTAAAAACGAGAATTGGTGAAAAATCTCATCATGAAGAAAAATGCATTTTCACAAGCAATTGTTTCCACGACAACCATTGCTTAAAAGCTAGATTTTGAAAACATAACAAAATGAAAAAAATTATATTTCCTATTCTAATTAAGATAAAAACATGATTTCAACATCATTTTAAGTAGAAAAAAGCAGAGAAATTTTTAATGCAATAAAAGTTTTTTTTAGGAAATTTGAAAATTTTTGTGTCCCGGACCCCCTTAACCATGGTTTAAACCAACTGGTTTTTCAATTGATTTTTTTTAGAAGAAATCTAATGACAATTCTTTCGTCTTCTTTTTTTTTTTTTTTTTTTTTTTTTATTTAAGTGTCTCAAATTAATGGATATAAATAATTTCTACTTTTAACACTTTACTTCTGCAATAAGCACTAGGTATAGTGGGTCTAGGACATTTTTATATGTACTTCTAGGATGAAAATTAGTATGCGTAGATGAACATATCTATTGCTCTATAAAAAAAGCTTAAAACATGTGAATTTATCAAAGATAAAATAGATTAAAAATATTCAATATTTAACATAAAATATTTTCATTTTTTAAAAAATGCAGATTACTTACAGCAATTAATAACATAACACGATGATCTTTAAGATTTTGGTCAAGTTGTAATAAGAAAATTTTCTTGATTGGGGAGATTATCTTTAAGAAGTGAAATCAAAATAAGAAGTTCGATAAGAGAGTATTCAAAAATTGGGTGCTAGTTATAGAATTTCAATGATACCAAACTACTTTTTTTTCCTGTTATTTGCTGAATCTAATGACCAAAAATGTTGACTTGAAATGTTCACTCAAAAAACAAAACCACAAGTATTTGAAGTTTATTTTTTGAGTGACTGTGAGAAAGAATATTACATTCATTGTCATTAGACTGCATCAAATGTTTATTATTAGTAATCAAAAGATTGTTTATAAAGATTTTCAAGGCATCAATGTTTCACTGTGTAGAGTAGTTTATTCTTTGAACATAAGACTTCCTAGTAATATTTAAATTACAATAAGACTTTTTCAATTTTCTACATAAATTGACTGTAATTATTTAATTTAAATTATTTTCAAATGAAGTTATGCTACTTATATATCCAACAGTGTATATTTTTATCAATAAACATGCATGTATATCTAATAGAAAAAGATGTTTAAAAAAAACCTGGTTTAAACCAAATAAACCGGGTTTTTTTATGTGGTTTCTTTTTTTTTCAAAAAAACCTGTTTTTTTTGCCAACTCTGCCAAAAAGTGTTTTTGAAAATTTTGTCTTTCTGGATGAAATCCTCGCCGTTTTCTCTAGCGCGCCAAGATACCAATAAAACAAAGAAGTGCCGTGCCGATTGTTATGTTTGTCCATATGTACGTTCCGATGCATTTGTTTATTCTTACTCTGTGTTGAAGTTCTAAGATCATAAAATTTACATTGGCGTATGCAAAAAAAAAAAAAAAATTAAATATTCTGGAGTAGCCGATGATTCCCAGATAAACTAAAGACTGGATTAGATTTTAAAAACATTGTGTTATATTTCTGCCTTCAATGATAATAAGTTAGATGATCTAACTAATTTAGAATAATTTAGTTGTCAAGTTTTGAGAAAATAGTGGTTCCATGGATTTATAATATATATTTCTAATTTAAATATTCATAAATATTTCTAAGGTCAAGTTGAAAATTAAATATAAATAAATGTTATAAGCGATAAACAATCATATTTATATGTGCTATGTTTTCGGCTTATGATTGTAACTTGCAATTCAACAGCAAGCTCTCGGATTGTGGTAAAAGGATAAACTTCAACTAATGCTTTCAATTTCTCATTATAAATAATCGAATCTCTTCCTCAGCCGTTCCGCGAAACTTCTGGAACAGACATAACATTCAACTTTGCGTTCACTAGGCGTTCCTGGGTCAAACGCGTTTTTGATATTGCGAACCATTTTTGTCGATTCTTGTTCATAACTTGATTTTTGAATGATGAAATCGACTTGATGAAGTCGATTTTTGCGAACTTGAAAATGATATTTAAATTTCGTAGCTGTCGATTTAATGCGTTACAAAATACTTTTCAAAAACCATTGTCATTGTTATCGGTCAGTAACTAAATATACTAGAATGTATCGGGTGTGTATTTATTCTTTATAGCTTCCCAGTGTTATACACGTCATACATGTTCTAAATGATTCATCGGGTTTCAAAACAGTCTGTATTGAGAGGTATACGGCCTACAAAGACAGGTGATACATGACAAGATACATACACTCACCAAGATTAAAAGCCCACCTCGCGGCTCGCGTGCAGGAACGCATCAATGATCCTGTGACGGATATTGACAGAAGAATGCTATTGAACGTATGGATGGAACTGGATTACCGTTGGGATGTGTGCCGGATGCCTAAGGGCGCACACATTGAACATTTGTGGTATGCACCAGAAACTTGGTGAGGGTATGTATCTTTTCATGTATCACTCGTCTTTGTACGTCGCATACTTATAAATAAACAGTCTTTTGAAACCGGATGAATATGAATCATTTAGGCTAACCCTTTATAATGTAATATTATGTACATTCTAGTACAATCGAGTTCCATTACAGCGAAATTTTCAATATAAAACTTTTACTATTCTCTGGATAATTTCTTGTGCAGGAAAATTATTTCCATTATAGTGAAATTCCATTGTAGCAAATAGATTTTAGTGTCCCTGAAAGTTTTATTCTAATAAGACTCGGCTGTATATGACAAATGTTTTACCAATCGTGACTTGGAATAATAATGTTTTGTCTGCTTCGTCAACACTTTTGAGAGAAACGAGATGAAAGTTCCATGAACTCGTAGACTAGACTAGGCACCCAGTAGATAATAATTATTAAGATATAACTTGGCGCAGTATAATATAAATTTAAAACAACGTTAAAAACGCCAGAATATGTAGACTTTAAGCAGACTAGTTTCGGTAGCATTTAGCGTTTCGTATTAAAGAACACCAACATTATATTCAAAAACAGGAAACCAATAAATCTTCATTTGCTAAACATTGCTGGGAGAAAAACCACTCTTCTGATTTCAATTCAGCTAAAATCATCTCTAAACCCACTTCTATATATGAACTTAACTTTCTTGAAGCATTTCATATCTATAAAAATTTTGACAATATTGTTAATTGTAAATTCGCTATTTCCCCTTTATCAGATTGTTGGAAATATTACATAAAATCCTCTTTTTCTTAATTACTACCAGCATTTTTCACACCTTTGGTTACATTGCCTATACTATTCTCCTATTGGCTGATATCCGAATTTTCTTGCTTTCCTATTGGTCAATGAACTTCTCACTTGAATCCGCTTCTCTCCTATATAATTGAGCAAGTTTTCGTTATTCTTTGCACTGAGGACGGTACGCTAAATGCTACCAAAACTAGTCTGCTTAAAGTCCACATATTCTGGCGTTTTTAACGTTATTTTAAATTTATACAGTAGATAATGTTGTCTCTCTATAACCGATTTTTCCAATTAGAACCTCGACAATGATATGAAATATTTCATTGCCGTAGATTTAACCCCTTGGGGACGAGCGACCGGTATTCGTGCCGTGTAAGGTACTCAGAATCGGGGATTATTCTCACCAGGAAATTTTTATTTTAAATTTTGCCTTATTTAATCCAAGCATTTTCCCGATTCAATTAGGCAAAAATTTCAGTTTAAAAAAACCGGTGATTAAAGATTAAAAATTCCCTAAAAGGCGCTCGTCCCCAAGGGGTTGATGCGTTACAAAATACTTTTCAAAAAACACTGACATTGCTGTCGACCATTGACGCTTATGAATGTGAATTCTTTTGAGCGACCTTATAAATGTTAGGTTGTGTAAAAAAGTATTTCTGTTTCTGTTATTGAACTTTTCAATCAAGTTTTCCTAAATAAATTTTTAAAGAAATTTTACGCTTGTCGTATGTTATATTGGACGACAGATTCCTGTCTACTTATTTAGTATTACAGTTTTGTTTTTGTCATTGTAATGAAGTATTTAAAGCGGTAAAAAAGACTGTTGAAAAGAAGAAAGTTCGCACGATAGTAATGGGACGAAAATCCGAAAAAATGGTTCGCAATATCAGCTACATGTATATCCAAGAACACCTAGTGAACACAAAGTTGAATAGTATGTGGGTTCCAAAAGTTTCGTGGAAGGGTTGTGGTAGAGATTCGACCATTTGTAATGAGAAATTGAAAGCATTAGTTGAAGCTTATCCTCTTACCACAGTCCGAGAGCTTGCTGCTAAATTTGGAGTATGTTTCTAAGATTGTAGAAATTAGATGAAAGTTAAACACAAACCGCCCTTATTTTTTGCACAACTAAATAAGTTGTAAGTGATACACGCATCATCTTCAGTAGAGAACGTATTGTAGGTGGCCATATCAACGTACCATTGCCTTGAATTGAAAGGCACCACTCTTTTTAAAGAAATGGGATGAAAGTTCCGTCCTCGCATAGACAACAATGCAATTAGACGCTTGTTAAATCCTCTAACTCTCGAAATGCACGTAAGAATGCATTGTATGCCATATCAAATTGTAGACAAGACTACAGACACTTAGCATATGATGGCATCTAATTTGAGCCGATTTTTTCGGTTACAAATTTGTCTTTCGAAAGCAACGAAATGCATTATTTTAAGGCGGGCTGAATTTAATGCTTCAAGAATTAGAGAATAAAGAAATGTGGAATTTCACATTTTATTTTCTCATTTACAAGTTACTTTAAAATGTACATACTATTTGCGAAAAAATATTTTTAACTATCATCCTTGTGACTATAACACCGTCATGTCAATAATACAGCTCGTTTATAATTCGAGTTAAAAATCTTATTAAGAAACAGAAATAAAGATTATCAGAAACAAAACCGGAAAATTTGAAAACGTATAGGAAAACACGAAAACCAACGTGAAATCAAACTTTAGAAATTATTATTATTATTATTTTGAAATATTAAATATTAATTTTTGTTTTTTAAAAAAGGCACCATTAGAAACGGAAAGGTACCCTAAACACGTGTTTGTTTGTTTTTTTTAACCCGGACTCGCAGACGGTAGTTTAAAACAGCAGAATAAACGAAAAAATTAAACGGGATTGAGAGCGTTCTGACCAAAAGGCTTGATTTTTATCACTAAATTTTAATAGTGTTCTTAGCTTTAATAAATCTCAGAAATTCTGTCATTAAACAAGGCGAAAAATACCATTAAAATTTAGTGGTAGCAAGCAACCATTTGGGTCGGAGCGCTCTCATCCCTGATTAAAAACTAACGCATAGCGAGATCCAGCCTTAGCAATTATTAATATTTTTTTAACTAAAGATACCACTAGAACAAAACATGTAAAGCTTCTTTTTTTTTTTTTTTTTTTTTTTTTTTTTTTGTAACTGCAAGGGCGGGTTCCCGGCGATTGCGATTTCAAAATTCAGAAAAAGCGGAATATTTTTCTTTCTTTTGTGTCTTCTTTCTTCAATTTTTTTTCTTCTGTTTCTTCTTTCTTTTATTTTTCTTTCTGTAGAACCGAGGAAAGCCTGGGTAGGCGTAGACACAATCCGCAGCACGTTGGAAGCTTACCATTTTGCGATGTTCATTAGGGTTTTTAATTAATATCTCGGCTAAATTAAAAAAAAAATCCAGAAACTGGTTTCGGGGTGCATAACTGAGACATACAGGTACAAAACTGAGATACCTGCCAAATCTTTCTAAATTCTCACAAAACCTGAGGATACGTTTAGGAACATATAAATAAATACATCTTTATTTTTAAATCTTACCTTACTCTAAAAGTCCAAAATATTGATTACAATTATTGGAGGGTCGAAATCTGATTAAAAGATTTAAATTTTTAAAAATACGCAATAAAATTTGAGTCTTCAAAATTCAAGAGGACCAGGAACATTGCCCTCTGTTTCCGTGCTTTAATTAGGCTTTAATTACAAGAGGAAAATAATATCTTCCAGCTTAATTTTTCAATTTAATAATTGATTTTAAATGATCCCAATAACAATTTATAATCTCGTGTTTTTCACACACAGTTAGTTGCATAACTGTTTTAATTGTAATCTTCATCTTATTTGATGGCAGAAATTCTGCGATTAAAAAAGACAAGTATTACTCTAAAAAACAGTTGTAAGAGGCTTGGCAACTTGTTCATGAAATCATCTTGACGTGCGTGACATGTTATTTCAGCGCAAATGCTTAATACAGGGTCATGGAAAAGGGTTGGATATAATTACGATACATTCATCGCGCGTAACTTCTGTCATTGTCTAAAGATCGCTTTTTCAAAACAGTTGCATCTAACAAATCTCAGAGAAATGACAATTAACAAATCTCGGAGAATTTTTACAAAAAAAAAAATTATTTCATTTGTCCGACTACTTTTGGAGTTAAGATTTTTTTTAATGTGTCCAAATTTTTTCGATGACCGTGTTTTCAGTTTTACAAAAGAGTGTATTCAATTAATCAAGTTTCTATAATTTTCGTATGATATACTTTTGGCACCAATATTAATTTTCGTATTGTGTTCTTCTTTCAGACTTCTCATTGTCAGAGCGGCAGCTACCCTTCATACCAACCACCGTCTCCATACAGGCCGCATCCAGTGTCGCCACCAGCTCATGCTCATCAGTATGGTGCTCACGGAGGACATCAAATGCATGGGGGACTCGGAGCCTACGGTTCCGGCCACCAGCTGGGACCTTACAGCTCAGCTCCCAGTTCACACTACGCTTCTCTGGGTCCCCCGGATCTGTACGGTGGCCGGCCGCCTTCCATGTATGGCGGTGGAAGAGCTATGCAGCAAATGAAGTCAGCGTGGGGTGGAGAGAGCAATAGTGGAAGCAGCGCTGACTTGATGCAGTACAGTCAACCTTCGCCTCGGCCAATGATGCCCCCACCCCCTTCCATGCATTCACCTCCTCACGGTGGCATAGGAGGAAGCGGCAATCATGGATACCGACAGGTCCCTATTGTGACTCCACCCGGTGCAGGACATTCACCGCATTCTTGGTCTCAGTCACAGATTCCTAGTCCCGGAGCCGGTGTGCTACATTCTCCGAGGACCACGCCTTCACCATTACCAGCTCACACGAGGTCGCCCGCGGCGCAGCCATTCAGTCCTCCACCTGCTGCTCCATCTCCACAGCAACAACAATCCCAGCATCATCCCCCGCCATCGATGACACCTCACCCACCCCCGCCACACAAAAACACCCCTTCTCCGCCATCTGGAGCAACGACACCCGCGCCTAATGGTGGTGCAAGACAGACTGTGTGTGAAAGTCCATCGGGAAATCAAGGATCTGCCAACTCAGATCCTTTACAGTCTCTACAAAAAATGGTCATGTTAGACTCCGAAACTGTGGAGTCGCCCATTACGAGAGCTAACTATGAAATGGCGGCGAACCAAGCAGCTGCTGCTGGTACCCCTAATGCACCCGTGACGGGGCGTCCCGCGTCGTATTTTTCTGTCGAGCAATTGGCTGGAAATGAACCAGGCTCCCCATATCCTACCTACTACAATCTAGACCAAAACCGTTTATGCACTCCACCAAGGACTAACTTGTCCACGCCAACTAGCTCGACATTCTCTTCCGCACCAGATTCAGCGTCTAGCAATTCTCCGCGTAGTGATTCTCGGACAACAACGGCCAGTGCTGATTCTAATCATGTAACCCACGTTAATGGTGACGTCAGTCACCATTCTGTCAATCCAATTGCTGGTCCCATTCCAAATGACACACCACAGCCGCCGCCTCCGCCACCTCCTCCCCCAAGAAGACCAGATTTTGGAAATTTCGGTGTAGCTGGAATGAGAATGACCAATGGAAATCATCAGCCAGATGCTACTGGACTTCGAGACGAGCTGGGTGGTCCTGTTTCTAGTGATTCCGAAAACAAAGATACACAGGACTTCTTGCAGCATCTGGGAGGACCAGTAGCACCTCTACCGGAGCCAGATGGTACGGTAGATTTAAGGCGGAAATCTCCTAAATCGCCTCGGGGAAGAAGGCGAGTGTTTGGTCACGACTTGCAGTGTGATCCTTTAATGGACGGTGCAATGGACATTTCGCGTAAGCCTATGATGATGCCTCCTGAAGAACGGCGAAACACGTTACCAGAGTTTGAGACTTTAAATGGTAAGCCTGAATCTTGTGACAACGTGTATCCCATGGATGGAGGTTATGCTCCCCGACCGCCTCGATACTACAGTCCAACGAATCGGTGGAACAAAATGGGGCCTTTAGAGGATGGTTTCATGGGAATGCAGCAAAGTAAGCCGTATCCTGATGAGTACATTCCCATGCCCAAGCCATCTAAGCGAGGCAGGAAGAAGAAGATGTTTGATCAGGATGGAATTGTATCCGAGTGGGATATGTACAATTCGGAAGTCGTCCACCGACCACCCAGAATATCCAGGGGTGGCTCGAGAGGCAGAAGAGGGAGCCGAAGACGTGGAGGCATTACATCATATCCCGCGAACAATGGCGATGTACCTCCTATGGACATGTATTCGTCAGACCCCATGATGTCGATGCGCAATCACCCTAGCAACGGAATGGGAGATACGATCGGTGCAAATAATGAAAAAGACTTACCTTGGGGTTCACAAAATTACCATATGGGACCTCCCTCGGCAGGTATGAACTCGGACTATAATTCTAAAGATAATATGTCTGTTATTAAGCCTCCTATGATTGATTCACATTCCATGGACAATTCTTCAATGAACAATAATATTGCACAGTCTCAGCCTCCTCCAAACTATCAAAGTGATGTTCCTTCAGACGACAGAGGTCGTGGTCCTTTGTTGTTCACTGTTAATAAAGACGGAAGTACTGTTAAGCTCCAAGACAATGGACAAACGAACAGTAATAGTCAACAATATTACGATCCTGTGCTTGGACAAATGGTGCCTCAACCTATGAAAAAGAAAAGAGGACGACCTTTTGGTAGCAAAAACAAACCTAAGCCACCTGGTGAAGATAGACCTCGCCGGCGTCGGAAAAAGGAGGTGTTTTTCGGGCCTGAAGGTCCACCAACTTCTCGAATCAAAAGGCGTATTATCAATGGACCCTATGTGCACATTGTTGGTGTGAGGAATAAACCTCTGGTTGTTTCTGTTGTTAATGCACACCCTAAAGACGAAAATTCAGATTCTAAACATTGGGCTCCAAAACCACAACCTCCATTACAGTTCACTGGTGTGATCCGCCAAAACCTTGGAATGGGTACAAGTCCAGGCCTGCCCCACATATACGACACCATCACAAAAGACAGAAGCTGGTTATGTTCCCTGTGCTGTAAAAATAGTCACTACAGGGGTCTTGGCGATCTGTTCGGTCCCTACTACCTAAATGGCGATCAGAAGCCGTCCAACTATTCTTCCCCGCCCTCTCCGGCTCCCATGTCTTCTTCGTTTGGTAACGATTCCAGCGAACCTGGAGATGAGTTCGAGCCGGAAGACAGCCGAGAATGTCCACCAGATCCTTCGTCGTGTTCCGATGCTTCTAGTATGCGAAGATATCCAGGCAAACGGAAGTCAGACGTCATGGAACAGATGTTTCGAGCTGCACTGCTCAGAAAAGCAAAACAAGCCAACGTAAGTCTGAAGTATTTTCATTATAATCATTTTAAGAAAGATTCGAAAATGTCTTACACATATCGGTTGTATGGTAATGTTTCCAGTAGGGCTGTTGACGAATACCAGATGTTAAGAACACCTTGGTAAATAATTAACATTGCAATACTATAAAAAGGGTGGACACAAACTAGTCGGACAATTTTGTAACGTAATAATTTGCGAAATATTAATTTATAGGTTAGTACCAGTTCAATGGCAAATTACTAGTATTATATCCTAAGTTTAAGGATATACTTCTTACTACAATGCTGAATTTTTAGTTTTTATTGGCGTCGGATACGTTATTAGATAGTCACCACGAAATAAGTCTTTTCATTTGTAGATTGTAATGTATGATTTTATTAAATGTCAAATTTACAATTCCGTCCCTATCGAAATTTATTCCCGAATTGAAATCACGAATCAGCACTGCACTTTGTCCAATCGCAAACGTGCTCACAGACAAGTGCAATTTTCACTATCTTGTGTACTCTCATATTTGGTTGTATAAACTATTTAATAAATCATTCCATGGACAAAATCATTAAAATAATGAGCCAATGAATTTGCTCAACTAATTTATGTCACCCTATACATTATGGCCTTAATCACATTAAATCTAACCAGCATATGTTTTTGTTATTGTTGTTGCTGTTGTATTTACTCACAATTCCCGTTTGGCACATTAATTCAGGCATACTCAACCTTTTTTTTTTTTTTTTTTCTTATCGCGAACTGCAAACAGTGCTTGCAATGTTAGGTAGGTCTCCCCGCAACGCAGTTAAAAAGGGTAAAAAAAAAGAATGGGTACTTATGCTAGTAACATTGTAACGACCTCGGCAAGGTCTCTACGCAGTAATTCAGTCATTTTCCAGAATGTAAGTTTTAAAATACCTTTAAAACTAAATCGGGCAAGGGGATGATAAAGAGCCTTCCAGATTTAGCCTATATTATGCGGCGAATAACCAAGATGAATTACTATTTCAATAACCAAGAACTATTCAAGCTTTAAGCTACATAAAAAGTCGTCGATACTTCACGTCCACAGCCACTTCCTTGAACTACTACATTTCTTTCAGCTGCAAAGTTAAATGTTAGCACAATTTTCAATTCAATAACGTGGGCAACCCGTGGTTGTCGAGAAAATCTTTATTCACTCAATGATAGTGCAAAAACTTCTTACCAACGATGCTAACAAGGCTTCAACTTTACTACACGTGGCGGACACACCCACCCACTATAAATCCATCCTCCGACACAAGGTCTAGACTAGATCACTCCAAGAGCAGGACACGACCCAAATCCGAAGACACACACTTTCGCTTCGCCTTATAGCGTCGCCTCAGAGCAACAGTAGGACATCTAGTAATAATAAAAAATGAGATGTCTGACTTACTGCTCTGAATAACTGTGTTTGGAACTAGTGGAACAACTTCTGAAACACAAAGTTCTGTTTAACACTATATCTCAGATGTTAGACCGGGAAGACACCTGGTTGGTACGGATACCGTTGTTTCTCCAGGAAAACTACCAGTATCTTTTTATAGAAAAATAAATCTAGGTTAACGCGCAAAATTTCGCCTTCTTTTAAGAAGAGATTTTCTATAAGATAATACTGGTGCCGAAAATTTTTCTGGTCTGCAAAATTCAAGGAGACGTACGAACCATGAGATAACCACCTCATCGAGTTGGAGGATGAAATTCCAGAATTAGCTAAAACCCGATTCCCATATTAAAACGCAATCGGTCTTCCAAGTCATATCTCGTTGGAAAACACCTAAAAACGCTATTTTACCTGTTGACTCGTAGGTTTACCGTTGTGTTTTCCTGCTCCCAGTCCGCCATGTTTTCATACCATGGGGTGCAGGAAAACGGGATGGGAAACCTACGAGTCGACCGCTAAAATCGGGTTTTTAGGTGTTTTCCACCACGATATGACTTGGCAGACCGATTGCGTTTTAATATGGGAATCAAGTTTTAGCTATTTCTGGAATTTCAGCCTCCAACTCGATGAGGTGGTTGTCTGTGCTGCCGGCTCCCGGTCTATGTGTTTTATAAAAAATCCCTACTGTTCCACTAGATGCAGACACAGTTTTTCATAGTAGTAAGTCAGACATCTCATTTTCGATCATTACTAGATGTCCTAATTGTTGTTGCTCTGAGCGACGATATACTCTGCAGACAAAGCAACGAGCCTAATAACTAACAAATGGTGACAGCTATTAAAAAAATTCTTGCAGGAGAGTTATGTGAGATGTCAAAAGTTTTCTTTTACTGCTATTCTCGATTTTAGTTTAAAATAGCAGCTATAGATGCCGCTGCAAGCAATAGGCGCTAAATCAGGGGCTGATTTTTGGCCCCTCTGTTCTCTCTGTATTGATACGAAAGAAGGCAGTTAAATATGCTGGAGTGTTCTGTGTCGTCACTGCAATTTTGTTCTTAGGGGCCCACTCCATATATTTAACCTCCTTCTTTCTCATCAATACTGAAAGAAGAGAGAGGCCAAAAATCGGGCCCCGATTTAGCAGCATTTATTGGTTGCAGCATCATCTATCGCTGTTATTTTAAACTGAAATTGAGAATCGCAGTAAAAAAAAACTCCTGACATCTTACATAATCCTTCCTGAAAAAAAAATTTAATAGCTGTCACCATTTGCAAGTTATTGAATTTTAAAATCAGTCGGTCCATTTTAGGAACCCGGTAACAGGGTTAATATTATCAGTAGTGTTGAACGGTTGTCGCAGAAGAAATGCTACCAAAAAAATTTAACATAATTATTTCCAAACAATAAACTTCATGGCAGAGTTGGGCAAAGTTGTAATCTCAATTATCTGCATTGTAATTACAAGTTAATTGCATGTAAATGATTATAGTTACACATATTCAAACACATAAATTTCGTGAAATAATGGGCTGGAGGCGGTTCCGGCTACAGTGCTGCCAGAATTTTTTACGGCATATAATCACTATAATAATAGCCTAAGTCATGTGACTCTGTCATCAACAGTTCCGGATTGACCGCTTCGCTTTTTATATGCCTGGCGGCTATTTTGATATTTGACACAGGTGATAACTTGCCAAATATTGTTCCATCGATATCATTCCATCTATATTCAAATAGTTCGAGTCATGTGACTGTCATAAACAATTACGCTTTACATATGCAAGCATAACAGACCATTTTCAATCAAAATTATTTTTTCGAATAAAACTACATAAAAGTTGCCATGATTGCAAAGAATTATTGGTACTTTTATGTTAGCCGGATCAAAATCTTGCCAATAGCATTTTTAACTCGCCAGTTAGCATTTTTCGCATTGTAAATTAAAACAATTCTTTGATGTTGAAATTAAATGTCATGCTTTATGGGTATTATTCATTATTTTTCTTTTCTTTTCTTTCTTTTTTAAAAGAAATAAGTAAAAGTCATTAATTTCAAATGTTTCAGTTTTAAATTAAAGTTGTGTATTTTAAATAAAATGAGTGAAATGATTATATTTTAAATGAAATTAATGACATACGAAAAAAATGTGAAGGGAACAATGTTTGGCGATTTATATCCCCTGCTTCCGGTTACCATAAATATACCGAATTTTTTATTTCTCTATCAGAATTTTCCGATTTAGCGAAGGATTGAACAAGTAAATTAAATTATGAATAAAAGTAACATGATACAATGCTTAGCATCGCATTTAAGGGAGACCGAACTGGTCGCCAAGAGCGGCTAGTTTTAAATATAATTAATTACATACAATTAAATTGTAATCACATTGCAGATCATTCCAATTACAAATTTGCCCAACTCTGCGTCATGATAGATTTCTATTGCAAATGTTATAAAAATAGGCCACGAAGTTTGTCGTTTTGGAAATAGTGGTGTACAGAGTTTTTGGTGTACATTTTTACAGCGACAAACGCTCAACCCTAAAAACCAGTATTAGCTATATAATAAGTGTAAAACGTAATAATATAACTATGCAAATTTCCCAGTTCTAAAGAAAATAAATCAAACATTTGCTCAATGCAAAGACTTTTTTTAATTTTTTTTTTTATTATTATTATTGTAGAAATATATAATGCAAATTTAATTAATTTGGATAATTTCTGGTTAGTGTTGAAGATTTAAGAAATGTGTACCACTGTAGCACAAATAAGACTACATGTAAAAGTAACTTTTGACTAAGAAACCGGCATTTAAGATGTTTTAACATAATTTTAAATTAATTAAAAATAACAGGACAGTATTTCATTTTGTCTTCAACTGAAAATATTTAAAACAACAGTGAAGGTCTTAAAAACTTTTGTATGTAAAGTCGTGGAAAAAAATAAGTAAACACCCCTTACTAACTCTACAACAAGTTACAGTAGAAGAAGGTTAGTGGCACCAAACGACTGGAAATAAAGTCTACTTTCAAATGATACATATAAAATTTGCTTAGGGGCATCTACAAATCAAAACCAGACCAAACTTTGTTTTTTTTCAATGGCAACACCCAATTTTGGGACTATATTTTAAATCTTCTATTCAAACTATGCCTAAAAACGAAATTTCAAGTCATTTGGATGATAAGTTTTTGAATTATAAACATTCAAAATTGAGAACTTCTAATGTTAAATTATATTTTCACATTTTTATTAATATCTCCTGAAATTATCACCGAGCCTGATATTTTTTTTGTATGGTTATGATACTAAAATACCCCAAACATAAATACATTGAAATTGTATTTTTAAAAATTTTATAATATGAATTGCAATCTACATTTTTTGGGGGAGGGAAGGGGGGGGGGTAGATTTATATTTATTATGTCCTGCTTTATGTGAATTCTCAATTTCAAATTTTTCTTCCAGGTAGATTTTGAGTTATGCTTAAAAAGAGTCAAAAAGATGGAAAGCGTAAAGAAAAGCATAATTTGAAACACATATATATATTACTCATTTTATTGAAATATTTGGGCTGGTAATAGTCGAATTCAACATTTGAGTACCGAAACAGCCACTAAAATAAGCTCATTTATAAATAATTAATTTCCCTGAAACTAATCGTACTAATTTCATAAAAATTTGTATTTAGGCTGTTTGAAGGGTGTAGAATTTATTTATGGTGTCAAACTTGGGTATTACTATGGGGGGGGGATCGGGGGTTCGTTTTTATATGTCTTCCTAAGCGAATTTTATATACATCATTTAAAAGTAGACTTTATTCCTAATAGTTTGGTACCAGTAACTTTCTACTACAATAATTTGTTCCATAGTTAGTGTGTTTACTTTTTCCCCCCTACGACTGTACGTGTACATCTCATTTAATTTTATAAAATATGGATTAATGATTATGTATTTTAGGCCGCAGGTTAAGTATGGCTGTAATAATTTTTGGATTGAAATCTAACGGCAATTTAAAATATAATTGAGAATGGGGATGCATCGAATAGTGGTTTAGGCCGAATACCGAATATTCGGCCAACAGGTAAACCGAATACCGAATATTCGGCTAGCCATATAGTGACCATCAAGCCGAATACTTTTGAATTTCAGAGTTTGAAAGTATTAAAAAGTTAAATTTTAAAACAATTTTACATAATATTTGACACACATACTTCCATATTGATAAACAAGATCTTTTTTAAGGTAAATTTTACACTAGAAAAAATCTGTGCTTTGAATTGTTATTTAAGAAGAGGATAGATTAAAGCTTCTTTAATTGATAAAATTTTAAATTTCATGGATTCCTCTCTGAATTTAAACAAATTGAATAAAATTTTCTTATACTCTAAAACAAATATTTTAAAATCAAAGGGAAATTTTGAAGGACTTGGAAGAAAAAAATTACAGTCATAATACTGTTTATTTGTCAAGAAGGATCTGAAATCGTCATTATTGGTTAATTTTCTTACGTGAGACTTTTCAAATTGCAAATAAAAAATGTAAAAGCATTCTCTTTTATTTTAATATAATTCTATTTCTAATTATTCTAAATATCTTTATTAATTGACGGTTAAAAATAGAAGTTGTTTTAAGGTTTTAAAAAATATTTTTAAAAAGGTCTTATAAGTCTATAAGTATTCGGTCTGACCGAATTTTTCGATATTCGGCCAAACCAAATAGTTTGATATTCGGCATACCGAATAGTTTAATATTCGGCCAAGCCGAATATTCGGTAGTATGGCCGAATACCGAATAGACAACCGAATATTCGGTGCATCGCTAATTGGAAAGATTTTTTTTAAAAAGCTTACCTTAAAGTGTTCTAATATGTTTAGTATCCAAAAATTTCGTAATAATCAGGAATCAGAAACCTGAGGTATCATGATTAATGGGCATTAAATAAGAGGATTCGGACGTGAAACCAAACACTGAATAAAATTCTCGACTAGTTTCGCACAAGATTCAGTTCAGAAATGTAGATTCTAGGAGTATGTAATCAGAACGTGTGATTATTTTTAATTGTGCACCCGTTGAACTCAGGTTTGCTTACATGAATCGAAGAAAATTTTGTTTCTCCGAATAAAGCAATTTTAAACTTTTGAATGAATCTTCCAACACAGCCATTTTATCTCACTGCTCGAATTTATTGAAAAGTTTGGTCCTCATGTTTCTTAGGCACATTCATATCTCGAAATGAAAAAGAAAAAGTTTGAAAACTAAATGTTTTTAAAATGACATTTGAAAAATTAAATAGTATAAGCTTTAAGCATATGTGAGGCTAATATAGATAAATTATATACTATTTGGATATTTCAGCCAGCCGGTTAATTACATGCCTTGCATCACATGTAGACAAATTAACTACAAATTTACCTTTGCACTTCTTTTACTCTCTGAAATATAATCCATCGTTCATTTTAAAATGTAAATAATGAAAATATTATAATTGACAGTTAATCAACTTTCTTTTTCAGCGTTAAGTTTATCAATTAATATACGCCAATATGCACTCCATAACATGTTTAAATATATAAATTTTTATCTTGAATGAATCTAAGCAAATGCCAAATAATTAAGTACATTTTATTTATTTGTTTTTAAATTCTCTTTTAGAATATGTAATTGAAACATAGATTATATACTGTTAATCTTTTTCCCCCTCTTAACAAGCTTATTGTAAATTTATCTTTTGCTTTGGGTGTAAAATATTTCTAACTTGTTATTTGCCATAAAGGATTCTTGTGAATATCAGTTATTTTGGACTGATCATTGAAATGTAAAAGCTGTGAATCTTAATTAGTAAAATATATCATAAATATTATTTACGAAATAGAATCTCGATGACTCAACAGCCAGGAATTAAAAAAATGTCGAGTTAGCGAGGTTCTACATAATTTCTTTTTAAATCATAAGTACCTTCAAAGTACCCTACAATAAGCAAAGATGTAGTACTACTACATATGTATTTATTAAGTATTAGGACTATTAAAGAGTTGAACGACTCTGTTTTAAATGCTTATTTCCATTTGTTTCCAGATCAAGAAGTTATAATAACTGATAAAGAATAACAGAACTGCCAACCTTCCGTCTTTTTTCTTTTTTTCCGAAGTCAAAAAATGATCTTTTGAACCACTAAACTTATAAAATGAAACGTTTCTTGTGACCAGTGTTCTCACTGCCGATCACCATTGCGCCAAATCGTGACAAAATGCTTCATTTGGCAAAGAAAGAAATGATCAAAATCGCCAAATTTCGAGAGCTGAATTCCTGTTTTTTTCTTTCTTTCTTTTTAACACTTTCCAACAGAGTTGAAAAGTGTTTATGCATTCGGTTTGTCTGGCCGTCTGTCCACGCTCTAACTCCCGTAAATATACTCGGATTTTCATGAAATTGATAAAGGTTATTTAAGGTCACCAAAGCATGTTTGGTATTGTATATGAAGTATATAGGATTAATAGTTCATTTACAAGTTCACTCAAAAGTATTCCATTACATTATGGTACAGGGGGAAAATCGTTTGCAGAGTATTTTAATGACATTACGCTATTTTAAATGTATGGAAACTGATATAAATCACTGAATTTCACTACGATCCCGTTAGAACAGGGTATTCATAGCATTTTTTATTCATTTACAAGGACACACAAAAGAAATCGGTTACAGTACAGTACTGTCTTTGACTAATAATTGCTGGAATGTACAGTTTAAAATTCGGTATGCGCTTTTAAATTTAATTAATTTTTTGCATTTTGCTCGTTATATATAAATTCTATACCCCAAATACAGGTCTGCACAAAAGTATTCACGTACCGTTCTCCTTATTAGAGGAATTTGCTGAAGGTAAATTTTCAACTGAAGTACAGTCAAACCTCTATTTAACGAACCTCTATTTTGCGAATTTCTCTATTTTGCGAACTTTTCCTTGGAACCAAGCACATTTTGCGAATTTCTTCGTAAAATAACCTCCAAATAGCGAAGTGCATTCTCTATTTAACGAACTTTTTTTTGTGATCAATTTTTTTTTTCTCCCCATTTCTCAAAATATTTCTGGACATTTCAAACTTATTCTTTCTTTAAACACATTTTATGATGTTCAATGGCCTTGAACTGGTTTTACCAGGCGCCTTCTTTGTCAGCAGTGAGGATTCGGTAAGTGCGGACGACGAAGATGATAATCCCTTAGAGTAACTTAAACAAGATAAAGTAAAAAAACTAAAACCCAACTACGACAAAAAACTACGCTGAAAGTAAATTTGGTGACAAACTTTATAGCTCACAACCAACAGAATATCAAGATCAAGACCCTTCTAATGGCACTGCAGTGGTCTTATTCTGATTACTAAGTACCAAAGAAATTAAGAACGAAAAGATGTGAATTATATGCAATTAGCCCATAAATGCAAGTAAAGTCACAAGCAAATGCTAGTAATATATATATATTCGAAATGTACAAGTGAAGCGCTTTAAAATGATACCAAACACGGCATATCTAGCTTAACTTTATTTTTTTACTCTGTATATTTTGTCCGCTAGAAGGCGCCACATTGAATTTGGTGAAAATCTATATAGCCTATAACCAGCGGACAATTAAGACGCTTCTAATGATATGTCATTTGTCGAATTCTGATTAGTGGTTTAGAAGTTACGAGGGAACAGATGAACATACATACATACATACATACATACATACATACATACATACATACATAGCCTGTCAAAATCATAACCCTCCTTTGGCTTTGCCGTAGTCGGGTAAAAAAATGTGGATACAGTGAGAAAAAAAGAAGAAATTAACCATGATGTGCTGATTGATGATTGTATTTCACTTAATTCTGACATTGAGACTTCGGAAACACTATCCGAATTGGATATTTTCGACAGTGTGAAATAAAAAACAATACAGAAATGAATTGCGATAAAGACGAATATGATGATGATGGAAATGATCATTATGCAGGAATTAACAAAACTTCGTATGATGAAATGTTAAAATCATTTGAAACAATCCGACGCGGATTATAGTTAGAAGGAAATACGCATGAAGGGGGTTTTTGGTGCATTGCAAAAATGCGAGACGTATTATGAGAGAAAGCACTTTTTTAAATAAAAAACTCAGGCAAAACTAACAGAGTTTTTCAGAAATTAAAGTTAAGGACGCATATGTTAATGAATGGTTAAAATTATTTGTTATAATAATAATAATAATAATAAATACGATAATGTCATTAAAATTTGTTAATTTTAACGTAAAACTATTTACTTTAAACAGAAAATACAGTGTATTCCCGGACAATGTTTTGTTTTCCTTGCAGATTTCAAAGATTTAAACACATAGAAAAAGTGAATTGATGATGAATATTGATGGGTAAAATAAATAAATCAAATCGATATAATTTATTTAAAAAAATGTGATTACTTTTAATAAAAATATTTAGTGTTTATGAATTTAAAATCTGTTTTATGTAGTTTAAAGTATTTTAAAAGGTGAATCTCTATTTAACGAATTTTCCATATAACGAACTTTTTTCCGGGATTTAGCGACTTATTTAAATAGAGGTTCGACTGTATATGTATATCTTAAGTGAACTAAATTTTGGCATGCATGTAGTTAATAGATTCAAATCTATATATCATATACAGGGCTGCTGAAAAAATTCGCATAATTTCGCATGTGCATGGGAACAGCTTAAACTAGGTTTTGAAATGTATTATGCCTTTCCATTATTAGATGTAATGTTTTAATTTTTTAAACGGTGCAGTTTTGTTACATTATTCTGAATGTGTTGGAAAGTGTTTCATAATCTATGCTTAACGCTTTATTTTTTCTTACTTTTTTTTTCCTTTGAGTACAGACGATATTTTCATTCACGTTGCTGAATGATTTATATGTAAATTTCCTCCGCCTGTCCTCTTTAACCCTTCCTAAACACACAAAGTTTAAAATCTTTTCTTTTTTGTTCCTATCGTATTTATTACATTCTAATATAAATAAATAATCATTCTCCTAAATAACTCACTGAAATATTCCTTTCCACGCAAAAAAGGGGGGGGGGGGGGAATTTTTAAATACTGGAAAAAAAAAATCCAGTTTGGCTATTTTGACCTCTTTTTAGTTATGCATTCCTCAACACCACTTCACTTTAGCATCGGCCAAAGCCGCAGCAAGCCCCAGCACAAAAGTGCCAAGCCTAATTAAAAATGGGAGTAAAAGAACTGGAAATTAAAGAACAAATTTGAATTAATGTTTCGCGATGAATCTATTTTGCTTTTTTTTCCGTTCGGCTACAGTTTATTTTTGCTAATTAGCCAAACGGCTAATCTTGATCAAATGTTAGCATGAACCCAGCTTTTGACCCTGTGGTTATTAACTAACTTATTTTATTTAACCCTTCGCATACCACATTCCAAAACGGTATTAGTTCAAATACAGTAAAATTCAGCTGAATGTGATAAAATTATGAAATTGGTTTGTAAACTCGTATTTTTAGATGTAAATTCGTAAAAATGTAGAAACATTTTAAGCGAATATCGAATAAAAACTAATGAATTTTGACTGCAGTTGGATGCATGCATTATTGTAATTTTTATACGCTTTTTTTTTTTTGAGGGGGTGGGGGAGGATTTTTTTTTTTTTTTTTTTTTTTCTTGTGCGTGTGTTCCGAGGTTCAATGAAATTTCTGATTTTGTTTGATTTAATGGGGAAAAAACGGAAGGTTGGCAACTATGATTAAGCTGAGAAAATATTTCTTGAATATAACAGGAGTGATTTTGAATAAAATAGAAAATTAAGTTGGTTTATAGTAACAAACAATGAGTTTTAATTAGAAATACGGATCAATAAAATATCAATTTTTAAAGAATAGTTATGATAGAATAGTTCAAATTGTAGTCGACTTAAGAGAGTGTTAGATAAAATGTGCCTGGTTAGCGATCAATTCTTCATTTGAGTTTAACATTGTATCAAATGGAGTCCTGTACGGCTCGAGTTATCCGACCCAAACCCGAAATTTCTGCTTAAAGTCAACCCGGCCCGAACTCAAAATATTCAAACCCGAAGTGAAAGGAAATTAATTTATATTTTAATACAATTGTAGAAAATAATTTAAAAGTTATATCTCCAATATCAATGTCATCTTTTTTATTTAAAAATGAACACATATACACTCATTAATTTTCAAATACATAGTTGTTGCTTTTTTTTTTTCAATTTGAAAAATATTCCAGACTTTTATTTAAAAAATCAGAGTCAAAACCTAACACAAAACATTTAACCCTTAAATGCCTGGTGTTGCTTTTTGGCAACATACCCAATTTAGGCTCTAAAAAAGTATTAGAATAATATTGAAGCTATAATGCCTAATGTTGCCAATAAAATACATTCTGAAAATATTATTAAATCGATTTTCAACATGTAGATGGCAACACTTGTGCTGTTTAAGAATAAAGATAGATTTATTTTTTCAATTGCTGCTACTTGCTCTTTTTGTTTTGTTTGGAAGCTTGCGAAATACCCTATTTTGACCTGCAATGAACAAGTAAAATTTATTTCTTATTATAGTTCCTAAAATTCTTGTGTGTTTAATATTATAGAATTTTATCAAAGGAAATTATTTTTTCAATTAAACACCAGTATTGTCGATTAGTAACAAACTGTTTTTTTAGCTGTAAACTATACTTAAAACAAAATATGATTTTTTTAAAGTATTTTTCTCATGATTTACTTAAAAAATGAAAGCCGAAAAACATTATTACAATGATTTTTGAAAAATCAGGCATTTAAGGGTTAATGTCAACCCGACTCTCAGCGAAATAAAATTAGCGTCAACTTGATCCAACCCGACCCTCGGGTCGGCTTCGGGTAAAATTGAGTTACTCGACCCGATGTAGCCCTCAACCATATTCTCGATAACCAGATACCCGATGCTCGATTCAACCATATGAATAATAAATTTCTAGTTACCAAAGTAGCCGAGGTATCCAGGTGAGGAGGAATTATCGCGGTGTTTGTGATATTGTATGAAGTACTTTTAGAAAATATATAAATGCCAAATTGAAGTTATTGTATAAAATATGTTATTTCACATTGTGTTTTTTTTTTTATTTCTGCAGGGTCAAAAACCTTTGGAAGAGATGTCAAACCACATGTCAGGTGTTGACATGTCTCATTCCAATCCTAATCAATATCCAGGGGAGACACCCGCAGCCGATAACAAAGAATTCTGGGTGCACGAAGAATGTGCTGTCTGGTCAAAAAATGTATATCTCTTTGGACATAGGTTAAGAGGACTAGAAGACACAGTTCTACAGTCTGTTGATAAAGTAAGTGTTTTTTTTTTTTTTCCTTCTGCAAAATATTCGGAAAGTATTCATTTGTGATGATATTTACTAAAGTGACAATTCATCATAACGTCAGTCTAATTTGGAACCTAGAACCTCTTTTCTGTAATTTAAGACGGTTCTCAAAAAAATATTTTCCCCGCGCTCAACAATGCGAAACTTTCTGACACATATTTTGACTCATTTTAACCTTTTAGTGCGCAGCTTTACATATATGCAAACAACAGTGTTTTGACTTTAATAGATCTTTTGTTATTAGTATATACCTTACGCTCTCAAGCGATTAGCGGCGTGGTACCTTAACCACTCAGCCACGGAGGCCCCTTGACAGCATTTCTTAACACTTTCCAACAAAGTTGAAAAGTGTTTATGACTTCGGTTTGTCTGTCTGTCTGTCCGCGATCTAACTCTCGTAAATATACTCGGATCGTTCTGAAATTTTTGGGTGTTAGTGATCTCTACCATAGCACGATCCCTATTTCAAATAAAGTTTCTAGCATGTTTAGTTCATTTACAGGGACAGTCAAAAGTTTTCCGTTGCATTACGGCCTATGGGAAAAAATCGTTTCAAATGATTTTTAATGGTGTTACACTCTTTCAAACACAGTAAAATTGATATTCATTTATGAAGCCCACTAAAATATGCATTCTGTTGAATATGCGGTACAAAGAATAGTTATTGTTCATTTACAAGGCCACACAAAAGAATTCCGTTCATTATGGTATAGGGGAAATTGTTTGCAGTGTATTTGAAAAGATTTCAGATACCATATAGTATCCGAATTACTGTATATTAGTAATGATTGCTCGAAATGCATTTTTAATTATGATATGCGCTTTTTTAGGGCTTCGTTCATCTGACGAAACCCTATTCGTCTCGCTCGTCTGTCTGTCTGTCTGTTTGTCACAGAGCCCGTTCTCAGAAACTATACATGTTGGAGACATGAAATTTTGCATACTTATAGCTGAACACCACACATCATACGACAAATCATAAAATTTTGAAAAAGTCGTACATTTATCCCTTCGGGCTCCCACATTTTAAACAATTCTTTCTAAGTGAGCCTCTAATTAGGTTGGAAGCGTGAAATTTTGCATACTTATAGCTGAACACCTCACATCAAATTACAAACCATAAAAGTTTGAAAAAGTCGTACATTTAACCCTTTGGGCTCCCACATGTGTATTTTAAACAATTCTTTCCAAGTAAGCCCCTATTTAAGTTGGAAGCGTGAAATTTTACATACTTATAGAGGAACACCTCACATCAAACGACAAATCATAAAATTTTGAAAAAGCCGTACATTTAACCCTTTGAGCTCCGACATGTGTCTTTTAAACAGTTCTTTCTAAGTGAGCCCCTATTTTGGCTGGAGGCGTGAAATTTCGCATACTTATAGCTGAACACCACATTTCATACGACGAATCATAAAATTTGTGAAAAAGCCGTACATTTAACCCTTTGGGCTCCCACATGTGTATTTTAAACAATTATTTCTAAGTGAGCCCCTAATTAGGTTGGAGGCGTGAAATTTTACATACTTATAGCTGAACACCTCACATCAAACGGCAAATCATAAAATTTAAAAAAAGTAGTACATTTAACACTTTGGGCTCTCACATGTGTATTTTAAACAATTATTTCTAAGTGAGTCCCTAATTAGGTTGAAGGCGTGAAATTTGGCATACATATAGCTGAACACCTCACATCAAACGAAAAATCATAAAATTTAGAAAAAAAATTACATTTAACCCTTTGAGCTCCGACATGTATATTTTAAACAATTCTTTCTAAGTGATCCCCTATTTAGGTTGGAGGCGTGAAATTTTGCATACTTATAGCTGAACACCACATATCATACGACAAATCATAAAATTTTGTAAAAGCCGTACATTTAACCCTTTGTGCTCCCACGTGCGTATTTTAAGCAGTTCTTTCTAACTGAGCCCCTTATTAAATTGGAGATTTGAAATTTTGCATACTTATAGCAGAACACCTGAGGCCAGGCGACAAATCATAAAATCTTGAAAAAGTCTTACGTTTAACCCTTTGAGCTACCACATATGTATTTTAAGCAATTCTTTCTAAGAGAGCCTCTAATTCAGTTGGAGACATGATTTTTTGCATACGTATAGCTGAATACCTCAGACCACACGGCAAATCATAAAATTTTCAAAAAGTCTTATATTATTTACCCCTCCGGGCTCTAACTTGAGTATTTTAAGCAATTTTTCTAACGTCCGCCCTTTCACCCGGAGAGCACTTTTCCAACTTTTGCCGACACCCCTTTGGCCATTCTTTCGTAATATGCACCATAGCCTTACATATTTTAGTACCACTTTTTACCGCCATGGGCGGCTACTTATCTCTGGTGCTATCGGCTCAATCCCCTAGACTAATATACCTACGGATAGTATATAAAACTGAGTTTCGTTCGGATAGAGGTTTGTTTAGAATAGAGTGCGCCCCTGGTTGCGAAATGTGGAACTAACAGATTTTTCAAAAGGATAAAGTGTTTTGAAAGGAATATAAAACGGACCCCTTTGTGCGATGTGTGATCACACTTACCTACTTGTTCACTATATTTATGCATCCTATAAAGTGCGTATAAATGCTATAGTTCATATACAGAGCTACAGAAATGAATTCGTAAAGGTTACTGAGTATGAGCATAAATTGCTTAAAGGTGGGTTTTAAAGGAGTTATGCATTTTTACGCTGAACTGAATTTAGTGTACTAGGAAATATTTGTAGAATATAGATAAAATGATATACAGGGCCACGCAAAGAGTTGGATACATGGCCGCCTATGGGTGATAATTTCTGGAAATGTAATTTCAGTAGTTTTAAGCGTGTTATAGTTTGAATTAAATTTTAGCTAAATAGTGGCATGTAATAAAGGTACTAGGTAAACTACAGGGCTGTACAAAAGTATTCAAGTATGTTTCCATCTATTAGTATAAATTGCTGAAAGATGAATTTCAACCTGTTATGCATTTACTTGCTAAACTAAATTTTCCAATTATATAGTATATACTAGGGGGCTCTGCCCCCTGCAAGCTACGCTCGCCAACCCCCGTTCAGACACCGCAGAATCTAAAAACACGCTAATCTGATCGGTTTACAAAATATTATAGGAGATTGAATTATACTGAAAAAAGCTATGCAGATCTCCCTGTAAACGGTTTTCCATTCAATTTCCTTTGATTTCAAAAATTTAAGGCCGAATCAGTTGCTGTTAAGACATCCAATGGTTGTTTTCGTGTTTTATTAAAGAGGATCAGTTAAACGTTTGAAAAAAGCTAAAAATAAAAGGAATTAAGTGTACAGAGTCTTTGTCTCCCGGTATTTTAAAACAATTTCTATAACAATAGCCTAAGTCATGTGACTATCATCTAGAGTTCCGGGCGAACCACTTCGCTTTTTATATTCCTGGTGCCATTTTGGTACTTTAATATTAGCCAGGTACAGGTGATAAGTCGCCAAATATTATTCTATCGCCATCATTTCATCTATATTATAATAGTCCAAGTCATGTAACTGCCATAAATAAATACACTCTGATCCCTTCGCTTTTCATATGAAAGTTTGGCCCAGATATCATGTACGGCCCCATATTGGCGTGATTTTTTTCCGACGCTAATTTGGGGAAAAGATCAACAGCATAAACAACAACATCCAGCTTATCAAATCAAGCAAAATAACGATACTATGGCGCCAGTTACACGGAAAAAAAGATTTAGTTAATGTAGCCCCAGCTAAAATGTTTGCTTGAACTGACCAAATGTTGGTTCGACTAATCAAATGATTTTGTTCGTTCAATAAAATTTTATTGAACTAACAAAATGATTTTGTCAGTTCAACAAAAAATATTTGGACGGGGCAAAATTTGGTTGGCACAGCTATTTTTTTGTTGATTTAACAAAATCGTTCTTTCCGTGTAAGTACCCGTTGCGTATATGACATTGGCGTCAGAAAAAAATAGTGCCAATATGGGACCGTATGTGGCATCCGTGCCGAAAGTTTTCCATTTCCATTAAAAAAAATCAATTCTTTTTTTCGAATAATACTACATAAAATCATTGTCGCAAAGAATTCTTGGTACTGTTACGCTAGCCGGGTGCAAATCTCGCCAATAACTATTTTTCAACTCGCCAATTAGCATTTATTTTTATTTTTCGAGTGGTAAATTATAACATTGCTTTGAAGTTGGAATTAAATGTCATCGTTTGTTACATCATTTAATATTTGGCCAGATGTCATATACGCACACGGTTTGGCGTGATTTTTTTTACGAAAATTTGGCGAAATCCTAGTTTTCGAATACCAGTTACATATGTATTTTTGGCACTACTTAGTTATCCCGTCGACCAAAAATCTATCACCAAACTATAAGATTAAATGCCAATAATGGTTGATAAATGTCACATTCACTTGACTTTAAGCAAGTTACACGTCTTTACGTCATCAAGTGATTTTTATTTCGACGTTTTATTTGTATATTTATTAATGTTATACTATTTTCTTTGTTCTTTCGTTATTTAAAATAAAAATTATGTCAATTTGTATAATTTGGCGAGTGGTTTGGCGCTTTATATAATTTGGCGAAATGGGTCGATGGAATAACTAAGTAGAACCGTATTTTTTAATTATTTTCTATTATTTTTTATTTTTAAAGGAAAATAACAAAAAAAATAATAAACTATAGAACAAAACAATTTATGTAATTTAAAAAAATAAAATAAAATTATAAACACTTATTATTAAATAAACAACAATAGCCGGGTTACCATGTCAACCAAAATAATGCCATTTTGGCGCCAATTAGGTACCCCAGTGCGTATATGACATCTGTGCCTAATATTTTTCTTTTCATTTCGTTTAAAAAAATAAAAAAGTGAAAGCCATTTATTTTAAATGTTTCTGCTTGTATTAAATAAAATGATAATGAAATACAAATTGAATTATGAATAAAAGTAACATGATACATTTCTTAGCATACATTTAAGGGAGGCCAGACTTCTCGCCAAATTAGTTTAAAATAGTAACCTTTTCTAAAATCTGAAAAAAAAAATATCTGTTTGATTAAAATTTGAGTTGCCATCATTAGAAAAATGTATATAAAATTAGAGAAAAATTAATATTTCGAAAACTAATTCGAATTTAAAAATTCTAATACCACTTTTGAAATCTGCGGATCAATATTGATTTTTGGTGTTAATTTCATTGCAAAGTATTCCTTTTTTATAGGAGAAATCACCGTGAAACATAATCAGTTGTTTAATCAGTCGATTCAAAGAATCGTTACATTTCAGGCGTTTCATATATTCGTTTCATAAATTCGTTTCATTAGGATTTTATATATATAGGGTAGATATATCAACATACAGATCGAATACAGGGCTGTTCAAAAAAATTGGAATACATGGACGGTAACTACTGAAATCAGATTTTTAAATGTTTACTTAGTTATCTTATTTACCTTATTTCCCTAAGTAACGAAATTTCGTTAAAGCTTTCGTTAAAGCACATCATACGACAAATCATAAAATTTTGAAAAAGTCGTACATTTAAGCCTTTGGGCTCCCACATGTGTATTTTAAACAATTCTTTCTAAGTGAGCCCCTATTTATGTTGGAAGCGTGAAATTTTTGCATACTTATAGCTGAACACTTCACATCAATCGACAAATCATAAAATTTTGAAAAAGTCGTACATTTAACCCTTTGAGATCCGACATGTGTATTTTAAACAATTCTTTCTAAGTGAGCCCTAATTAGGTTGGAAGCGTGAAATTTTGCATACTTATAGCTGAACACCTCACATCAATCGAAAAATCATAAAATTTTGAAAAAGTCGTATATTTAACCCTTTGAGCTCCGACATGTATATTTTAAACAATTCTTTCTAAGTGATCCCCTATTTAGGTTGGAGGCGTGAAATTTTGCATACTTATAGCTGAACACCACATATCATACGGCAAATCACAAAATTTTGAAAAAGCCGTACATTGAACCCTTTGTGCTCCCACGTGCGTATTTTAAGCATTTTTTTCTAACTGAGCCCCTTATTAAATTGGAGATTTGAAATTTTGCATACTTATAGCAGAACACCTGAGGCCAGGCGACAAATCATAAAATCTTGAAAAAGTCTTACGTTTAACCCTTTGAGCTACCACGTATGTATTTTAAGCAATTCTTTCTAAGAGAGCCTCTAATTAAGTTGGAGACATGATTTTTTGCATACGTATAGCTGAATACCTCAGACCACACGGCAAATCATAAAATTTTCAAAAAGTCTTATATTATTTACCCCTCCGGGCTCTAACTTGAGTATTTTAAGCAATTTTTCTAACCTCCGCCCTTTCACCCGGAGAGCAAGCACTTTTCCAACTTTTGCCGACACCCCTTTGGCCATTCTTTCGTAATATGCACCATAGCCTTACATATTTTAGTTCCACTTTTTACCGCCATGGGCGGCTACTTATCTCGGGTGCTATCGGCTCAATCCCCTCGACTAATATATCTACGGATAGTATATAAAACGGAGTTTCGTTCGGATAGAGGTTTGTTTAGAATAGAGTGCGCCCCTGGTTGCGAAATGTGGAACTAACAGATTTTCCAAAAGGATAAAGTGTTTTGAAAGGAATATAAAACGGAGCCCTCTGTGCGATCTGTGATCACACTTACCTACTTGTTCACTATATTTATGCATCCTATAAAGTGCGTATAATGCTATAGTTCATGTACAGAGCTACAGAAATGAATTGGTAAAAGTTACTGAGTATGAGCATAAATTGCTTAAAGGTGGGTTTTAAAGGAGTTATGCATTTTTACGCTGAACTGAATTTAGTGTACTGGGAAATATTTGTAGAATATAGATAAAATGATATACAGGGATACGCAAAGAGTTGGACACATGGCCGTCTATGGGTGATAATTTCTGGAAATGTAATTTAAGTAGTTTTAAGCGTGTTATAGTTTGAATTAAATTTTAGCTAAATAGTGGCATGTAATAAAGGTGCTAGGTAAACTACAGGGCTGTACAAAAGTATTCAAGTATGTTTCCATCTATTACTATAAATTACTGAGAGATGAATTTCAACCTGTTATGCATTTTCTTGCTAAACTAAATTTTCCCATTATATAGTATATATATATCAACATACAGATCGAATACAGGGCCGTTCAAAAGAATTGGAATACATGGACGTTAACTACTGAAATCAGATATTTAAATGTTTACTTAGTTATCTTATTTACCTTATTTCCCTAAGTAACGAAGTTTCGTTAAATCTTTCATGGAGTGTTAGAAAGTGTTTTATAATCTATGCTGTAAGCATGTTTTTTCTTACTTGTTTGAAAAAAAATCTTCTGCCTCTACCGGGAAAAAAAAAACAGTTCGATTGCATAGTTTCTGAATAAGAGCACCTGCCAATATGATACTTTTGAGAATAAAAATGAATTAAAATATATGTCACAAAATAGCGAGTTTGGATTTGAATTTTCGCTACTGTTTTCTGCCTGTGGCGCGTTGTACAGTCGTGGGAAAAAAATAAGTACCCCCCCCCCCCCTCACCCTCCCACTAACACCTCAGACAATTATCGTAGAAGAAAGTTACTGGTACCGAACGATTGGTAATAAAGTCTACTTTTAAATGATGTATATAAAATTTGCTTAGGGGGCCTCTACATATTAAAACGAACCATCTTTTTTTTTTTTTTTTTTTTTTTTGTTTTTTGTTTTTTCAATAGCAGTATACAATTCTGACAGCATTAATGAACCCTACACCCTTCAATTAGCTTAAAAACAAATTTGTATGCAATCCGTACGTTTCGAGAAATTAATTATTTTTAAATGATCGTATTTTAGGGGCTGTGTCCAAATTGAAGTTCGGTACTCGATTGTTGACCGAGAGATCCTCCTTCTTGATCAAGGCATCTTAAGCGCTACTGAAGCAGTCATTGAAGAATGCTAAATTACAGGATAGTAGAAGAAATTTCAAAATATCTAGTGACTTCTATCATAGACGGCCCCTTAATCCATCATTTTCCCGTTTTTAAAGCATAATTTGAAAACTACTTGGCAGAGAAACGTGAAATTTTGGATTTCCATAAAGCAGGACTTAATAAATCTAAATCCATAAAAAAAAAATTGTAGGTCGCAATTCATAATTTTTTCGAATATTAATTTCATAATTCATATCATAAAATGATAAAAATTGCAAATTCAACGTATTTATGTTTGGGTATTTTAGTATTATTGCTACACAAAAAATCAGCACATTAGGAATATAATTTCAGGAGATATTACTAAAAATATGAAAATGTGATTTAACATTAGAAGCACTAAATTTTGAATGTTTATAATTCAAAAACTTATCATTCAAATGACTTAAAATTTGGTGTCTAGGCATAGTTTGAACCGAAGATTTGAAATATCTTGTTAAAATTGGGTATTGCCATTGAAAAAAATAAAGTTTGGGTTCGTTTTAATATATAGTAAGGCCCCCTAAGCAAATTTTATATACATCATTTAAAAGTAGATTTTATTTCCAGTCGTTCGGTACCAGTAACTTTCATCTACGATAATTTGTGGAGGAGTTAGTAGGGGTTGTTTACTTTTTTTTTCCACGACTGTACATAATAGAGTTGCCAGGTCCAGTGTCACAAGAAGCGGGACAGGAAGACAAATAATGCGGGACAACGGCTTCTAAATCGGGACATAAAAATACAGTAAGCATTATAAAAACGGAACCTGTCCACAACGGAATCCTGTATAAAATGTAAAAAATTCACTATCCCGACGGTAAGAATACCACACAGTTATACATGAAAAGACGGAGACGTGTTAGAAACAGAATTTTTCTCGGGTCTCTATAAAAAATTAACACAACAATCTATGAAAGCAAAATCATTCCGACAGTGAAACTTTTACTTTCAAAGCAGAATTTCGTTATAAAAAAAGTCCATTTTTGACAGGGTTTACTAAACAAAGGACATTGTAAAACCAGTAAAACCAGAATCGCTATGAAATGCACAAAATTCCGTTTTACATAGGCTTTCGTCTAGCAGGTAGATTTGTAAGGTGCTCCTTTCGAAGGGACTATAAAAAAATTTCCGTTATAGACAGGTTCTGTCTTCACAGATTTTGCTGCATTAAGTTCCTCTCGATGCAAACTAACAAATAGCATGGTACGAAAAAAAAATTAATAGAATTTTTTCATTATGAGAAATCGGAACTTTTTGCGTCCCGTGCATGTGTTACCCGGGGCAGGTCTTGGAGACCTGAAAATCGGGACACCTGGCAACACTATCCCTACGTCTACACTATAGCCTAACCCGATCAATGAGTATTAGTTTCTTTGCATCAATCATATCATTGTAATAAAACAACATTTACAGGCAAACTAAACTAATCAGATCACGGCAAATTCGTGGATATTGGTGTCACCCGGTGGACATTACTAATTTGAATCTAAAATTATTTTGCTTATGCATCATTTAAATGAAAAGAAATGTTGTTTGCTTATTAAGGAAGTTCCCAAAATATTTATTTTTATATAATTCAAAACCTGTTCATAATTTTTCTCTCAACTGTTATATATTATTTTGTAGCTTTATGCCTCTTAGCTGATTGTATGCGCGATATTGAGTTTCCTTGCAGCAATCACATCGTTCTAAAAAAATAAATAAATAAAACCTTTACAGCCAAACTAATCAGATACGACAAATTCTTAAGGATTTATTTATCAAGTATTATATTTATTTTGTTGTTGTTAAGGAAATACTACCGAATTATTTTAATATAATTCAAAAACATTTCTTGATAAATTTTCCTTATTTTTCAACTTTTGTGGTTGTTTATGTATGTAATTTGCAGAGTTCGACCAAAAATTCGGTTTCTTTTTCTCTTTTCGGCCCAATATCTGAGTTTCGGCGGACATTCGGTTTCGGTTAAAAATTGTCGAATATTCGGCTGGGAACGAAAGTCTCGTTTCCTTCGGGATTTTTCAATATTACTTATCGATTTGAGCTTTAAACGGTTCAGTGATAGCAAATGTTTAGTTTGAATACCGCTCAAGTACTTTGAACGCGCTCTAAGAAAAGTGTAGAATAAAAGTACCGAATAAAGAAGCTGATAATCAATTGCAAAAGTCATTATAAAAGGTACTATACCTATTAGAAAAACATTCTGTGTTATTGATGAATTACACTTGATTTCATATGAAAATTGGAAGTTTTTGCCACAGACACAGTTGGCCAACTTGGGCCCCGGTGATTAAGTTATCAAATAGGATCACCATTTCAAAACTTTCATAGGGGGTGGAGTGGGGCAACGTTTTTTCTTTCTTATTATTAAATCTAGTATTTTGATCATGATATGCACATCTGAGAAGAAATTGATACAGTTTTATTCTCAAATATTATTTTTTTTATCTAAAAACATATTCAATTTTACTTTAAAAGAAAAAAAATAAGAGTTTACAGTAAAACCCCCCTATAGCGACCACGTTCCGTTCCAATAAAAATTGGTCGCTCCAAGAGGTGGTCTCTTAATGGAGGTCATCTTTAAATCTAGATTTTAATTGTTGAAAAAATGTAACAATTAATGTTACTAAAATTTATTTATTGCATTGGGGAAAAATATGAAAATTCAAGTATCAAAACAAAATTTAATTACATAAGTTAATTACTGCAGAGTTTAAAAAATGAATACATTGACGTTTGCTTTGATTTTACGGTTTTATCTTTCCTAACTTTTATTTCCAAGTCCTTTCAAAGTTCAGTAAATAAATGCAATTCCTTTTTTTTTTTTTTTTTTTTTTTTTTTTTTGACGGGAACAAATAATGACGATTTCCTTAATTTATCTATTTCTTTGAGAGTTTTCTGACAGAATAGGGCAGGGGAGTTTATTGGCCGTCATCTTTAATTTGTCATCAGAGTAAAATTTATTGCCTAAAAAGGCACAAAGGTATTTAAACAAAAGTTACCGGAATAAATAAAAATTCTAAACTTAGTTTAGAAGTTTGATGAATAATGCGCTCTCCGGAATTATGTTTCTAATAAAACCTTCTTCAAGCGACCAGGAAAAATCGGAATTTGTTGCATTTTCTTCAAAGAAATGGGTCGCTCATGGAAGGAGTTCAACTGGTATGGTCTCTGAATGGAGGTAAAATTAGTATTGAGCCTATGGGAGTAAATTTCGTTCCACGAAAAAATGGTTGTTCAGGGAAGTGGTCGCACAGGTAGGTTTCACTGTATTTCAATTAATTTAAATATCCATGAAAATATTAATATCCGTGAAAAGTTAAAAATTAAATATTCATTATTCAATGTGTTCTTCATTTTTTAACTACATTGTTAATTAATTATTGATAAATGTCTATGATTATTGGCTGTTATAAAGTAATAAAATAGAAAAGTTGTATTATTATTTATGTTTGTTTTTTTTAGTTGAAATTTATACATGCACTGGTACATATGTATGAGTGTTTGTTAGAAATGAGTTTCTATATATGTAAAATAAATTAATAATTGTACTAGTGTATGTATATATACTAAGGGGACTCTGCCCCCTACGAGCTACGCTCGCGAACCCCCGTTCAGACGCCGCTGATTCTAAAAACTCGGTAATTTTATCGGTTTTAAAAAGATTATAGAAGATTGAATTATAATTTTAAAAAATCAGCGGTTTTGTAGTTAAAACTTTTTAAGCGGGTTTCCATTCTATTAATTCAAGACATTCTATTCATACTTTCATACAGACACTATTCATATATACATTTCATTCTATTAATTCAAGTCAAGGAAATATTGCCCTTTGATTGTGAAATTTTAAGGACGAATCAGCTGCTGTTAAGACATCCAGTGGCTGTTTTCGTGTTTGATTAAATAAGATCAGTTAAACATTTGAAAATAAGCTAATATAAAATGAATTAAGTAGAGACTTTGCTTCCAGGGATTTTTAAACAACGCTATAAAAAGATTGTTTTAAATAAGACATTTGTTTTAAATATAAGCTATTTTAAATATATCGTTTTAAATCTGACCTAATTTTCACAAACTTATCTTTCTCATTTTAACATTCACATGATAATACTTTTATTTTTAGAAAGAAAATATTATTATTTGCGCTGTCCTAATATTGGCAACATTAGTTTAAAAAGTCCTTCCGGCCAGTGCCGGGAGGAAGAGGTAGCTTTCATATTCCTTATTTTAAAAAAGCCAACTCATATTATTCAAACACACGAAGCTCAATTAAGTGGAAACCGAATGTAGGAGATTCAATACTAATTTTTATCAATACTAAATCATTATAAATGAGAATTTCGCAAAATTAGTCAGCTTTATCCAAGCTGCTTTTATTTAAAGTAACTTATATTTCGCTGCCAAATTCGGCGATTTCTTAAAGTGCCTGCCATTTTAAGACAACATGGTGGATGAGGCTAACCAGTGAACTTGGTCGAGACCTTAGTAATTGCTGTGCACATGCTCACTCACATCGGAATCGGTTGATACATACGAGTGCTGTCGCAGGCAAAAAATCAGATTTTTCAAAATGTCACCCACGTTAGAAATTGAAACTGCTATATCTGAGCCATTTTTTAAGATAAAGACAAACAAAAAATGCTCCTGAATCCTTATATCAAAGTCAAATACTTAAGAAAGAAACCTTTTTCAATTTCTAATTTTTTTGCACCTCACTTTAAATATATATATTTTTTAATTTAATGGCCGCCATTTTGAAACAAGATGGCTGATGAAGCTGGCCAGCGAACTTGGTCGAGATATTGATGTATACTATCCACATGTCTTCTTCCATCGAAATAGGCGAATACGTGTGGTATCGCGAGACAAATACAAGATCGTTTCAAAGTGTTAGCCATGATAGAAATTCAAAGTGCTATAATTCAACCACTTTTTAAGATATAAACAAAAGAGCAAATTTTCAGAAACAAAAACTGCTCCAGAATCTTTGTATCAAGGCCAAACACATAAAAAAAATCTTTTTCATTTTCCAATTTAATACCTCATTTTAAATTTTAAATTACATTTTTTTTTTAAATGGCAACCCTTTTGAAACAAGATGGCGAATGAAGCTGGCCAACAAACTCGGTCGAAACATTGGTATGTACTATGTACAGACCAAGTTACATTCAAATCGGTTCATAAATACGCCTGTTATCGCGTGACAAAAATCAGGGCGTTTCAAAATGCCAGCCACGCTAGAAATTCAAAATGCTATAACTCAGCCATTTTTTAAGATATAGATGAAACAAAAACTGCTCCCGAATCTTTTTATCGAGGTCAAACACATAAGAAAAAAATATTTTTTCAATTTTCAATTTTTTGGTACCACATTTCAAATTTAAATTTTTCTTAAAATTTTAAATGGCCGCCATTTTTAAACAAAATGGCGGATGAAGCTGGCTAACGAACTCGGTCGAGACATTGGTCTGTACTATGTATAAACGAAGTTACATTCAAATCGGTTCATAAATACGCCTTTTATCGCATGACAAAATTCAGGACGTTTCAAAATGTCAGCTTCGCTAGAAATTCAAAATGCTATAACTCAGCCATTTTTTAAGATATAGACGAAACAAAAACTGCTACGGAATCTTTGTATAAAGGTCAAATACATAAGAAAAAAATATTTTTCCATTTTCAATTTTTTGGTACCACATTTTAAATTTTAAATTTTTTTAAAAATTTTAAATGGCCGCCATTTTGAAACAAAATGGCGGATGAAGCTGGCCAACGAACTCGGTCGAGACATTGGTATGTACTATGTACACACCGAATTACATCCAAATCGGTTCATAAATACGAGAGTTACAGTGTGACATAGGTCAGATATATATATATATATATATATATATATATATATATATATAACCATTAATTAAACATAACCTACCACCGTCAATTATTATGAATTAAAGCTGTAAGTATTAAAGAAATAAAAAATTATTATAAGAATTATTATGGAAGAAAAAAGAAAAAAGTGGACACCAACAAAAATTGAAAAGCTTATACATTGAATTACGTTATCAAGGGCACAGAATTCAATGATATAAGCAGAATGGTTGTTTTCTGTGGGAAAAATAAGCTAAAGCTAAAAATTATTTTCCCCTGTGCCCGAACAACCACTAAAATCAAGTGAATTGATTAAAAATGAAAGCAGAATAGAAACAAATAATATGAAATGGAAGAATCAATAAAACATATTTAAATATTTATAGGATATAAAATAAAATATAAATAATAAACACCATACCGATTAATATTTCAGTATTTTACAAAAATCCATGCGCACATGTCTACCAGTATATCAAAAAGATTAAGGTGAATAAAACAGTTAAGAAATCACAGTAAATGATACCAAAGGATGCAGTTAATACATTTTGAAATAAAATTTGAAATACCTTGTAAAACACATTTAATCTAATATAAAAGAAATAGATATTAATTACATTATTTAAAATGCACTATTAAATTAATTAATAACAATATCATCAAAATTTAGCTAAAAATACCCCCTGGTGTATAAATTATAACTGAAATGGAGCTAGAAAAATTAAAAATGAGAGCTATCTTAAAGAGACAAATTTGGTGCTGCCATCTATTATTACTTATATTAAACATCTATCGCAAGATAAATATTTGTAAGCATTTGAATGTAAATAACTGTTTAAACAGCAAAACCTAACATATCCTTATATATAGAGAATTATAAACCAAATATAAACCACACAATGTATTTAAAAACTATTGTTAATGAAATTAAAAAGCATACAATATATTCTATTAGCTAACTTATTTAAACTAAACTAAGAATTTAAATAATTCTAGAACATTCATAATATATAGCATATAGCTATATGCTATAAAACAAAATAAATTCAGTAATAATTAATATAAATAATTATTAAAAATAATATAAAAATTATTTTTTAATGAATTATATATAAGATATTTATAAAATGAACAGGAAATAAAAAAACATGTGGAAGTATATAGAAGGTTAAATGATACTTAAATTCCCATTACTTAAAAAGCACAAATATAGAATGTGGATTATTTTCAGACATCCATAAAAATCCATAAAGTATGAATGTGGGACATTCAAAAACATTAAACCGATAATAAATATTAAAAAGAATAGAGGAATAATAATAAAAATAGTTACCCAATTTTAATGCATACAGTATAACTATATTTATATTAAACATACTTATATGTATATTATTCACTATAAGAATGGCATACTATTAGTAATTAATATGATATTGTCCTTAGTAAATTAAAATTTAATAACAAATAATTGTAATTTAGATTAATCAATAATTAAGCTAATTATAATATTAATGAAATTCTCCAATTACATATAAAATATCAAATCAACATCCCTATAAAATACGTAACAAATATATATTGATATATATATATCAATTTTGAACGGAGGGTGGTTTCGGGGTCTGGGGGTCATGATCGATGAAAATATACCAAATTTTTTTGAAATCGCTTTCCTCCGAACGTCTGCAATAGGTAGCTTTTTGTAAAGAAAGCTACCTAAAAATCATCTCGAAATATGAAATAAATGCCTCGCATATTTTTAATGACCGGTATAAATCGAAATAAACGTCTCGTATATTTTTAATTTTTAACTGTTTGACAGTATTATTATTTGTCCATTTTAAATATGACGTCATTTCTCCCCTTTAGTGCTTTTAACGCATATTAATGAATTTATCATTCTAAAGTATCTTTCACTTTTTAATATTTACGTGAAATTACTTTTGTTGCTAGAAAAGAAATGTTATTATTTGCGCTGTCTTAGAATTGGCAACAAACGTTAAAAAAAAAAATCATCTTGAAAATAAATGCCTCGAAAATATATTTTTAAATTTAAACTGTTTGGCAGTATTATTATTTGGCCATTTTAAATAGGAGGTAATTTCCCCCATTTACTGCTTTTAACGCATATTAATGAATTTATTATTTAAAGTTTTCTTTCGCTTTTAATAACCAATGTAAATACAATTTTTATGAAGTTATTTTCAATATTTTACTGTTTTTAATGCGCAATCATTTAATTCTATAGTTTTTTTTCTGTTTTTAATAGCCACGCGTAAATAATTTTTTAATCGTAAAGAAATATTATTCTTTGTGCTATTTTTATAATTGGCAACAATGTGAAATAATAACCTTTTCTAAAGTATGAAAAAAAAATGTCTTGAAATGATGAAAATTTTATTAAAATAAATAAGAAATTATTATTTATTTATTATTATTACTTAATGAACTATTTTTTCAAATTTTCCTGAAAAACATGATTTAATCACAATATTGTCTTCACTTTCGATTGAAATAAAAGATAAATTCAATTTCAATTTGAAAATGACGAAAAAAAAAACAGAAATCTAATAATCCCTATATTTTCCTCTTTCCTCCCTATTTTCTGCAAAAATGGAGTCATCATTAGAGAAATATCATTAAAATTAGAAAAAAAAATAATATCTAGAAAACTAATTCAAATTTAAAAATTCTAACACCATTTTTCATATACGCTAATCAATAGGGATAACTGGTGTTATTTTCACCGCCAAAGATCCCATATTTTAGAAGGAATAGCTCTGAATCATAATCAGTCGGATCATAAATTCGTTGTAGTAGGATTTTATATATATAGGGTAGAGAAATTCGTTTCATTAGGATTTTATATATATGGTAGATTTAATACTTCCATTCATAAATAGTTTTTTTTTATATTTGGTATTGCAATTGATTGGGTAATTTGAGTAAAGTTAAAGTTGGGTAATTTGAGTAAAGGTAATTTATGCTATGGCGTACTTTTTCTCAAACAGAAATGCATTGCGTCTTACTTATATTGTAGAATATTGCCCTTGATAACGTGTTCACACTATAATTTTCTTGTCATATTTTTACATTCTGTTTGTGCATTTTTCTCCTAAATCTTTTATTTATTTTTTTCAGTTTATGAATTTCAGAATTTTACATACTATATGTGCATGTATGTATGCACACACACATTATATATGAATCACTTTAAATTTATTTTTAAGATAATGTCGGTTTCGGTCGAACATTAGAAATTTATATGCGTCTTGGTTGTTTATATTTCTATCCATAAGTATCAGTTTATTTTCAAGAATCTTACCATTGTAATCAAACAACATTTACAGGCAAATATCAGATAAATAAATTCATCGAGATGGGCACCATGTCATTTATATAAGACCATGCTCTGAAAATTATTTTGTTCATACATCATTTAAATGAAAATATTTTTCCCCGCTCAACAACGCGAAACTTTCTGACTATCAGAACGATTTTGAATTCAATGATGTTTCATTTTTTTTTTTTTTTTTTTTTTTTTTTTTGCTTATGTACTATATAAATTATTACTTATCGAGCTATAAGCTATTGTTGTCACGTGATGACAGGTTTTTCTCCTTTCCCACTCTGTCGCGTCCTGAAATGCGATTCAGAACACCCGCTTTGCCAGTATTTTCTGAAAGTTCGTCTGACTACCAAAAAATAAATAAATAAATAAAATAAATGGAAAACACCATTCGATTACATAGTTTCCGAATAAAAGCATCTGCCAATTTCATGCGTTTCCGTACAAAAATGTGTCAGAAAGTATCTCCTTTGGATTTGAGAACAGCCTTAAGCAGAAGAATTATTTTTATATTTTTCAAAAATTTCTTCTTTAACTTTCAACTTTTTTTACATGTTACGTATATAATTTTTATGCATCTTATTTGTTGATATCCGCTTATTTAGTTTCTTTTGCAGTAATCATATCATTGTATCAAAACAACATTTACAAGCTAACTGCTCAGATGTGATAAATTCATTGCGATTGGTGTTGTCTGATTTGTATTAAGACATGATATATCTCAATCGGAAATTATTTTATTTATATGCCATTTAAAAAAAAAAAAAATCTTTTTATTTATTAAGGCAATCCTATAGAATTATTTTAACATAATTCCAAAACTTTTCTTAATACTTCTTTCAACTTTATTTACATGTTTATGTATATAATTTGATGTAATAATATAATATTTATATAATTCTCAAGTGTTTATATCCACATATTTAGTTTCTTTGCAGCAATCATATCATTGTAATAAAACAACATTTACAGGCAAACTGATCAGATGTAATAAATTCATAGCGATTTGTGTTGTCTGGTTTTTATTAGGAGAATGATATATCCCAATCGGAAATTATTTTATTTACATTTTCATTTAAAAGAAAATAAATCTTTTTTGTTTACTAAAGCAGTCCTACAAAATTGTTTTAACATAGTTCGAAAACTTCTCTTAATACTTCTTTAACTTTCAACTCTTTTACATGTTTAGATATATAATTTGTATGCATCTTAGCTGTTCATATCCATTTATTTAGTTTTTTTTGCAGCAGTCATATCATTGTAACAAAACAACATTTACAGGCAAACTGATCAGATGCAATAGATTAATCGAGATTGGAGTTTTCTTATTTATAATAGGACGTGATGTATCTCAATCGGAAATTATTTTATTCATGTACCATTTAAAAGAAAATAAATCTTTTTACTTATTAAGGCAATCCTACAGAATTATTTTAAAATAATTCCAAAACTTTTCTTAATACTTCTTTAACTTTCAACTTTTTTACATGTTTATGTATATAATTTGGTATGATTTAATATATTATTTATATAATTCTTAGCTATTTATATCCACATATTTAGTTTCTTTGCAGATAAACTTTGCAAATGCATTCTTTGCATTGTAATAAAACAACATTTACAGGCAAACTGATCAGATGCAATAAATTCATCGCGATTGGTGTTGTCTGTTTTGTATTAGGACAGGATATATCATTATCCAAAATTATTTTATTCATATTTACATTTTTAAAAAAATAATTTTTTTATGTATTAAAGCAATTCTATAGAATTATTTTAATGTAATTCAAATAATTTTCTTGACTTCTGTCACTTTTAAATTTTATGCATGTCTATTTGCTATTCACGTTTTTTTTTTTTTTTTTTTTTTTTTTTTTTTTTTTTTTTCTCACCTATTATTTTCATTGCTTTAAGATTTTCTTACTGGTACAGGCCATTCAACCTGAAATGTTTTAGAAAGATTTTTGTTTTAAATTTTGGAATATTTAATTTCTTCTTATTTATTTATTTATAGTTAATAAAAGTGGGAAAACAATTGGAATTATGATAATGTTAGTACAGTAAAACCTCCCTAAAGCGACCACGTTCCATTCCAATAAAAATTGGTCGCTCCGAGAGGTGGTCTCTTAATGGAGGTCATGTTTAAATCTAGATTTTAATGGTTGAAAAAGGTAACAATTAATGTTACCATATTTTTCACATTAGGAAAAAATATGAAAATTTAAGTATCAAAACAAAAGTTAATTACATAAGTTAATTACTGCAGAATTTAAAAAATGAATGCGTTGACGTTTGCTTTGATTTTACGGTTTTACCTTTTATAACTTTATTTCCAAGTCCTTTCAAAGTTCAATAAATAAATGCAATTTTATTTTTATTTATTTATTTATTTTATTTATTTATTTTTTTTAATGGGAACAAATAATGACGATTTCATTAATTTATCTATTTCTTTGAGAGCTTCCTGACAGAATAGGACAAGGGAGTTTATTGACTGTCATTCTTAATTTGTCAACAGAGTTAAATTCATTGCCTAAAAAAGCACAAAGGTGTTTAAACACTTAAAAGTTACCGGTATAAATATATATATATATATATATAAACCAAATTTAGCAGTTTGATTAATAATGCGTTCTCCGGAATTATTTTTCTAATGAAACCTTCTTCAAGCGACCCGGAAAAAACGGAATTTTTTTTTTTTTTTCAAAGAAATGGATCGCTCATGGAGGGAGTTCAACTGGGATGGTCTCTGAATGGAGGTAAAATTAGTATTGAGCCTATGGGAATAAATTCCGTTCCATGAAAAAATGGTCGTTCAGGGAGATAGTCGCTTATTGAAGGTGGTCGCACAGGGTTGTTTCACTGTATCATTATATTCAAAAGCAGCTTTCATACATTCTTATATAAACTGTATCTAAAGTGACATATAAAATTATCACACTTAAAATACTAATATATAAAAGTGGTGTGTTTTTATTACTTCAATGAAACGGTTTATTTATTATTATGATAGACACTAGAATGTTTATATGTAGTCAAAATGTTTGGTATCTAAATATTGCTATTTAATTTATAACTTTTTTTTTTCTTTTTTTCAGCTTTGTTCAAGGTGTAAATTTCCAGGAGCTTCTTTAAGTTGTGCATGTGAAAATTGTCCTGAATTGTATCATTATTTGTGTGCTCGGGATAATTGTAAGTACACCCTATTTTTTTAAAAAAATAGTACTTGTTTAGAAAGAAACTATTTATGAAAAATTATATGTTTTTGTATACGTGGAATTTAATTTTATAAATTACTTGTATATGCTAAATCTTGTACAGCTAAACAGGTTAATCTTGATTTTCATTAACGTATCGCTTATGATATTTTGGAATAACTACAAAATATTTTTTAATCTCACTTATTTTGTTCTTTTTCCTTAATCCTGATTTAAATGAAAGACTGTGGTGACCAACATGCTTGCTGTAATTCATGTTTTCTATTTATTCATTTGGACTTGTTTCTATCTTTTAAAATACTATACCTCCTAACAAAAATACAAAACATGCACTTGATAAACTGGAGTAAAATTGCATATTTCGTGTATTTCATTTTTGTTTCAAAATGTGACTGAAAACTAAAAAAATGCAATTTAAAATTACACAGCCCCTTTTATTTTATTTTTTTACTTTCTTCTATCTTTACAAGAAGAAAATATTGGATTCGTGAAAATTTTCGACTTCCGGTTTTCGATGGATTTATACGTTTTAGAAAGTCCTGAACACGATTTTATGGTTTTTAGAAAATCTCTGTCTCTGTCTGTGAGTCTATCTGTATGTGACAAAAATTTTGTGGGCGCTCTATCTCAAGAACTAATGCACGGAATTTCACAAAAGTTTAGATTCAGTTAGACCTTGATATAAACTGGTACTGATTACTTTTTGGTGTAATTCGTCCAAGAGGTGGCGCTGCTGTGCTACATTTTTCACGATTTCCGTAATAGCTGTATCAGGGTTGTTTGGTTTAAACCACGTTGGTTTAAACCGTGGTTTAAACCAAATGTTTTTTTTTCAGCTGGTTTTTTTCTCTTTTCCCCTAATATTTGCATTTATTTTACACATTATTGAAAAAAGCAAAATCCAAGTTATGCAGAAGCTACAAGCAAAGCTTTAGAAAAATGATGAATTAATAAATTTGTAAAGTGACAAACATTTTTAATCAAACTTTTCTTATAAGCTTTAAATCTAGACGGCAGACTAACTAATTTTTCTAAAATTAGCTGGGGAAAAAAAAAACAAGTAGTTAGTTTTCTTTCTTCTTTTTTTTTTTTTTTTTTTTTTTTTTTTTTAAGCCTTTTATTTTTAAATGTAGCCAAAATGGCAGGTTTGAGCTAAAAATACATTTTTACTACTTAGATTGCTTGATTAGTTAAGCTTTACTAAGGATTGCATTATGCTTCAATGATGACATAATCATAAGTAATTCTCTCCATTGGTTACTCTTCGTTTTGTATGCTAATGAATGATTGGCTGTGAGTTTTCTTTGATGTATGGCTATTGGGTTTAGTAAGCCTTTGTTTCTCTTGCATTTCTACATTGGGATTGGGGTTTTGCATTATGATTTTATTCTGTTACCACCAGGGTTGGCACGGTTTAAATCAATTAGTTAACCGGGTTTTTTTTAGAAAAAATCTAATAATATTTTCTCATTTTTGTAATTTAAGTTTTTGAAATTATTGGATGTAATTCTAGCGGTCACCGTGAGGCATAGTGAGTCTAGGTTATATTTGTATGCATGTAGAATGCAAATTGCATGTGTTAATGAGCATATTTGAAGCTCTAAAGAGAAAATTTAAAACAGGTGAATTTAGCAAAGATAAAATAGATTAAAAATATTCAATATTTTGAATAAAATATTTTCCTTTGAGAAAACGTAGATTATTTATAATTAATAACATAAAATTACCTTTAAGATTTCAGTCAAGCTGTAAAAGAAAATTTTCGTGATTGGGGAGATTATCTTTTAAGGCTGTTCTCAACTGTTCTTCTCAACAAGCACGAAACGCATTGGTGACTATCGAAGCTATTTGGAATCTGTGTTTTCCATTTTTGATAAATTAATTACCTATTGAGTTGTAAGCAATTTTGATCACGTGACAAAGATGTTTTTAACCTTCCTTGAGTGGTTATTCTTCTTTCATGCGGAAATTCTGTTCAAAACGCCTACTTTGACAACATTTTCTGAAAAATCTATTGCGTCTGTAAAAAAAAAAAACTGAAAACACCGTTTGATTACATAGTTTCTGAACAACAGCATCTGCTAGTTTCATGCATTTCCGAACAAAAATAAATTAAAATTTATGTCATAAAGTTGCCCTTTCGGATTTGAGAACAGCCTTTAAAAAAAAAAAAAAACCTCAAGGTATGAAGTCGAATAAAAGGACACTGTTGTGACAAAATTGGGCGCAAAAATTGGGTGCTAGCGAAGCACCTGTTACTAAACATGCTAAAACTAAAACATGCAATAAGATATATTTAAATCGTCTATTGCATAATCGAATCCGCTATTTAGATCTGACAGAAAATGGGGGGGAAATCGAGATTAAGGTTTGCTTGAGATATAATAGAAATAAGTCTCATAAAAATGCCTAAAAAGATATATTATTAATTTTTAGTTTAGACATTTAACAGTAATATGTATTATAACATATCTTAGAAAAAAAGCCTGTGTATTAAGTCTGATGGCTGTTTAAATGTTTTAGTGGATGAAAACTTTTATAAATCTACTTTCCATTTTAAGATCTATGTTTTTAGTAGTCTAAAAAGCTGGTAAATAGGTATTTCTGTTTATTTTACTGTTACTTTTTTTTTCCCCTGGCAGTTTCTGAGAAGTGTCAAATGACAATATACAATACTTCTTGAAACGTGTAAAGACTCTACTGCTAAATTCAAATCATTCCAGGAATTCTTTATAAAAAGCTTTACTTTCAATAAAAGATAATGATTGTCCTGTAGTGTTCGAACAGAAAAATCAGATATCTCAGATTGCAAATATTTCAAAGAAATTATTTTGAATAGCCATGGAAAAGTATATTATATTTATGAAACTACATCATATATTTATTTATAGTACTACTAGTAATTAAAAGATTGTTTATTAAGATTTTCAAGGTATCACTGTTTCTCTATGTAGAGCATTTTATTCATGGAACATAAGACAGCTTTTAATAAAAAATATTTATATATTAAATGATTTCAATTTTCTACATAATTGATTGTAATTAATTAATTTAAATTATTTTTAAATGAAGTTATATTACTTATATATCCAACAATGTTTATTTTTATCAATAAATATGAATGTATATGTAATAGGAAAACTTATTTAAAAAAACCCGGTTTAAACCAAAAAAAACGGGTTTTTTTTTTTTAACCGGTTTTTTTACCAACCCTGAGCTGTGAAAAATGGCCTTTGTAAATTTCTTTCATAGGATTAGCATTATCGAGCGGGTCTTTTCGTGTGACTGAAATAGCCCCTTAACTGTGCCAATGTATAGCTTTTAAATATGTACAATACCGCTATTAGTATTTAGAAGCTGCATCTTGATACACTTTTATAGTTATCTTTCCATATATAGATATATGAAATGTTCTTGATAATCATTTAACAATATTTTTAGATTATCTTTTGTTCTGAATCTGGAAGAATACTAGACAATGGCTGATGTAGATTAAATTTTTTTTAATGCACAGGATTTTTATATTAAAAATATTCATAAGACATAAAAAGACTTTTGTTGTTATTTGAGCTATTTGCTGATGTCGCTGACAAAATAAATAAATTAATAAAACGTATGAATGTTTAAATATTTATTACTAAAAATAATAATGCTCTAAAAACGATTGATTTATAGTGTGTATTTAAGAATAATTTGATGTATACAGCTGAATACTATGCAATCAATTCTTAAGTAATTAGTTTATATTTGTGCTTTTATATACATTTAACCTATTTCTTTATTTATATTTCTAGGGTGTTATATGGATGAAGATACTTATACGATATATTGTCCACAACATAAGGTAATTTTTATCATTCTTTTACTCCTTTTCTGTGGCTTTTTTCTTTCTTTGCTAGTTATTTTGAATAATCTAAAACAATATACATATTTTTATGTAGGATAAGCATAGGTATTTGAGTGTTAAGAATAACTGTGTGCTAATAAGGCTGTCCTCAGATCCAAGCTGGCTACCTTCCTGATGCATATTTAATTACTTTTGTTCCCTAATGTATCATATTGCAGGTGCTTTTATTCAGAAACTACGCAATCGAACTTTTTTTCTTTTCTTTTTTTTTTTTTTTTTTGGTAAATAAAGAAGATTTTTCAAAAAATTATGTTAAAGTTGGCATTTTTAACCAAATTTCCTGATGTGACAACACTGGGAAAAAAACTCCCTTCCTGAGACAATAATCGCTTATAACTCAAGATGTAATTCATTTGTTAGAAAATGAAAGAACTGTTCGATTACAAAACACATCAATAATCATGCCTGCAAGTATCATGCTTTCACGTTTAAAAAATGTATCAAAAAGTTTCACATTATTGAGTGGAAAAAAATATTTTTTTGAGAACCCCTTAAAAGAAAACCCCATCATCTAATTCCTTTCGCTTACTCCATTATTTAATTTTATAATGATCCATGCTTGAATAAATAAAAGAAATTAAGTTTCAGAATATATAAATATTTTTTAATAAATTTTTTTAACACAATGGCTTATTTATTTATTTGAGTAAAAATTTGTATGTATTCTGCTTTGCAAATGCGGCTTTTTCTTGATACTTGTATTTAAGTCATGATTAACTCAGCAAGGTTTTTTTCTTAACCTTTTGATTACGGGTTTGGGACATTGTACGCTTTATTTTGTTTTATTTTATTATTTTGATCGTACCACTTTTTGAAAAATAATCTCTGTCATATACTTATGCCAGAATATTTTGAAAAGATATCTAAAAAAGGAAACTTTCTTCTAAATTGTTGTACAATTGAATATAAAAATAGGCTCCAGTCCTGGCCCGAAATCAAAAGTTTAATAGCTTTTGAACTGAACACCTTTATATTTACGAAATTTGCATCTAGATAAAATTTAAAATGTGCATATTATTTAATAAATAATTAAAAAAAGAATAGAATAATAAAATTTTGTTTTCTTATTGCGTATTTAAGAATGTTTTATTGTTTTATTGGAATTTATAATTTGACTTACATTTTTAAAAAAGATTATTAATAATAATGTAAAAAATGTCTGCAATTTTTTTTTTAATTTTAATTAAGGAATTTTATTAACATGCCATGACTAGCTGTTACTCCATTTTTAGTTTATTTATAACGCTAGATGAAATTTTAAAAGTAGATCTTATTTATTTATTTATAATTTATATGGTCATTCAACATCTTAGATTTAAGAATTTAGAAAATTTAAGAAGAAAAAAAAAACATTTGGAAGGAACATTGTAAATGCCCAGATGGCCAAGTTCAAGATCATTGAAAGTTAAGCAGATACTTATATTAAAAATATGAGAAAATCAACAAGTGTTTGTATTCAAGAAAACTTTCAGAAAGTTAACAAGAATGAAAAATAATGCATCAGGTATAGATTACAAAACATTTTCAATCACTATCAAAATATTATTAAGAAATTTCATTATATATATATATATATATATATATATATATATATATAATGAAATATCTAAATAGACAATTTTAAAAACACCTAATGCACTGAAAATCTATTTTCAGCAATGCTGTCTATAACCAATAATGTGTGAGAATTCTTTCATAAAGCCCTTTTAGAACTTATACACACCATGTAATACACTAAAAATTAGTTATGTTTAGAAGTTCATACCACAGCTGATTCCATCAATTATTGATTATAGTTACACAGAGAGATAGAGATATACTATATTCCTTTCGGTGTCCCTGTAAATGCACTATAAATGCTATTACCTCCATAATCTATAGAAAATATGTTTGAATGCACCTCAGTGATCCATAACATTATGTTTGAAATATCTTAATATCATTGAAATCTACCGCAAATGATTTTTCCCCATAGATCATAATGTAATGGAATTCTTTTGTGCATCCCTGTAAACAAATTATAGCTGCTATGTATTCTATACTCCACAGAAAGCATCTTCTAATTCAATCCTTTGGTTCATGTCAGTTTTATTATGTTTAAAGCATCATTATTAAAATGCTCCACAAGTGATTTTTTCCCCCTAGAGATCATAATGTAACAGATTTCTTTCGTGTAACTGTGTAAACAAAACTATAAATACTTACACTTCATTTTCAATAGCAAACATTTTATAGTAAACTTCAAAAACATATAAAAATTACATGGCAGTACAAGAGTTAGAACATGGACAGCAGACAAACTGAAGTCATAAACATTTTTTAACTGTGTTGAAAAGGGTACTTATCCATCCAGTATTTGGAGAATGAAATCTGGGAAGGATAAGATTTGCTGTGCCTATGGTTTGAAACATAAGCCTTATTTTGTGTCATCTTCAAAAAATAACGTTACCTTACAGAAGCCAGCCGTAAAACAAAGCAGTACGATTAACTACTGTATAGCAACTTTTTAAACTTCTAAGCATCGCACATTTTCAATTTTTATACCGTCGTATTGAAAAAAAAAGTACTTTTAAATGCAATTTGTTTGAAAACTGCATCTCCATTTATTTTTGAAATATTAATTTTTTTGTAGTTTTTGGAGCCATTTGCTTAATATTGGCAATGGAAGTACTCCATTTCTGTAGAAAGTAAAGGAAAAATAGTTGTAAAATATTAATTATATATTTTTGTTGCCATTTTTTCATAACAACCGAAAGAAAATGCAATTAAAATACATGCTATTTTGAAAAAATATAAACAAATGATTTCTGTTAAAACATGGAGCTATATTTAATGGAGCTATATTTCATGGAGCTATATTATTAACTATATTTAATTTTAAGTTTCTATATTAATGTTACAAACAAATGAAGGCCTGTGACAAGACAGCCTTTTTTCTAGTCGAGTTTCTTAAATGACGGCAATTTTTTGCTGCATTTGTGTATTATTTCGCGATAGTGACGTCCTACGCATAGTTTACTGTAGATGTTTAAGAGTGGATCGTAAATGTGGAATTCTTAAGAGGATGTGAATGACGTCATTTTACATAAAATAAAAGCGTGTGCTGTAAATCTTAAAATTGAAATATGTTTTGAATTATTTATATATACATTTTTTTTTTCATCGAGGGCGACACTAAATTCTGAAAAAGCAGAATTCCTGTTTTCTAGTTTTTTTTTTTTTTTTTGTTTTTGTTTTTTTTTTACCCCATATAAAATAATTTTTAAACACGTGAACATAAATGGAAAACAGAACTAAATAATGTCTTTTTAAAAAAATCCTTAGTTTTTTTTTCTCTCTATTTTAGTATTTAATTATTTTAGGTTTCTTTTGAGAAGAATAAATTTTACTGTTTTTAAAAAAGAAAATTTAGCTTATTATTTTTTAAACTCTAGTTAAGGGCAGTGACCCTTTCCTGCTCTCTCTTCCCTTGCTTGTGCCCATGAAACCATCTATGTGTCAGTCTCACTTGCCACATAAACTCCTAAATCAAGTATTCAAAAAATCATTTGATGTAATGTGCTCATTTTAGTCTCTTCTTCAACTGGTAGTATGTATGAATAATATAACCACGCTTAAAATGATTTGCAAGTAATTTGCACATTTCAAATTTCATTTTGACATATGTTTATAAATATAAAAATGTTAATTAAAATAATTATTTTTAAATGAATCATGCTGAGTTAATTATGAACCTCTCTGTATTTATATTTTTAAATATACATATGATTTAAAATATATAAAACATAAGACATTATGGTGAATATTTAAAGCATCAGAATGGAAAAAGTTTGCTTTGGCATTTCAATTATTGGTGTACTTATTGAAAATTAAATTCTTTTTTTACTTACAATGCTGAAATTTCTAATTTTTATCTTTTGTCAAAATTTTTTGAAGTGTGAATTATATAATTAAATGACATTTAGGAGATATATTTGAACCTGTTTCTTTTTGTGCATAAATTGTTTCCTTTAACAAGTCTGAATTTTAATCTTCTTGCGAACAAATTATATGAGATATTGCCATGCTTCAGTTGGATCATTTCATATTACAAACATTTTAACTAGTACCTCATTTACACTGCAATATTTAACACTAGAAAGACGGGGAATTTTACTCAAACTTTATAAAATATATTTAACACCAGTATTTTTATTTTAAATTATTAACTTATTTATTTAACTAGTTTTTATCCTTTGTATTTTTTAAACTAGTTTTACAAAGCAATTTCTAGTTCGAACCGAAATATATTCATTTGGTAGCGGTCAAAATGACCGCTGGCCGTCTTTCTAGTGTTAAGCTAACTTATCTCTGATTTCGGGTGTGGTAAGCCAGAAATCAGAATTGCTGTTCACACTTTTAAAATTTTAAATTAACTCATCTGAACAAAACATAAGCTAAACCTAGACCATGCACCTAAGTTAATAAATGTATAACTTTTAACTTTGATTTATAAAATAGAAGTAAATTATCTACAGATATCCATTCTTCTTTGCTCTCTCATTATATGGGGCTCACAACAATAGTAGACCAAGCCCATTTAAAAAATACAAGTTGGAAATTGCTCGTCAAACGTGGCAAATGAGGTGCGTTCGTACGATAATTAGTTTTATAAATATTTTTTGACCGCATATTTTACTGAATGTATATTTTAGTGCACGTCAATAAGTGCATATCAATTTTATTCTGTTTCGAAAGGCTGTAACATCCTTAAAATTAACTTGAAATTTTTTTTTTCCACATTGGCCGTCATGTAACGGAAAACTTTTGACTGTCCCTATCATTAAACTATACATCCTATTTTGATAAAATTTGAAATGACTCGACAAAATTTTGCAACAATTTTATATTTAAAATTTCAGACTATTCGGTCGGGTAGTTTTTGCTCTGTTATATGCGGACAGACGGACTGAATGACGGCTATATGTGATGAGATAGTCCAGTTAGAAGATGCATAAAATCTGTTTCATGTACTCCCACAGTAAACCAAGTCAGTTTTCACATACTTTTTTATATACGACGTCTGTTTACAGACTTGGTTCACTGAGGGAGTATATAAAATAGATTTTATGCATCTTTTAAATGGACTATCTCAATTTTTTTTTTTTTTTTTTTTTTTTTTTTTTTTTTTCAAAATGGACTTGCTCTATATGGTTGTGAGCCCCTCATATGTTATTAAGTATTCAAATTAAGTATACACATTATTAAGCTTATATTTTATTAGAACATGCTTTTCTTTCAAAGAGCTCATATTTATCCTTTGGTATACAGTAAAACTTCAAAAATCCGACATCATCAGAACCGAGACTATGCCGGATTTTTGAAGAAATATCAAAAGTAATACTATATTCTTAATGGGACCATTAGCCACAATTTATTTCACTATTAAGTGATAATTATGTAAGAAAAGGAGAAAATTAAATATAAAAATAAACTTACATTATTTGATATTTTCTATGTTACAGAAAAAAATAATCTAATAAAAAGTGAAATTATTTCTTCTCGTGTAATTTCGGAAACATCGATGTTAATTTTGTTTGCTTCATTTTTTTTACCGTTCTTTAACAAGTTTTTCTTGTATTTTATACAAATGAAGAATTTCTATTACGGATCTATTTCGGAAAGTCTTATTCTCTAAAGCAGATATTAATTCTCAAGTCAAATTTATGCATTTTTCTAGTGACACCTTTTCTTCTGCCTGTTGTTCAGCCTCGTCTTCGGAGCTGTTACTAGCGTTATCGACAGTTCTGTTTAGCACAGCGTCAGAAGAGAGACTCCAAAGAACTTGTGTACTAGTCTCTACGCCGTGTCTAAGCAACAGTGCAGCTCTTAGAAAATTTGTTCAGAAAATAATCGTTCTGATAAATGAAAAAACAAGTTATTATTTTTTCATTTTTAATTTCGATCTTGAAGTTTTTAATTCATAAACAATTGCTATTTGCCTTCTACCATAACTTGAAAGTGTAAAAGAAATAGAGAGGGGAAAAGATGATTTTGATGCTGGATTTCTGAATGCCGGATTTTTGAAGTCACACTATATACTATTACATTAGCATGTTTGAGAATATATCTTTCCTTTATTTCAATATTTCTTTATGATAAATATATTTTGGCAATTTGAAGTTCTTCAATTGATATTTATAATCTCATTATGTTTGTTTCTTATATGAAACTGATAATATTACTTTACGCAGAATTTCATTTTGTATAACAATAATACTCACTAAATACTTTTAGTTAATGTAATTTACTTAGATAAAATCCTTTTAATTTTCAGGTCAAGCCTTTTATCATCAGAGTCGGTGAAGACCAGATTGAAGAGCTTGAATTAAATGCTAAGAGGTAAACATGGCACATGGACATAGTACTATAGGTAATTTTTATAATTAATGTAACATTATGCACATACACACACAGTATTAGACATGTCCATGTATAAAAATTATTTTGTGACCTAGATTTTAACAAGTTATAAAACCTTAATATCTCAAATATTTAAAAAATAGAGAAACACTGAATATAAATAGTTTTTGAACAATCAATGTTTAACTTAATAAATAGGCATAGTGTATCATATAAAATAGGCATAGTGTGTGCATACACTATCGGCAATAGAGTAACAGCTGTGTGTATATTTTTCATGTTAGCTAAACTTAATCAACAATGTGAATTTTATGACCCATATTATCATTAGATAATATAAAAAATAATAATAATATTAATGCCCTTTATGAAGTTCGGTTTTTATTCAGCCTTGTTTGAGAGAAACTTGGAAATTGCTGAAGAGCCTTTTACAACAATAATGCACAATGTTTCCAATGATAATTAGCAATGATTCCACTACTAAATGTTGAATTACAGTGAAACCTCCATGAAAGACAACCCTCTATAAGGAGACCACCTCTCATAAAGACCGTTTATTTATAGTCTATAATTTTTAGCTATAGCCTCATTGTTCCTTTTCCTCCATTAAAGAACCACTATTTCCCGTCTCCCTCCCTGAAAGACCACTTTTCATTCATCTATTACTATCCTTTTCATGGTTAAATCACGAAATTCTCTTTCTCTCCGGAAAACATGCTCAGCTAAGTCTTTTTCCTTAGACCTGGCGAATCAAGGTCATCTCTTAGAAAATAATTCTACAATCATTTATAAAAATGAATGATACTACAATCGAAAAAATTTTTAATTTATCTTAGAAGCTCATTCTGATACAAAAGACGAGCTCCCGCCAGTTAAAGTTTCTATTTCATGTCAAGAAACAGTTCTTCAAATCAATAGATTGATAGAAAGTTCGATACCTGTTAGAGATGATACCAAAATAAATAATTTGTTTAAAGATATCAAAGAATGTTTAGAAACAAAAATTGTTAATTAGAAATTGTTAAAATCAAAGCAAACTACAATCAATTCCCTCTTTAAAGCTGTATAGATATGAAACATAATAAACTAATTCAATAATAATTTTTTTTCAGTATTTCATGAAACTTTTCTTTCACCCATCACCTCTATTCAGAGACCACCTTTCTGAAAGACCAATTTTTTATGGTCTAATGAGTGGTCTCCTTAGAGAAGTTTCACTGTATATCTAAAATTCCTTATGAAAGAAATTCTTTGACATGTTTCTTTTGAATTTAAAGAGTACGGCTTATTAACCAAGAGATCAGAAATTCAATAATCATATGAGAATGAATATTTCAAGACAGTTAATGAGAAAATAAATTCATTTATTCTTGAAAGTGCAAGAAATATGTGTACTATATTCTTTTTGAGATACTGAAGCTTGACTATATGGGGCATTCTCACAATCTTTTAACTTTCATGTCCCTGAATAATAATTTTTTTTTATTAATACACTTTTTTGTGTTTTTTTATTTCATATACTGGAGAACACCCCATTGCATGATTGCACAACAATATTAACGAGATAAATAAGTTTTGGACGATGTTGGGGGTCCAAACACATGGAAAACTCATCTACCGTCCCGTGTCCCTGATGCTGATTTTGAAGTTTGGAGCTGTCTGGATAAAATTGTTTCAATAAAAATAATTCGATGTAATTTTTTTCTGAAACTGGAACTATTGTTTTATATAAATATGTAGCTAAAAATTAACCGGCACACATTTTTAGGGTTGATATTATTTTTTGAACTCTGTCCCTGGGTTTTAGATTTTTTACCATCCCTCTTCTAAAATTATACAGAAAATCACTTCAGATGCAGCGACAGAATTTTTTTCAAGTTTTCGCTCATGCAGAAGTATGCTAGAGAAAGAATATCTAAAATTCTTTGACAGAAAATTTACTTCAGAATATAAATCAGCATTTAAATATCAATTTCAAGCACCGTGGCTTTATTGGTAGTCTTACCGTCCCCAAGGTTTATTCCTGCACTTTTCGAGGTAAATTTTTTAAAAAATTTAATTTAATCTAATGTTAACAACTGTTTCGAAAAATCAATGAACATTGTGGCTATCACTTAGCTTAACATGATTTTCCTAAAAATAGGTGGTAATTTTCCTTACCGCTTCATACTTACCGTCTCTTTTTTTACCATTTCGTTCCTTTTTTTACCTTACCATCCCTTCTTTAACACCCCTTTAAGACAATGTTATACAAAAATTCTGTATTAAAAGTACTACATTTGTATTATTTCTTATTTGAATGTCCTGTGGGTACTATGCAAATTCATTATAAGTAAAAATTTAGAAGAAAATAAAAAGTTATAGGGGTAAAATGGTAAGAAAAATTAAACTCGCAAGTTTAACCTAAACCTCAGTTAAATTAAAAAAATTTCGCTGTTGACTATTTTTTCTTTATTTTAAATCATTAAGGCATTCATCTATCAGATTAAAATATTATTTTAGCAAGTTTAATTTTGCCAGATTTTTTTTCCCAAAAGTCAAAAGATTGTGAGAATGCCCCATATATCAAACTCTCAATTCAATTTCCAGTGTTATTTAAATGTGCAATGTAATATGTTTTAACAATAGAAATTTTATTTCCATTCTAAGTGCTGAAACCTGTAAAATTGCCACCTATATAAACTGCCTGTTTTTCCCCCTGTGATCTCTTTTTTTTTCTAAATTTTAGTATTCTTTCTTGTAAAAATTTCATTACATATTTAATGTGATATCGTGATCACTTTATAAAATGTCTAAATTTCCATCAGTGGTCACTTTAAACAAGTTCTACGGTAGATGTTGTTTATAAATTAAAAGTGAGATAAAAATTATTCTTATATTCCATAAAATAAAATAAAACCATCATTTTGTGGGAAAAGGATGAAGGAAGGCCTCTTATAGCTAATTGCTCCCAAACTTATAGCCATGATTTTTCTGATTTTATGGAATGAAAACAGATTATCTTTCACTATATTTATGTTAATGCTATTCAGCAAACACAAACTTAAGTTATAGATTTTTGTGAAGCAAACATTTGTTAAGAAATTTAAAATTCGTTCACAAATTGAATGTAGCAGTAAAAACTATTTAAAAAATTTCAAAATTTGCAATTCATAAATCTTTCAAATCAATGTTACAAAAGATACATTTTTTTAAACTGTAATAAAACCTTATGTATGCATTTATCTTTATCCATTCCTCCCAACTTATTTCCCCTGTTCTGTGAATCATTAAAAAAAATTTAATTGCTGAAAGAAAAATAAAAAATTCATCGTGAACCATTTAATTCAAATAATTAAATTAGATTAACATGATAAAATTTTTACTAATGGCTTTGAAAACTGCTCTTGAAAAAATATTTTTTGTATGCACTATTCATTTCTGATTAATGGAAATGTAAAACTGGATACCACTTAAGAAAACCTATTATATTAATGAATTATTGGTTTGTTGTTAAATATGCAGAAATCTTAATTTCCCTGAAATCTAAATCCTACAAACATCATTTTTAAATTCCTCAAGTCCTTCGATCATTTTGCATGAGAATAAGTAGAAAATCAGAAATTCTATCTTTGATAATTCATTCTAAGTGCTTAGGAAAACAATTATATTTCAAATAAAATTATTTTAGTCATATAGTGGAATTAAAAATCTGATGTTTTATTTAATCATAATACAGTCAGTAGAATATAACACACATCTTGAGATGCAGAGTTGTGCATATTATAGAATTTTGTGTTATAAAAATCACATTTCACACAATTAAACTTGCCTTGTAAACATGGCCAAATATATCTGGAACATACACTAGATCTTTATTGCATTCCTTAGGACCAGAAGTTATGCAGATTATAAATTTTTGCATGATATAGATCATATCACACATTGTTAAATTTACTTTATAAGCATTGCCCAAGTATGTCTGGACCAAATACTCATTTTCAAAATTTTCCATTGTAATAATAGCAATTTTTTCATTAAAAAGCTCTAAATTAAGGCGATGAAGATGAAATAATGTATCAAAGGTAGTCATCTAAAGAGCTATGTAGCAACTTTTCTACAGTGTGGAATGCAGGGGCTTCTTAACTACAAAATTCATTGTTTACATCCAAGAAATTGTGTGTTATATAGAGAATGGTGTTATAGAGATATTTTACTGTAATAACATGTGACGAAATATGAAGTTATATTTTTTACAAAGCTTTGATTAATTTATTTAGTTTATTATAATATTTGATCTTTTACTCATTTGTTTTAAATTTTAATTGTATTCTTTAAAATAAATTCTGAAACATTTGAAAAAAAGAAAGAAAAAAGCAGTTGTATTTGTTCTCATCTTTGTAAAAAGAAATCAGAAGAATATTTTTGAAAAATCAGTATTAAATTACCATTTTGTGTTATGTTAGCCTACTTGTATGTTCTCCAGTAAAAGTTTTAAAAAGAGAATGCATTCTATAAAATGCTTGTAATATAGTAACTTTTTTAATTTGTTTGCAAATGTAACAAGTTGGAAATTGCTCGTCAAACGTGGCAAATGAGGGGCGTTCGTACTATAACTAGTTTTATAATTATTTTATGCACCCCATATTGTACTGAATGTGTATTTATTTGCAATTCATAAGTGCATAGTCTGTAACATCATTAAAATGCACTTGCAATAATTTTTTCCCATTCCCCTTAATGTAACGGAAAACTTTTGACTGTCCCTGTAATTAAGCTATACATCCGATTTTCCTGAAATTTGAAATGGCTTGACAAAATTTTGCAGCAATTATATATTTAAAATTTCAGCCCATTCGGAAAGCTGTAACATCATTAAAATGCACTTGCAATAATTTTTCCCATTGGCTTTAATGTAAAGAAAAACTTTTGACTGTCCCTGTAATTAAACTATACATCCGATTTTCATAAAATTTGAAATGGCTCGACAAAATGTCTCAATAATTATATGTTTAAAATTTGAGACCATTCGGAAAGCTTTAACATCATTAAAATGCACGTGCAATAATTTTTCCCATTGGCCGTAATGTAAAGAAAAACTTTTGACTGTCCCTGTAATTTAACTATACATCTGATTTTCATAAAATTTGAAATGGCTTGACAAAATTTTACAACAATCATATATTTAAAATTTCAGACCATTCGGTTGGGTAGTTTTTGCTCTATTATATGCGGACGGACGGACAGACAGACGGACTGAACGACGACTATAGGTGCTACGTATTTATATAATTACGAACGCACCTAAAAAGCCGGTAGTAATGCCACTGCTAAGTTTTTGTCATTAATAAAATGAAATGTTTTATATTTTTATTAATTTTGAGGGAATAAATGTTCCACTTTCTTTTTTGTTAGTAATATTAAACTAAATATGTCCTACTTAAATGCTGTGTAAATTAAATTTGGTGTATCATAGCAGAAATGTTTACATTAATGTGGCTAGATATCAGGAAACAAAAACTGGGACACAAAGGGAAAATGTTAATCCCTCTCTCAACTTCAGGTATAGAATCTTTTTCTCTCCCCTTCCCCTCAATACACAAATAAATTATTTAATTAAAACTGTTTTTGAACTCTGAAACAAATTTGAATTTACATTAATAATCTCCAAAATATTTTTTTCTGTATTTACTGTTTATTCATTATAAAGATTTCAGCTTTACTTTTTATTTATTCGTATTTTTCTACCGAATGTATTTTTTTATACTGAGTAGAATTTTTCAACTGTTCAATAATAAAGAAGTTGAATTTGGTTTCATCTTAGTATTTTTTCTCTCTTTCTCTCTCTTAGTCTCTCTTTTCCTTTCAAAGAATCATAGCTTATGTACTTCCCTTCCTCTCATTTTTTTAAGCTGAATTTATAGAAACTGGATCGTTTAGCAGTCAATTAATATCTTCGAAAAACTTACATTATTGCTGTTGTTATATCTGTGACGTAATTTCCATATTTATGTAGTGATATTTTTGAGGAAAGTAGTAATTGTATAGAAGTGTATGTTCTGTTGTTTTAATCACAATAGCTAAAAAAAATGATACCAAATTGGCATCTCCAAAGACATCTTTGCAGCCAGAAAAAAGTAACCGTACTATATGCACAAAAGGATAATAATCAAGTGCTAAGAAAGGTGTGAAGGACACTGGGATGTTAATTTTAAAGCCAGGACAGCTGGTCACCTTAGTTTATATTGAAGTTCTTTGTACTTTTTAAAAGGGAATTCTTTTTCATATTATTGCTGAGCTTTAGTACTGTGTATTAGCTGTTCTCCTGTGTGCAAGATATTTGTTTGTTTTTTGAATTAAAAAAATATTTCATGAGCAGAAAATAATATATTATTTTGTATTTTATCTTAGATTATATCAAACATCTGAGAAGAGTCAGATCCCTTCAAAATCAAGAGAAATTTCTACTATTAACTCCAAAGAGCTTCCAGCCACTTGAGGTCCATGGTTTGGTGCTAAAATTTTCAGCAAAAGAAGAAACCATTGACCCCCTTTAAACTATAACTGCCAGTTGAAGGATGGGAGTTCCAAGTACATGACTTTTGTGGTGTTTCAAGTGATCAAGTCTTTTTATGAAATTTCTTTTTGAACACTGCTCGAAAAAAGAAGACAAAAAAAAAAAAACTGGAAAAAGGAAAAGAGAAAGAACCAAAACCGCATAATTTTGCAGACAAATTTCTCTCTTCAGTTTTATATATATATATATAAATAACATAAATATATATATTCATCTAATATATATATGATTATAAATCCATGCCATTGCTGTTTTTAAGCATCCTTCAGAAACATTTTTCTTTTCTTTTGTCTGTAATTCCAGATGTGGTATTTTTATCCCGGACTATATTGCCCAAGTTTCTACTTAGACTTATAGAGGGTCTGGTCATTAATTTTGAATGGCAACCCTCAGTCGACAGAGCATGGAAGCAAAAAGCATCTAAAAAACTGTGAAAATCAAAAGTGAGAAAGTAGATTTGCCAATTCAAATCCATGTTCCATCAATGTAATTATTACTCATGTGTGCAGATTGTAAACTTAGATCACTCATTTATATATTTATGTCATTTCCAAATGTGTATAATATAAATTAATATATTTCAAACTGTGAATAAATGGAAGGTTTGAATTGTCATGTTTTAAACTCAAACTAATCTGGCCTTTGCAGTATTCTTCCTTTTTTCACACTGTATGTTTTCCTAACGAATACTGCGAAGGTTAATTGCTCATCCTAACTCTGGATTCTGGGGGTTGCTAAAAAATTAAAAAAGACAGGCATGAAAAAGGAAAAAGTGTTTATAAATGAAAAAGAAATGAGGTGATTATAAGAAAGTCTACTATTTTTTTTTCTTTTTTCATGCCACCCTTTTTGATATTATATGGGAAAAGAATTTGTTATTCTTACTATATAACAAATGTATGGAAGATGTTCAAAGAAAATTGATACAAAAAAAAGGTATATTCATGCAAACATATGTTCATACTTGATAAAAGTGCTGCTTTGTATGAATGACTTTTTTCAATTTTGTAATTTTTGGCATCTCTATGTATTGCATATTCCTGATACAGAAAAAACAAGTTGTTAAAGTTTGCAAATAAATTAACTAAATATAGTTATTGTATAACTCTTCAGAAAGACGTTTTAAAATAACTGCAATACATATTGATTTTTTTCTTAAATGATTTATCTACTAGATTTCCATTTTGTTTGTGCTACTATTTTGTATGACTCTTATTTTTACCTCTTGTTATGTGCAATACATGTATTTTAACTCTACTTTCATCAATGAAATTTACTACCCTGATTTTAAAAAGTCTTTAGTTTTTAGCCTTGAACATAGGTGTATATAAAAAGTAAACTATTTAATATTTATGCTCTGATTTGTTATGTATATATTGAAAGCAATCTTTTTTGGATGTTTAAATGCAGTCCTAAAAAAAAGATGTTTAAAATTTAATTACGTAATTTAACCGCCATATCAAAATTGTATTATTATTGAATCTCAAAATATAATTATAGAAATAAATTAAGTGTAAAATAGCAATATATAAAAATGTTCATATAGTATTTTATCCATCAGTGTGTTACGTGTTCCTCTAAATTGAAAGTTCTTGTCAGCAATTTTGAATAATTTATTCATCATAAAGACGGCATATTTATTTTTATTTATTTGCTTTTTGAAATGAGAGAGACTGTGATTATAAAACTCTTTCAATGTCTTTTATTTTTCTTTCTTTCTTTTTATTTGTCTTTAAAAAAAATAAAAACAGATTTATACTTAAAATTTAACCCCTCTGCTGGATACAGAGGAAGATTTATATCATTCCAACACTTTCTCAAAAACTTCTTATCATAGTTTTCTTTCTTTTAAGGGGCTACCTCAGTCGCACGAAAAAACCTGCTTGATAATGTAATCCTATGGAAGAAATTTATAAAGATATCTCGTTTTTTTTTTTTTTTTTTTTTTTTTTTTTTTTTTTTTTGCATTGGCTAGAGATCAATCTTTTCAAAGACCGTTTTTTACTTTTTTGATTTTGATTATTGATTTTTTTTAATGAGGATGCTTTCATTTTCTGAACCGGTTCTGAAAATTAAAATGTCCTCATTAAAAATACCTGTAAACAAAATCGAAAAAGTAAAAACTTTGTAAAACCTTTGTACAGTTCGATCTCAGCTATCCAATGTAAAAAAATTCATTTTAAAATATTGAAATGCGATCGAGATATCTTTATAAATTCCTTCCATAGGATTAGCATTAGCGAATAGGCTTTTCAATTGATTGAAGTAGCCTCTTAAGATAAATTGCTTTACTTTGCAATTACCGTATATTTATTGAAACTGCTCTTTATTCACTGAAAAATGCTTTATCCCTTATAGATATCATTTTCTATTCCTATTATTTAGTCAATATTTCATATTTTTGCTTGAATGATATAATTTATTATTATTAATTTACCTTTCAGACTGTTATCCCTATGTCTGTACAAGGTGTCTCACTTTTAAGAAAATGTTTTTATTTGGCATTAAGTGATAGTAATTTATATGCGATATTTTCTATTGATCTTTATTTTTTATTTTTCTCTAAGAAAATTATAGGTGCCTTTACTTATTATTCCTTATACCATCTTGCAGTTTGCATTACACTAATTTCAATATTAAGGTTTTATTATTACTATTATTATAAACATCATTTTTCCCCTTCAAACTGTATGCACTCTATTTAAATATAAAGTCATACATGGTCTTTCATAAAAAAAATAATCGTGTTAGAGTGCATACAGCTCGAAGACTTCATTATTTATTCTGTACAAAAGATCATCCATATCAAGGCGCACAAGAACAGGCTTTTTTTCTGTTTTTTTTTATGAAAAAAAAATCATCTTTTAAACTAGTCATAACATTTTCTCCATCTGCTTCATTTCCTTATTTGTGGGCACTTTGTACAATCTTGTGTCCTACTATCCCCCTAAAAAGGTAAAAAAAAAAAAAAAGCCTAAAATTAAAAGATCTGCGAGAAAGTGTATATTGTCCCAATCGTGGGTGCAGCAGATTTTATTCCCAAACTGGTGAGTGTGCTAGTCTTCTAAGCTTTGTGAAATCTTAGTAACGTGTAGGGGATGTGCCACACACTGTTATAAAGGGCAGAGTGGACTGAACAAATGCAGCCACATCTCTCTACCCCCAACAAACACACCTGCTTCATCATCTCGGCCGTTGTTGTTGTATGAGAAAAACACTGTAGTTGTGTGTTGTACATAGTTATGTATGCTCATGTGGATACATAGCGATGAATAAACAGTTACAACTAACTCATGGGTTTTTTTATTACACTGTGTCATTTACTTTCATGTACAACAATATTTTTCTTTTGAACCAAAACAAGTCTTTCTGGGTTAGTCCAAAGAATATGTTGATTTTTTTCAATTCCTAAAATACTTATTATTCATCCACTCAAGTTCAACTACATTTTTTTTTAACTTGTAATGGATGATACTTGATGTTAATACAGTTTTTTCAAATATTAATTCATTAATTAAATTTAATTAATTAATTTTAGTTTTATATGGGAGAAAAAAATTTCTCTTATTCAAATTTTCAATCGTTAATAAAATACTTATTATTCATCCACTCAAGTTCAAATACATTTTTTTAAACTTGTAGTGGATGACACTTGATGTTAATACAGTTTTTTTAAATATCAATTCATTAATTAATTTTAGTTTTATATGGGAGAAAAAAATTTAATCTCTTATTGACCTAAGTAGGAATTGACTTAATTTTTTTTTTTTTTTTTGTTATATCACTTGTTGTTGTTTTTTTAGATACATTACATCAGATTTTTTACAAATTAAATTGTCTTACTCTTGTTTATTGAAATCGAAAATATTTAGCAAGTATATTAATAATGAATTGAAAACATAGTCCCATTACTGTAATGTTATTGGGATTTTCAAAGAACTATTGGGTTGGAACAAATTACTCAAACATCTTGATTAATGAACTCATCCAAGCTATTTACAAGATCAATACACTGTCTCTGTTCAATAAACATTATTGAATAGATATCATAGTTTTAGACATTAAAAGCAAAGTGATTGTAACAAGTCAATTTCTAAAAATACAGTCGAACCTCGTTAACGCGAACACTCAAGGGGAATCTTTTTTTGTTCGTGTTAAAAGTAGTTCGTGTTATCCGAACTTAAATACATTACATACAACAGGACGGGGGCAATCGGAAACAGTTCGTGCTAAAAGTAATTCGCGTTAAGCGTGTTCGTGTTAACGAGGTTTGACTGTACAAAGAAAAACTAGTATCAATTAATTAGCCCATATAAATTATTTATAGGGCACCAAAAATGAAAAATAAAAATCGCAAACATTTTAGAAAAAAGAAGTAATCCAGTTTTTCACCAGGTTAACAGATGCATGTAGAAGCAGGCTTATAAATCATGAATAAATTCGTTCTTGGTTTACTTGATGAAAAACTGAGTTATTTCTTGCTCAAAAGTGATTGTTGATTATATATATATTTTACCTTAAAATGTACTTGGAAATATATTATTTTTTTCCTTAGGCACCATTCTAAGTGCTGAAAACAATCAAATTTGCATGAATGTCATTTCTTGTTTTAAATGATAAAACAATTTTTAAGTCATTATTTTTGGAACTCAACAAATATAGGCAGTCTTCAACTTTTGCACACCTAATTATTTTCTGAATTGAGTTAAATATCTATATTATACTTTTTTTATAAATATTAAGATAATATATTAAAATTACTTTAATATAGTAAAAAACAATAGTAGATTATTGATTCATGTGATTGGAATTGGTTTAATTATCGCAATCAGAGCTGGCCGTAAAGTGAATGCACCATATTCTAAGCATGCAAGCAATCATGCTTGTAGAACCGAAACCCCTGAATGATACTGGCAAATCTTTTTTTTTCTTCCTATTGAAAAAGAAAATTAGGACACCTATGTTTACACATAACTGCCAAACTTATTGAGGCTCTAATGAAGCCAAAATGTTCTATTTTTAAATTTGTTCTCAAGTTCAAACTAGCTACTTTCTAACACATTCCTGAATTCATTTTTGTTCATGAATGCATGAAATTGCAGATATCCTCTTATTCAAAGACTATGTAATCTCTAACAGTTTTCTCATTTCTTGGTAAAGGCAGAAGATCTTTCATAAAATGCTGTCAATGTTTGTGTTTTGAACTAAATTTCCAGACATGACAGCTTGGGAAAGGAAAAAAAACTGCTGACAACAATCACTTATATTCATTTTATGTAATTCACTTATCTAAAATTTGAAAAACTATTTGATTACAAATCACTTCAGTAATCAGGCCTACAAGTATCATGCTTTTAAGTTTAAAAATAAGTCTGCAAATGTATCAGAGTTTTGCAAAAAGTTTTTTCTTTTAGGGTTTTTAGTTCCAACATAGAATTTACCAGGACAATTTTCATTTTTTTAATTTTTTTTTAAATTATTTAGCCTCTAAAAAGAAAGATATATGCAATTTTAGTGTTTTTTGTTTTTTTGTAGTACTCATTGCTTACTGTGCAGTGAGCACTGGAACAACAATTTCTTGGAAATTTTCCTACACAAGACTTCTAAAACTGTTGTACTGATTGTAAATCATAACAAAAATACCAGTCTTAATTTACCTTTTACAAGTCAAGGGAAACAAAATTTACGGAATGTTGAAGTATTGTGAATCAAAAGGACACTACGAGTTTTGGAAGTTATAAAGAACACCTGGGTGTTGATTAAATGTAAAGACCTTCATTAGTTCCTCACAGAGGCGTCGCGATGGGGGAGGGGGGGGGGGGAGAGCCTCCCCTCCCCCAATATATGTGAAATTGGGAAATTTGAGCTTCTAGTTGGGAAATTCCAGATTTTTGAAACACTTTTTCTTTTTTTTTTTTAAATAATAGTAAAAAAAAAAAAAAAAAAAAAAAAAAAAAAAAAAAAAAAAAAAAAAGATTTCTTTTTGTTTCGCTTATTATCTTTCTGAGTTCTGTAACAGTAAACTAGTTAAATTATCAAAAGAAATGCAAAAAGCAGCCAGGCTCAAATTGTCGTTGTGTTTCTCTATGCTACGAAAATATCATACGTCTACCAAACCTGAATGTCTCTAACTCTACTGTTGTCCATCAACAGTTCTCTAATCTATTTCCTCCAAAACTTTGTTCCTTTCTCAAAAATCTTAAAATATCATGAAGCTGTTTTAATATGAAGTACGATTACGACTCGTACACAATAGAAGAATAAATCTTTCATTAAATGAACCAATAGTTATCATTTTTACGTTTTTAGTTTCTGTATTTTTTCTTGGAAATAATTTTTTTTTTTTTTTTTTTTCTTTTACGTATAAGTATCGTTATCATTAAACACACATTGCACATATCATTTTAGTTAGCAAATAGAGCAATTTGTTTCAAGTTGGGAATTTTTTTAATTCTCCCCCACGAAAAAATATCTGTAGCTACGCCCCTGGTTCCTCAGGAAACCAATAGCCTGAAGTTGCCTCTGGGATTTTTTTCTAGAATTACAGAGTAAACAAGTGGGTAAGTGTGATCACAGATCGCACAGAGGGTTTCGTTTAATATTCCTTTCAAACACTTTATCCTTTTGAAAAATCTGTTAGTTCCACATTTCACAACCAGGGGGCGCACTTGATTCTGAACAAACCTGTATCCGAACGAAAATCTGTTTTACATACTATCCGTAGATATATTAGTCGAGGGGATTGGGCCCATAGCACCCGAGATAAGTAGGCGCACCTGGCGGAAAAAAATGGAACTAAAATATGTAAAGTTATGGTGCATAATATGAAAGAATGGTCAAAGGGGTGTCGGCAAAAGTTGGAAAATTTCTCCCCGGGTTAAAAGAGCGGAGGTTAGAAAAATTGCTTAAAATACACAAGTTAGAGCCCAGAGGGGTAAATAATAAAAGACTTTTTGAAAATTTTATGATTTGTCGTGTGGTCTGAGGCATTCAGCTATACGTATGCAAAATTTCATGTCACCAACTTAATTAGGGGCTCTCTTAGAAAGAATTGTTCAAGTACATATGTGGTAGCTCAAAGGGTTAAACGTAAGATTTTATGATTTGTCGCCAGGCCTCAGGTGTTCTGCAATAAGTATGCAAAATTTCAAATCTCCAATTTAATTAGGGGCTCAGTTAGAAAGAATGGCTTAAAATACACAAGCTGGAGTTGAAAGGGTTAAACATAAAACTTTTTCAAAATTTATTATTTGACGTGAAATCTGAGGTGTTCAGCTATAATTTCAAAATTTTATGATTTGTCATTTGATGTGAGGTGTTCAGCTATAAGTATGCAAAATTTCACGTCTCCAAACTAATTAGGAGCTCACTTAGAAATAATTGTTTAAAATACACATGCGGGAGCCCAAAGGGTTAAATGTACGACTTTTTCAAAATTTTATCATTTGTCGTATGATGTGAGGTGTTCAGCTATATGTACCCAAAATTTCATGTCTTCAACATAATTAGGGGCTCACTTAGAAAGAATTGTTTAAAATGCACATGTGGGATCCCAAAGGGTTAAATGCACGACCTTTTTCAAAATTTGATGATTTGTCGTTGGATGTGAGGTGTTCAGCTATAAGTATGCAAAATTTCACGCCTCCAACCTAATTAGGGGCTCACTTAGAAATAATTGTTTAAAATACACATGCGGGAGCCCAAAGGGTTAAATGTACGACTTTTTCAAAATTTTATCATTTGTCGTATGATGTGAGATGTTCAGCTATAAGTATCCAAAATTTCATGTCTCCAACATAATTAGGGGCTTACTTAGAAAGAATTGTTTAAAATACACATGCGGAAGCCCAAAGGGTTAAATGTACGACTTTTTCAAAATTTTATGATTAGTCGTTTGATGTGAAGTGTTCAGCTATAAGTATGCAAAATTTCACGTCTCCAAACTAATTAGGAGCTCACTTAGAAATAATTGTTTAAAATACACATGCGGGAGCCCAAAGGGTTAAATGTACGACTTTTTCAAAATTTTATCATTTGTCGTATGATGTGAGGTGTTCCGCTATATGTACCCAAAATTTCATGTCTTCAACATAATTAGGGGCTCACTTAGAAAGAATTGTTTAAAATGCACATGTGGGACCCCAAAGGGTTAAATGCACGACCTTTTTCAAAATTTGATGATTTGTCGTTGGATGTGAGGTGTTCAGCTATAAGTATGCAAAATTTCACGCCTCCAACCTAATTAGGGGCTCACTTAGAAATAATTGTTTAAAATACACATGCGGGAGCCCAAAGGGTTAAATGTACGACTTTTTGAAAATTTTATGATTTGTCGTGTGGTCTGAGGCATTCAGCTATACGTATGCAAAATTTCATGTCACCAACTTAATTAGGGGCTCTCTTAGAAAGAATTGTTCAAGTACATATGTGGTAGCTCAAAGGGTTAAACGTAAGATTTTATGATTTGTCGCCAGGCCTCAGGTGTTCTGCAATAAGTATGCAAAATTTCAAATCTCCAATTTAATTAGGGGCTCAGTTAGAAAGAATGGCTTAAAATACACAAGCTGGAGTTGAAAGGGTTAAACATAAAACTTTTTCAAAATTTATTATTTGACGTGAAATCTGAGGTGTTCAGCTATAATTTCAAAATTTTATGATTTGTCATTTGATGTGAGGTGTTCAGCTATAAGTATGCAAAATTTCACGTCTCCAAACTAATTAGGAGCTCACTTAGAAATAATTGTTTAAAATACACATGCGGGAGCCCAAAGGGTTAAATGTACGACTTTTTCAAAATTTTATCATTTGTCGTATGATGTGAGGTGTTCAGCTATATGTACCCAAAATTTCATGTCTTCAACATAATTAGGGGCTCACTTAGAAAGAATTGTTTAAAATGCACATGTGGGAGCCCAAAGGGTTAAATGCACGACCTTTTTCAAAATTTGATGATTTGTCGTTGGATGTGAGGTGTTCAGCTATAAGTATGCAAAATTTCACGCCTCCAACCTAATTAGGGGCTCACTTAGAAATAATTGTTTAAAATACACATGCGGGAGCCCAAAGGGTTAAATGTACGACTTTTTCAAAATTTTATCATTTGTCGTATGATGTGAGATGTTCAGCTATAAGTATCCAAAATTTCATGTCTCCAACATAATTAGGGGCTTACTTAGAAAGAATTGTTTAAAATACACATGCGGAAGCCCAAAGGGTTAAATGTACGACTTTTTCAAAATTTTATGATTAGTCGTTTGATGTGAAGTGTTCAGCTATAAGTATGCAAAATTTCACGTCTCCAAACTAATTAGGAGCTCACTTAGAAATAATTGTTTAAAATACACATGCGGGAGCCCAAAGGGTTAAATGTACGACTTTTTCAAAATTTTATCATTTGTCGTATGATGTGAGGTGTTCAGCTATATGTACCCAAAATTTCATGTCTTCAACATAATTAGGGGCTCACTTAGAAAGAATTGTTTAAAATGCACATGTGGGACCCCAAAGGGTTAAATGCACGACCTTTTTCAAAATTTGATGATTTGTCGTTGGATGTGAGGTGTTCAGCTATAAGTATGCAAAATTTCACGCCTCCAACCTAATTAGGGGCTCACTTAGAAATAATTGTTTAAAATACACATGCGGGAGCCCAAAGGGTTAAATGTACGACTTTTTCAAAATTTTATCATTTGTCGTATGATGTGAGATGTTCAGCTATAAGTATCCAAAATTTCATGTCTCCAACATAATTAGGGGCTTACTTAGAAAGAATTGTTTAAAATACACATGCGGAAGCCCAAAGGGTTAAATGTACGACTTTTTCAAAATTTTATGATTAGTCGTTTGATGTGAAGTGTTCAGCTATAAGTATGCAAAATTTCACGTCTCCAAACTAATTAGGAGCTCACTTAGAAATAATTGTTTAAAATACACATGCGGGAGCCCAAAGGGTTAAATGTACGACTTTTTCAAAATTTTATCATTTGTCGTATGATGTGAGGTGTTCAGCTATATGTACCCAAAATTTCATGTCTTCAACATAATTAGGGGCTCACTTAGAAAGAATTGTTTAAAATGCACATGTGGGACTCCAAAGGGTTAAATGCACGACTTTTTCAAAATTTTATGATTTTTCGTTGGATGTGGGGTGTTCAGCTATAAGTATGCAAAATTTCACGCCTCCAACCTAATTAGGGGCTCACTTAGAAAGAATTTTTTAAATACACATGTGGGAGCCCGAAACGGTTAAATGTACGACTTTTTCAAAATTTTATGATTTGTCATTTGATGTGAGATGTTCAGCTATAAGTATGCAAAATTTCACGCCTCCAAACTAATTAGGAGCTCACTTAGAAAGAATTGTTTAAAATACACATGCGGAAGCCCAAAGGGTTAAATGTACGACTTTTTCAAAATTTTATGATTAGTCGTTTGATGTGAAGTGTTCAGCTATAAGTATGCAAAATTTCACGTCTCCAAACTAATTAGGAAGTCACTTAGAAATAATTTCTTAAAATACACATGCGGGAGCCCAAAGGGTTAAATGTACGACCCTTTCAAAATTTTATCATTTGTCGTATGATGTGAGATGTTCAGCTATAAGTACCCAAAATTTCATGTCTCCAACATAATTAGGGGCTCACTTAGAAAGAATTGTTTAAAATGCACATGTGGGACCCCAAAGGGTTAAACTTACGACATTTTCGAAATTTTATGATTTGTCATTTGATGTGAGGTGTCCAGCTATAAGTATGCAAAATTTCACGCCTCCAAATTAATTAGGAGCTCACTTAGAAAGAATTGTTTAAAATACACATGCGGGAGCCCAAAGGGTTAAATGTACGACTTTTTCAAAATTTTATGATTTGTCGTATGATGTGAGGTGTTCCGCTATAAGTACCCAAAATTTCATGTCTCTAACATGTATAGTTTCTGAGAACGGGCTCTGTGACGGACGGACAGACAGACAGACAGAGGAGCGAGACGAATAGGGTTTCGTCAGATGAACGAAACCCTAAAAAGAGATGCAACCTGGAAAATGTATTGGGAACTAGAAAGTTGAAGAACAGGATGATCTTGATGACAGTAATACTACTAGTAATAATAATTTTCTTATTTGAGACATTTAAATTAAAGACTATGAGTCAAACTTTTCATACATCGGTATCTGATTTCTTTATAAATTTACTCATAGATCGTTCAGTCGAACTGTTGTTTTTCTTTACTCTATACAACAATCTCTAATATGCTATGTCTTCTTCTATTGCAAGTGATACATGAGATATATTGCTCACTCCAGCAGGGGCGTAGCCACAGATATTTTTTCGGGGGGGAGAATTCGAAAATTTCCCAACTTGAAACAAATTGCTCCAATTTTCGACTAAAATGATATGCACAACGTGTGTAATAATTATAATGATACTTTTGCATAAAAAATTCCTTTCCAAAGAAAAATTCTGAAACTGAAAACATAAAAATTCTAATTATGGGTTTGTTTACTAAAAAAATAAATACGCTTTTTACTTTCTTCTATCTTTACAAGAAGAAAGTATTGGATTCGTGAAAAAATTCGACTTCAGGTTTTAGACTGATTTATACGTTTTAGTAAGTCCTGAACACGATTCGACTGTTTTTAGAAAATATCTGTCTGTTTATATGTGATACAAATTTTGTGGTCGCTCTAACACAAGAACTAATGCACGAAATTTAATAAAACTTTAGAGATTCACTTATACAGTCGGACCTCGTTAACGCAAACACTCAAGGGGAAACTTTTTTTGTTCATATTAAAAGTAGTTCGTGTTATCGGAACTTAACTACATTACATACAACTGGACGAGGCAATCGGAAAGAGTTCGTGTTAACGAGGTTTGACTGTACCTTGATAAAAATTGGTGCTGATTTGTTTTTCGTGTAAATCGTCCAACAGGTGGCACTGCTATGCGTCATTTTTCACGATTTACATGATTTTAGCGATAATTATATTTAAAAACTATAGCACGGAATTTTATCAAACGTCATATTCTGTTAAACCTTGACATAATTTGATGCAGATTAGCTTTTTATGTATATCATATAGCAGGTGGCGCTGCTATGCAGCATTTTTCATGATTTTGCGATAGCTGTATCCCAAAAACTAATGCACAGAATGTTGTCAAACTTCATATTCCACATAAGTAGCGCTTCCACATAAATAGATCCTTATTAGGCTTGGGTCTATACTGTACAAAGCTATCGTTTTGTGCATTTTGAGTAAGGAATTTTGGTTCCAGACATCTAAGAGGCTGGGTGCCAAAATTCAATGATTTGTTTGAATAATGCTATGCTTATATCTCCTTTTTAAATGCACACAATTCAACAAATCTATACCTTTAGAGTTTGTTATTATAGGCAAAGACTTGTCATTTAATTTTGGTACTGTGATTGCAAATTTTGAGGCATTAACATGTATGGAGTAGAAGAAAATTTTGGGATTGGCACATCCGACTAGTTTTCACTTAATATTAATTCTTGTGGTCATCAAAGAAGCCCACCTGTTAATAACATCGCTTAGTTTAATAAAATTCAATTCCCTATTTCACTTTCATATTTTAAAAGCATTAGGCTGTCAAGTCTGTCATCCCTCATTGTAGCTTGCAATATATATATTTTTTATTTTTATTTGACTAAAGATTCTTTGATTAGATGCAACGCCATAAAGATAAGCTGCTGTGAATGTTAAGGTACGAGTATATAGTTTGACGGCGTGACCCAAATAGTCTTTGAATTTCATGGCATGAGTAAAAGGTTTGTTAAGTGAGTTGGGATTTGGTTTATTTCTATTTGACTCTGCAAGTCATGTACATCCGGTTTCTCATATCCAGGTGGAAACATTATTAACTCTTCTCTTGCACAATTGTAATTTAAATATGGAATGCATTGCTGCAACATTCTCTTGATATAGGGAACATTTAAGCCCATTACTAAATTCCCGAAATTTTCTTGCATTTCTTACAATTCTTTACTGTAAAACTTATGTGTATCAATGTCCATTGCTGTGCTATTATTTTTATCCATTGCCTTTGGTGAAACCGTTTTTCTACGGTGCTTTCGGAACTCAGCTTCTCCAGTCACATCCTAATATTCATAATTGTTTGTGAGCTTGTCTGTAAGGAAATCTTTATTTCTTCAAAATTTTATTCAAGTGCAACGTGTCAGTGTTACAGTGCATGTCGATTTTTTCTTCAGTTGATGGACTGCTTTCATGGTCATATTTCTGTTCCAAATTAAAATCGTCCATTTTTTATCTTTTTTATCCTCGAATGGATTTTTAGATGCTCCAAAATCTTGCACGAAAACTCTTTTCCTATTATGAAGGGTTCTTTCGTGCTAAGATTTATAGTCATTTTTTAGAACAGCTTTAAACACAGAACACTGGACTTTTGGTTTAAAATTTTATAAACACATATGAATATAAACGAACAGGACTGATATATATTTCCGCACACAAATAAAAGTAAAATGTGACAAATTTATCTAAACTAACGACTTCTTATATCCGCCTTTGCTCATATAACGCTTTTTACTTGACAGCGAAGAGTTAACTAATTTTTGCGGCAAAAACATCATGAGAATGAGTAAAATATTGTCCAAAAATCGAAAATTAGTCAAAAACGTTGTGACAACTCATCAAATCTTCTTGCCCATAGCTGTGTTTCAAGTAGGTTACTACATTCTTTCTGTTGTGCTACAAGTGATCTCCAATTTTCAAAAGAAGAATCCCTTTGAATTAAAATAGCTGTAGATTCTCTTTTGGGAGGAGAAGGGTGAAATTTTTGAGAAAGGAACAAAGTTTTGGAGGAAATAAAGAAACTGGTTAGTTAGTTATTGATGGACAGGAGAAGAGAAATTTAGGTCTGGTAGATGTACAATATTTTTGTAGAACTGAAAAATACAATGATAGATTGAGTGTAGCTGATTTCTTTTTGCATTTCTTTTGATAATTTAACTTGTTTACTGTTGCAGTACTCAAAATAATCACCAAAACAATAAAAATTTCGTAATTTTTTTACTATTACTTTTAAAAAAGAAAATGCCTCAAAAATCTAGAATTTCCCAACTCTAAGCTCAAATTTCCCAACTTCACATATATTGGGGGGAGAGGCTCCCCCCCCCATGGCGACGCCCCTGCACTCCAGGGTCGAAACTAGGGGGGGGGCAGAGGGGACATGTGCCCCGGGCGCCAAATGCAGATTATACCTTTGGAATGGATCATTTTCTTCTGATGGACTGACGGCTTCAAAAAAAAAAAAAAAATTATGGCAATTTTTTTCCTATTCTGACCAGAAAATCAGAGTTCTAACTTTTTACGGCTGCTCTTTCATCTTCACCTAACACTTCATTTATAATGGCTGTTTCATAATAATGGAAGCCGTCAGTCATCAGAAGAAAATAACTCGGATAATTGGGACCCTACTGTATATTTCATTTTAAAAAGGATCTTTAGAATGTTTTTGTTGGTGTTCAGAGGGGGATCATGACCCCCTTGGATCCGCCATTGTGGATTACGTAGTTCAGTATTACATATTTTAAATTTTAAAATAAGTCGGCTATTAGAAAATTAGTAAAATTCTTTTTGTAAATATACTTTGCGGAAGAGGGTGGGATCAAAATCCATGTTTGCCCCGGGTGCAAAAAAGGCTAGTTTCGGCTCTGGCTCACTTGCAAGAAATGTGACACAATTAAAAAATCTATATTTCACAGGATAGTCAAAAGAAGATTGGCATTATATTACTGTAGAATAAAACTATAGCATTGAGCTCTGCATGCAGCTGTAAAAGCATAACATTCTTAAGAATCAAGACAATAAAGAGATAGAAAGGATTAAATAAATTTATCCCCCCACCCCTTCCTTCTCAAGAACGGATACAAGGGGAGGGTCACGACTCTCTCTTGAATGAATGAAGTTTCTACAAAATACAGTAGAACCCCGCTGATCCGAAATTCCGGTTAATCCGAACTGATTTTATTTTTGAAAAGAAATACTCAATAATGTAAAAGTCGAACATATCGCGCACCCGCAAGAAAAGTGACACATCTCTCAAAAACTCATTTTGCGTTTTATTCCACGAATAGGTCTGTCATAGGTGCGTCTTGCTACACAAAAAGTTTAATAAGTGTAGTTATAAGGAAAATCCCTTTATTACGCTATATGTCCATTTGTCTCTTCAGAAGAGGGTTGGATTGTGTGGGGAGGTAAAATGACCCAACCCTCCAAATCTCACCCTACGTCTTCCTTCTTAAGCGTTTTATGCCTTTATGCACCATTTTATTCCTGTATTCAGAGATAAGTGCTATAATTTCACATTAAAGTAAAATCAAACAAATTTTCTTTTGCCTCTCCTGTGAAATTTACTTTTGTGGAGATGTGTCACTTTTTTTGCGGGTGAGCGATATGTACACGAATATAAAATGAAAACGTGCACTGTAGGCCTACTCGTACAAGCCATCTTAAAAAAATCTCGAATATCTGTTTGTTTGCCAGTCACTATAAAATTCTTTTCTAAATTGCAAAAAGTATTTAATTCAGATGATAAAAATTTATTTTTCCTTTCGACAGTTTGATTTCGCAAATTATCTACAGAAATGTTTTGTTCTTCACCCTCGTCGACGTGGTGATTGAGCTATTTATTAGATTCTTCGCGATTTTGAACCGTTTGTTACGTAATTCCTCATTCTGAAATTCCACTGTATTATTATAAACATCAGAAGTGAATAAACAAGGAATAGTGTTTTTTTTCCCGAAAGTCGTGCCGAATTACCCAGCATGACCTACCTTAGGATGCCGGATTACAGGAAGTACTTCAGAGTACTTATAACTTACATTTTTTAATAGCACGCATTTTTTTCTTTTCTATTTTTATCAGAATTTCGGGTAATCCGAATTTTTCGTGATCCGAACTGGCACCGGTCCCAATTAGTTCGGATTACCGGGGTTCTACTGTAGTATGTATCTTACATTGAAATACATATTGATATGTCTCAAACCAAACTGGGTGGCTACTTTCTGACACATTTCTAAATTCATTTTTTCCCCTAAACGCGTGAGTTTGGCAGATGGTTTTATTCAGAGACTATGATAATCGAAAAGTTTTACCCATTTTTACTTTCTTCTATCTTTACAAGAAGAAAGTATTGGATTTATGAAAATTTTCGACTTCCAGTTTTCGACGAATTTGCACGTTTTAGGGGTCAGAGATTCCAAAAAATATGTTTTTGCAAAATGTCTGTCTGTGAGTCTATCTTTATGAATGTATGTGACACAAATTTTGTGGGCGCTTTATCTCAAGAACTAATGCACGGAATTTAATAAAAATTTATATTAAGGTAGTTCCTGATATATATTGGTGCTGATTAGATTTTGGTGTAAATCGCCCAGCAGGTGGCGCTGCTGTGCTGCATTTTGCAGGATTTCCACAATAGCACTATCTCAAGAACTACTGCACGGATTTTTATAAAACTTCATATTCAGTTACTCCTTGATATGAGTTGGTGCTATTTACGTTTTGGTGTAAATCGCCCAACAGGTGGCGCTGCTATACTACATTTTGCAAGATTTACACTATATTCGCAATAGCTCTATCTCAAGAACTAATACACACATTTTCATCAAACTTCGGATTTAGTTAGTCCTTGATATGAAATTATGCTGACTCCGTGTTAGTGTAAATCGCCCAATAAGTGGCGCTGCTGTACTGCATTTAGAATGATTTCCTCAATAGCTCTATCTCAAGAACTAATGCACGAATTTTCATCAAACTTCAGATTCAAGTATACCTTGATTAATATTGCTGCTGATTATGTGTTGGTGCAAATCGCTCAACAGGTGGCGCAGCTATGCTGCATTTGTCATGATTTTTGCAATAGCTCTATCTCAAGAACTAATTCACGAATTTTCCCCAAATTTCATATTCAGTTAAACATTGACATAAGTTGACGATGATTAGGTTCTGGTGTAAATCACCCTATAAGTGGCGCTGCTATGCTCCATTTTGCTGGATTTACACTATTTCAGCGATAGTCATATTTCAAGAACTAATGCACGGAATTTCGTCTTTTTAGAATCCTTATGATAAGCATAGATTGCCATTTAATTTTGGCAAAGTGATAACGAATTTTGAAGTATTGACATGTATGAGATAGAAGAAAGTTTTGGGATTGGTACATCCGACTAGTTCAATAAAGGCAGGAGATTCTTTTAAAAATTGCCGTCAACGTTAGCTTTTTTAACCGATTTTCCACTGTAGTATGTTCTTTTGCATTGAAATGCATATTGATATTAAAAGGCTGTCTCAAACTAAACTGAGTGGCTACTTTCTGACACATTTCTAAATTCATTTTCCCCCCTAAACGCGTGAGTTTGGCAGATGGTCTTATTCAGAGACTATGATAATCGAATAGTTTTACCCATTTTTCAATAAAGGCAGGAGATTGTTTTAAAAATTGCCGTCAAAGTTAGCTTTTTTAACCGAATTTCCAATGTAGTATGTTTTTTTGCATTGAAATACATATTGCTATTAAAAGCAGGGGTCGATCCAGGCAAAATTTGGGGTCTATTTAGGGCCCCTTCACAAAAATAAATTTAATAAAATGGGCCCCTTCACAAAAATAAATGCAATAAAACAGGCCCCTTCACAAAATTCCTTTTCATAAAATAGGCTCCCTACGTAACATTCTTTTTCATAAAAACAGTTTTAAAATATGTAATTTGTAAATAAAACCAGGTCACAAAAAACAAAAACTTTAGCAAGGGGATTTAAAGAATGTTTTTGTTCATAAATTCTTGGTTCAGATTTGAGTAACCGGATTTCAACTTTCGTTACAAAATGTTATTTTTCACAAAAATAACCTTTACTTTTCACAAAATAGGCCCCAAGAATAAAAACCTGCATCGACCCCTGAAAAGGCTGTCTCAAACCAAACTGGGTGGCTACTTTCTGACACATTTCTAAATTCATTTTTTCCCCTAAACGCGTGAGTTTGGCAGATGGTTTTATTCAGAGACTATGATAATCGAATAGTTGTACCCATTTTTCAATAAAGGCAGGAGATTCTTTTGAAAATTGACGTCAAAGTTAGCTTTTTCAACCAAATTTCCACACAGGTGCCTTATGAGGCAATTGTCTATAACTCAAGATGTAATTATTTTATCGGAAAATGAAGACAACTATTCGATTCCAATATTTTTTTAGATTGCCATTAAGAGGACCGTGGACCTTTATTTGAGCAAAAATCGAAAATTATTTTTGTGCATTATTATTATTCTCCATTTCATTCTGCGCCATTTGTCAAAAACCGCATGCAGATGCGATTATTTTTCGAAGCGTTACAAGCGTTTAAATTTTGCACACAAGCAATTTTTTGGCCCTTTAATATACTTTAAATCTGTTTTTCTCAAAACTGATCTTTCGATGTTTTTAGATTTTTTTCAAATGCTCCATGCGTCTTAATTTTTGATCAAAATTAATGAAATTGATAAGGATGAATCCTGATATTGCTTACAAAGAAAGTGTGTATGCTTTTTAAAATTCGATTTTATTAAGATAAGTAACTTTTGTTTTTGAATTATTAAAAAGGAAAATTTTGATGAAAATCGATATGGAAGCCAGAAAAAAAAATCTCTAAAAAAGGAACTATTCAGGGGATTACAAAATCGATATACAAATTTGTTGGTAATAGAGTTTAAAGTGGTTAAACTGCAAAATGGAGGAAATATCTAAAAAATTAGGACGCATGGAGACTTTTAAAATTTTAATTTTTTTTTTAATTTTAAAATTATAATAAGATTGAAAATTTCTTTTAAGGTGTCCTATATTCTTATAGCGAAATGTATATTTGAACAAAATTCTCTATCTCTATGATGCAAATTAAAAGATTTTTTTTTTTTTAATGTCCACCGTCCCCTAAAGAGACATGTCCTCCCCACTCTAAATCTAGCACTGGATCCGCTGTTGCCCCTTCTGTGGTAGCAAAGCAGGCGCGGATCCACGAGGGGAGGGAGCGATTCCCCCCCCCCCCCCCGTCCCAAAAAAAATTAATCCACCGATTATCGCGAATTTTGACAAATGGTCGCCGAAAAAAATCAATTTCGTTAATCGTTCGCAGGTCAAAGGATCGCAAAAGAAACGCGAATTTCGTCAAAAAATCGCGTATTTCGGCAAAGGATCGAAGAAAAAGCGCGAATTTCGCCAAACAATTGCGGAAAAAACGCTTGTTTCGCGAAAGAATCACGCAAAATACGCTAATTTCGTCAACAGATCTCTGAAAAAATACGAATTTCTTCAAAGAATCGCGAAAAAATACGCGAATTTCGCCAAAGTATCGCTGAGAAAACGCGAATTTCGTCAAAGGGCCGCGGAAAAAACGCACAGTTAAACCCGGGAGGAGATTCCCCTAGGCCCGCATCCACGGGGGTGGGGGTTCGACCGGGGCAAAGAAGGGAAGAACAAATTTACCAAATTGATTTTTAAGAAATGGACACACCATACGCCTTTTAGCTTCTAACTGACTAGGATTGGGACATAATCCTTTTATGTTCATTCATCAAATACCCCTTGAAATTTACCAATGTGGGTGGCAATAACCGTACATTTTTTACACATTAGTTGCTTTCTTCAGAAAACATTAAGATGCTTGAATTTTTCAAAGGACCTTTCTTTTTCTTGTTTCTTTCTTTCTTTGGAAATTGCTATGAATCCCATTCTTTTCTCAAACAATATAGCACTCCTCAAAAAATATCGTTATATAGAAATTAGAATTGCAGCTTCTTTGAAAGAACGAAAAAGTTTCAACACTTTAAAGGGATCCGCATAACGTTGTCAATTTCTGTTGTAGTGATTCAACAAAAGGTACACGAAGTGGCATCGTCCCCCACCTCAACCGATAGTGCCAAAAATTATGGTGCCATATGCCTTTTGACAGGACATAATCCTTTTTTGTTCACTAATTGCTGAAGCGTCAGTGAGGTTTACCATTGACACCCGAAAAGTGTTTGGTATTCGTTTGCCTGTCTGTCTGTTCCGCGAAAACTGTCGTTAAAAGCGTTGGATTTATATCTTGGGTGGGCGACCGCCCCGATCGGTCCCCCCCCCCCCCCCCGTGGATGCGCGCCTAGGGAAATCTCCTCCTACTGCTATTTGTGCGTTTTTCCGCGGCCCTTTGACGAAATTCGCGCATTTTTTTCGCGATTATTTGCCGAAATTAGCGTTTTTTCCGTAATTGATTGGCGAAATTCGCGTTTTTGCGCTATTCTTTGACAAAATTGGCGCTTTTTGCGCGATACTTTGACGAAATTTGCGTTTTGTTTTTGCGATCCTTTGACCTGGGAATGATTGACGAAATTGATTTTTTTCGGCTACCATTTGTCGAAATTCGCGATAATCGGTGGAATTATATTTTTAGATCAAAGGAGGATGCGATCTCCCCCCCCCCCCTTCCTTGGATCCGCACCTGTAAAGAGGTATGCATACCACTTAGATGACGCATTTTGGCTTTTAAAATGTTAAGGCCCCTTCAGATTTCTGAAGGGGATCTTTTTTCAGAGATTATCCTCTTTCAGAAATCTGATATTAAAAAATAAATGTGATCGTTATGTTTTTCAACTTTCGATAATTGGTTCTTATGTATTTTTTAGTGCTGAATCCAAAAGTGACCTTCATTTTTTACCATACCATCACGTCAGGATTTTTCACAAATCGTTAAAAACTCGAAATATTGCGAAAATCTGCTACTATAAAATAGACGTAACTTTTTTTCGTAATGATTTATTCATTTTTTCGCTTATACTATGCATTTTGCAGTTAAACATGTAAAATATTGTGTATTTAAAATCCTTACTATTTTATTCCATGAGTGGAAGTTTCTTTGAACCGCTCATGATCTGCTTCGCGCTTTTCCTTTAATCTTCTCTATGTGGTTCATCTTTGTATCCTCTTTTATTTTGGCGGTTGATAAGGCTGGGAAATTTGTCACAGATGTATTTAAAACATTTACTTCCTTTTGTTAAAGCTTTGACAAATTGCTTTGAGAGATTTTCGCTATTTTTTTTTTACTTTTTAACTTTGAAATTTACGATTTGCGAAAATCGTGACGTGAAGGTTAAAAATGAAGGTCATTTTCGGATTCAGTGCTAAAAAATACATCAAAATCAATTATCAAAAGTTAAAAAACACAATTATCGCAGGTTTGTGTTATTAACGTTGTTAAAATTTCACTATAACTAAACGAACAAAAAATAAGATAAATAATTACCATAGTACGAGAGTAAAAAGAAAATGAAATAAAAAAGAAAAGTGCCCAGCTAAACTGATGGCATTGAGCTCACAGGCTATTCACTCTAATTGTATATTATACTCTTATTTTAAAGAATAATACCTCTAAAAAAAATAAATGAAGGTGGATTAGCCCCGTTTCCCTTATACTTAACCAATGAACCTCCAAATCTAATCAGGGAAGCTTCTTAACGTAATAAACCGGTATACCAAATTTGGAGCAAATCGAATAATCCTGCAAAAAAATTATTTATCTAAATTAAGAAGGGTGGACTAGCCCCCTTTTTCCCCTTTTATCCTTAACCAATGAACCCCCAAAATTAATCACGGAAGCTCCTACCAAATTCGGAGCAAATCGAATAATTCTGCATGAAAAACCCATTTATCTGAATTAAAGGGGTGGGCTAACCCCCCTTTTCCCCTTTATCTTTAACCAATCAGCCCCCAAAACTAATCAGGGAAGTTCCTTAGCATAATAAACCGGTATACCAAATTCGGAGCAAATCGAATAATTCTGCATGAAAAACCCATTCATCTGAATTAAGGGGTGGTAGACTAACCCCCCTTTTCCCCTTTATCCTTAACAAATGAACCCCTAAAATTAATCAGGGAAGCCCCTTAACATAATAAACTGGTATACCAAATTCGGAGCAAATCGAATAATTCTGCATGAAAAACCAATTTATCTGAATTAAGAGAGGTGGACTAACACCCCTTTTCCCCCTTTATCCGTAACCAATGAACCCCCAAAACTAATCAGGGAAGTTCCTTCACATAATAAACCGGTATACCAAATTCGGAGCAAATCGAATAATTCTGCATTAAAAACCCATTTATCTGAGTTAAGAGGGGTGGGCTAACCCTCCCCCCCCCCTTTATCCATAACCAATGAAGACCCAAAACTAATCAGGGAAGTTCCTTAACATAATAAACCGGTATACCAAATTCGGAGCAAATCGAATAATTCTGCATGAAAAACCCATTCATCTGAATTATGGGGTGTTAGACTAACCCCCCTTTTCCCCCTTTATCCTTAACAAATGAACCCCTAAAATTAATCAGGGAAGCTCCTTAACATAATAAACTGGTATACCAAATTCAGAGCAAATCGAATAATTCTGCATGAAAAACCCATTTATCTGAATTAAGAGGGGTGGACTAACCCCCTTTTCTCCCTTATCCATAAACAATGAACCCCCAAAACTAATCACGGAAGTTCCTTAACATAATAAGCCGGTGTACCAAATTCGAGCAAATCGAATAATTCTGCATAAAAAACCCATTCATCTGAATTAAAGGGGGGTGGACTAACCCTCCTTTTCCCCCTTTATCCTTAACCAATGAACCCCCAATCAGGGAAGCGCCTTATCAGAATGAACCAAGAGAAAAAATTTGAAGCAAATCGGATGTTTCTATCAAGAGTTATCGCGTTACGTACGTACATACATACATACAGAACAGGCGGGCACATAAGCTCTCAGGCTTTGATAACCTGTGAGCTAAAAAATAAGACATTTAATAAATAAATTCTGTTATAACGTATTTAATTTTTAGACCTAATAAGTAACAATAAACCATATTTTGAGGAGAGGGCGGGATTATATAATAAGAGTGTTGGATAACCGAGTGTTTCGGTTAATCGGACGTCGGATAATCAAGAGTCTGTAATATTTTCAAATCGCATTAATTATTTCATATCCATTTAATAATTAACTGCAAGGAATGATTTGAGCAACAGAAATTATGACTACGTTGATTATATGTCACTCGGTTTCGATCCAAATCGAAAAAGTACAAAAGGTGCGATGTAGAGACGGACCTCGGCTATTCAATGCAAAAAAAAAAAAGAAAAAAAAATTAAAAATGTCGAAATGCAAACGAGATATCAGTAAAATCCTTCCCTATAGGATTAGCATTAGCTGGTGAGTGTCTTCGCCCGCAGGTGAATTATTTGTGGAATAATTATGCAAAATTAACTTTTTGGAATTGTGCCTCCTTTTGTTGCAGGTGAGAGATATGTTTTCTATTCAGATCACATTCTTCTGTGATCATTGGCGCACTCACGGGGGGAGCTAAGGGGGCTGAAGCCCCTCACAGACCTCGAGACTAGACTGGTAATTTAATGTTTTCCAAAATTATGAAAGAATATATTTTTTAATAAGTCCTTAAAAATTCGGAATTTTTAAATATTTTGTCCCACAATTTTTCTTTTTTATAAATTTTCTTATGAAATTTGAAATATTAGCATGTTTAGTATCTACTAATTATTATTATTTTTTTTTTAATGTTATGGTGATAAGAGACGGAATAGATAGGCTAGAGAAAGAAGACTGTATTTTTTTTTCCTTTGAAATCTCATTTTATGAAAAGCATTGTAGAGGCTTGTTTATTCATCTGCAGAAACCAATATATTTTCGATTTTAAAGACGTATTTATAAAAACAAAATTCGCACTAATTTCCAGAAATGTTTCCGACTAGTTTTTATAGTGCATGAAAAAGTTTTCTGAAATCGGAATATCGATATTCAGTTCTCAAATAACCATTTTCATACGCGATTGAACTCAGGGCCGAAACTAAGGGGGGGGGGCAGAGGGGGCATGTGCCCCGGGCGCCAAATGAAAGAATATACAGACAATACATTAAACAATTAAAATTATTACATAAAAACACTAAAAACAAATTAAAATTGGGACGTTTCGGTTCATCACGATCCGAGGGATCGTGATGATCCAAAATGTCCCAATTTTAATTTGTTTTTAGTGTTTTTATGTAATAATTTTAATTGTTTAATGTATTGTCTGTGTTTTAATGTAAATATATTTTAAAGATGGAATTCAGACGTAATATTTTTGCTTATATAATTGAAAGAATATACCTTTGGAATCGATCATTTTCTTCTGATGGACTGATGGCTTTCATTATTATGAAACAACCATTATAAATGGAGTGTTAGGTGAAGATAAAAGAGCAGCCGTAAAAAGTTAGGACTCCGATTTTCTGGTCAGAATGGGGGGGAAAAGGCCATAATTTTTTCAAAAAAAATTATGGCCATTTTTTTCCCCCATTCTGACCAGAAAATCAGAGTTCAAACTTTTTTCGGCTGCTCTTTTATCTTCACCTAACACTCCATTTATAATGGCTGTTTCATAATAATGAAAGCCATCAGTCCATCAGAAGAAAATAACTCGGTTAAAGCGACTCTACTGTATAAGCAAACACTGTAAATAGCCGGTAATACATGCGAATACTTTTATGTGAACGAACTATAATTGCAACAAACGTCACATTCAATTCTTGTAGTTCAATATTACATATTTTATGATTACATATTTTGAATTTTAAAATAAGTCGGTCATTAGAAAATTAGTAAAATTCTCTTTGTAAATATACTTTGAGGAAGAAAAGGGGGGGGGCGCCAAAATTCATGTTTGCCCCGGGCGCAAAAAAGGCTAGTTTCGGCCCTGATTGAACTTCTATATGCAAGAGTAACAAAATAACATTAATTTAAATATTCATGCTGATAGTGCATCATATGTTAAATTTAATTCCCCAGATGTTCTTCGGCAACTCCTAAAAGTGATTAAAAAAAAGAAAAGAAAGAACTTGTTACCATACACAGATCATTTTAACAAGCCAATTTACGAACTGTTTCTTTACTTCCGCATTTAATAATGAGTGCTATTGCAGCCCACTTGAGTAACTCTCTAAAGCATATGTTCTAATAACTAAGATTTCACCACTGATATGTAACTAAAAGGAACATCTGAACATTTTGACTTTTGCCAGACACCTTTAATTATTATATATTTTTTTCTACGCTGCGAATATGTGTTTTAGCAGCTTTATGTATACTCACTCTTAATCATGTAGCCTCTCTGTTAACACGGAGTTTCTTATACTCCAGTAATATGTTTAATTATAAGTATTTAAAGCTAAAATTTGAATCTTTCTTTATCGTAAAAACACACAATACTAATTAAAATTACATTATATCTTCCCATGGATTTAGCGGATTCATATTAAGCTCTCAAAGGATACTTAAAGGATAAATAATGCTTCACAAAATAAAATAAAAATAATTTCTTCAAGAAGCTTTTGGATAATCCCTGGCCACACCACACCGATGAAGTTATACGTCATCGCGATATTGATGAATCCCAGGTAAGCGCATTTTACCTATTTCCATTTCAAAAGCAGCATAGCCACAAGAGATTTTTTCTAATTGTTTAAATATGAGACAGCGAATTCCTGCTATCGAGAATGGAGTGCTTTTGGCTTGATAGGCCACTTAAACTCCAACAAAAAGATTAATGAGACAGATAAAGTGCTCGTGTTTAGCGAAAAAGAAGAAAAATTTTATATAGTGGCTTAAATTATAAATATTAAAAGTATTCATATTCTGAATAAAAAAAATAAAAATAAATAAAAAGATGCTGCATTGAATAAAATAATGAATGTTATTGTACCAGAAATATAAAGGTGAATGAAAAAGAAACGTTTATATATTTATGTTTTATGTAATGAACATTTAAATAATTAGTGAATGAACAATTTGTTGGTTGTGAGTAATAATAAAAATAAAAAAAAGAAATCGTTCATTTTACAGTAAATAAATAAATAAAAAGGAAATAGGTTCGTCGCATATATAAATAATAGTAAACATGGCAGGGATCAAAGACGTCCAAATTGTCGAAAAATTAAATTCGCATAACTATGCAAATTGGAAATTTCGCGCAGAAATGATTTTAATAAAAGAAGAATTGTTTGATGTAATAACAGAAAATCCCCCAGATCCAATTAACACGGACTGGACGAAGAGGGACCGTAAAGCACGTGCAATTATCAACTTGAGTATTGAAGACTCACAAATCGTGCATGTAAAGCACTTAAACACTGCCAGAGAAACCTGGCAAGCTTTAAAAACAATTCATGAAAGGGCCAATCTCTCAAGCAAGTTATATTTGCTGAGAAAATTATACGGAGCAAAACTCCCAGAAAACGGCAATCTAATAAAACACATTACACATACTTTAGAACTTGTTGATAAACTTTCAGCCATAGGCGAAACTATTAATGACTCGCACATTTCAGCTCTGTTACTTTGTTCATTACCACCTAGCTACAACACCTTAATTATAGCCCTCGAGGCCCGTCCAGAAAATGAACTTAATTCAGAGTTTATAAAAGGAAAACTCACTGATGAATATACAAGACGTTTAGAAAACACAGATCAGAGCGAGAATTCCTCAAAAGCGTTTAAAACGCATAAAAAGTTTCCGGCTGAACACTATAATAAAAAGGACAAACAGTGCACATACTGTAAATTAAAAAAACATACATACAGGGAGTGCTGGCATCTTAAGAACAGAAACACTTACTCACCGTCACAAAAACAACAGCCGCACAAATCCAAGTATTACACATCATCGTCATGTTATGAAGACGCAAACTATTATAGAGAAAACAAAAACCGTGAAACAGAACCAATTCGGATTAACAAAACACAGGGCAATTCAGGAAAAGGCAGCGACGCAGCTTTTTTAGTCCAGAAACCAGGAAAACAAACCTGGATAATCGACTCAGGTTCATCGACACACATTCTAAACAGTAAAGATGCATTCACTAAGTTTAACGACACTGAAAAGACGACAGTCATCATTGCCAATAGAAAAACGCTGAATTCACACGGTACAGGTGAAACGACATTTAAAACAAAAACATCCGATGGAGGGATTAACACAATCACATTAAAAGAAGTATTATATGTACCAGAATTAGAATCGAACCTCATATCGGTAAGCAAAGCAACACAGAATGGCTATAAATTAATTTTCGATAAAGAAAAATGCACGTTATCCCGAAACGGGAATATTTATCTTGAAGCAAGAATGAAAAATAATTTATACCAAGTCGAATTATTAGAAAGCGCTGAAACTAATAAAGTAAACATTGCACATGAATGTAAAAATAAAAATTGCATAGAAGTTTGGCACAAACGGCTTGGCCATCGTAACTATAATGCGATAAAAGAATTGATAAATAAAAACTTAGCAGACGGTATAAAAATAAATAACTGTAATCATAATGCATTGTGTGAAATATGTATCCAAACAAAAATAAGTGATGCCCCATATCCGAAATCAACAAACTGTCCCAAAACAGGCAAAGTGCTCGATCTGATACACACGGACGTGTGCACATCTATCGGTACACCTACTATCGGAGGAAAAACAATGTTCGTCACTTTTATAGACGACTATTCAAGGTTCACAGTAATTTACTTACTTTCGCATAAAAATGAAGTTCACGAAAAGTTAAAAGATTATGTAGCCATGGTGAAAACCCAATTCGGCAGATTCCCTAAAGCAATTAGATCCGATAATGGAGGGGAATATTTAGGTAAACAAACGGAAGAATACCTAAGGGCAAGAGGTATCCAACACCAGTTTACGGTATCATTTTGTCCGAGCCAAAACGGCGTAGCGGAAAGAAAGAATAGGTCATTATTAGATATGACTAGGAGTCTACTCTCCGAAGCAGGCTTACCTCAAAAATTCTGGGGAGAAGCCATAAATACCGCCAATCACCTGCAGAATAGGCTACCAACCAAAATAACAAACAAAACACCGTTCGAAATTTGGTTCAACCGAAAACCCACCTTACACTACCTGCGTACATTCGGCTGTAAAGCTTATGCCTATATACAGAAACATCAGCGAAACAAATTAGATGATAGAGCGCAGGAAGGAATACTTGTGGGGTATGACAACAAATCAAAAGGTTACCGTATATTCACAAAAGAAAACAAAATAATAATAGCGAGAACAGTTAAATTTATAGAAAATAGTGAAAACAACTTAAAAGAAAGCGAAGAGGTAGAAAACTCAGACAATGACAACAACTACATTCAAACAGAGTTAAGTAATTCGGACGAAGAACCAACCGCGTCCAAACAACCCGACGTAGAACCGAGAAGGTCTCAGAGGTCAAATAGAGGGGTACCACCCGACAGATACGTATGTCACGTAAAAACAAATGACACATTCGAACCAAACGATTTTTATGACATAGCAAACATGAACAACCCAGTAGAAAAAGAAAATTGGCTCAAAGCCACTCAACAAGAAATCAACTCACTAAAGAAAAATAAAACTTGGGACTTAGTGGATCCCCCACCAAATAAGAAAATTATTGGTTGCAAGTGGATTTTTAAGAGAAAGTTAGATAATTTAGGAAATGTACAAAAATACAAGGCCCGTTTAGTAGCGAAAGGATATAATCAGAAGTACGGCGAAGATTATGATGAAACCTTCGCACCCGTAGTTTCACACACAACAATCCGCACATTTTTAGCCTCAGCGGCATATAAAAATCTTTCTGTTCAACACATTGACATCGACACTGCATTTCTTCACGGCGAAATAGAAGAAGAAATTTTCATGAAACAACCAGAGGGTTTTATAGAAAAAAATTGTGAAAACAAAGTGTGTAAACTGAATAAAACAATCTACGGCTTAAAGCAGGCAGCTAGAACCTGGCACAAAAAGATCGCAGAATCATTAAAAAACATGAATTTTGTACAAAGCACTGCTGACTCATGTTTGTTTACTAGAAAAGAAAAGGAAAATTTCACTTATATCATCGTCTACGTTGACGATATTTTAATCGCGAGTAAAAGTGAAATAATTAAAGATGTAATAAAACAATTGCAAAATGAGTACGGAGTAAAAGACTTTGGCGAAATAAGTCAGTACCTAGGAACCAACATAATCAAAACGAATGATGGTTACAAATTAAACCAAAAGTCAAAAATAGAAGATTTGGTTAGAAAGTTAAATTTAACAGATGCAAGACCTATTGGTACACCGATGGAAGTAGGTTTCTATAAATTAGAAGATAGCGACAATTTACTTCCGAACAATACAAAGTTTAGGCAAGCGATCGGTTCGCTCTTGTATATTGCCACAGTCACTCGACCCGACATTATGGCACCAGTAAATATACTTAGTAGGAGAAGTGCAACGCCACGCGAGAAGGATTGGAAAGCGGCAAAAAGAATTATTATTTACCTCAATTGCAAAAAAAACCTATGCCTAACAATAAGCAAAAATAAACCACCAATACTCATCGCGTATGCTGATGCTGATTGGGCTGGGGACACTAAAAATAGAAAATCAACCACCGGCAATATTTTTTTTCTGGGTGATAATCCCATTCAATGGACTACAAAATTACAGTCAAGCATTGCATATTCTTCGGCTGAAGCGGAATATGTTGCTGCAGCAACGGCAGGACAAGAAATTTTATGGCTATTAAAACTGCTAGAAGATCTTAACTTGTATCAAGTAAAACCTATTTTACTTTACCATGACAACCAAAGCAGTATAAAGATGATAGAAAATGAAAAATTTTCGAAGCGGACAAAACACATTGATATCCGCTTTCACGCCATAAGACAATTAAAGGAGGATAAAATTATCGAATTAAAATATTGTCCCACGCAATACATGATTGCTGACTGCTTGACGAAGCCCACACCCAAACCTCAACTTTTGTGTGACATCAAGACTATGAACTTGTTACCTTATCCATCTGAGGAGATTAAGGAGGGGTGTTAAATTTAATTCCCCAGATGTTCTTCGGCAACTCCTAAAAGTGATTAAAAAAAAGAAAAGAAAGAACTTGTTACCATACACAGATCATTTTAACAAGGCAATTTACGAACTGTTTCTTTACTTCCGCATTTAATAATGAGTGCTATTGCAGCCCACTTGAGTAACTCTCTAAAGCATATGTTCTAATAACTAAGATTTCACCACTGATATGTAACTAAAAGGAACATCTGAACATTTTGACTTTTGCCAGACACCTTTAATTATTATATATTTTTTTCTACGCTGCGAATATGTGTTTTAGCAGCTTTATGTATACTCACTCTTAATCATGTAGCCTCTCTGTTAACACGGAGTTTCTTATACTCCAGTAATATGTTTAATCATAAGTATTTAAAGCTAAAATTTGAATCTTTCTTTATCGTAAAAACACACAATACTAATTAAAATTACATTATATCTTCCCATGGATTTAGCGGATTCATATTAAGCTCTCAAAGGATACTTAAAGGATAAATAATGCTTCACAAAATAAAATAAAAATAATTTCTTCAAGAAGCTTTTGGATAATCCCTGGCCACACCACACCGATGAAGTTATACGTCATCGCGATATTGATGAATCCCAGGTAAGCGCATTTTACCTATTTCCATTTCAAAAGCAGCATAGCCACAAGAGATTTTTTCTAATTGTTTAAATATGAGACAGCGAATTCCTGCTATCGAGAATGGAGTGCTTTTGGCTTGATAGGCCACTTAAACTCCAACATCATATTTGTCTGTAAATCATGTTTGTTGAACATGGAAATGTTTACATGAGAATGGATAGCATTCTAAAAACCTATATTACTAGTTGAAAAAAAAAATAATAATACAGTAGAACCTCGATTATCCGAAGTAATTGGGACCAACCATCTTTCGGAAAATTGAAATTTTCGGATATTCGAGAATGCTTCAATTTTAAGATTAAGGTGAAATATATGCAATATTTCTTATTGTGGTAACAAGTGTTTAATAAAAATAAAGCAATAGCAAAATAGAAGCAAGAATAAATTACCTAAATTTTAATTTTGAAATTAAGCACCTTTTACATATACTATCACAAGGGTTTGAAAAAATGTTTGGTTTGTCGCAGCTTCGATTGCCTTTGCTTTAAAGCTCTACCACGGAGTTTTTAAATATTATTAGTTCATCAGTGTCACAGTGTTTCTGCTTCTTCAGCCACAGTAAGCCTTTTTCAAAACATTCAAAAGCTTCAGAATTGCTAATTTGTTCATTTTCTTCGTTCCATTCCGCAGTATACGTGCTCAAGTTAATTCAAAAGAACTCTAAGAAAGGGGATCGGAAATATTTATATGTGTCCGGAAAGGACCGCTTGCCCAGAAGGAATAAGTTTTAAAAAAACTTTTAAAATGGATTTTGCACATAAGGAATGTGATAGTAAAAGCTTTAAAAATAGATTTCGGTTAACCGAGAGTTTCGTATAAAAGAGGTTCTACTGTACACTAGAAAAACCACTTTTTAACGTTTCCGAAAGTCCTTGGTAGCAAAAGAAACTTTGTTGTTATAAATGCTGCTTTTAGTCTCGAAAATATTACTTTTTGAGATTTCTAAATGTAAAGAATGCTTTTCGGAGTCGTGCGTAACTTGGAAGAGGTTATTGTATATTTTTATTCGTGATTATGTCATCTTTCCTAGATTAAGAAACATTTGTCTTTATTATTACTTTTTTACAATGTAGTACTTTTAAAAGAAATTTTTACATATGTCCTTTCTCCCTCAAAACATGAAATATTCTTGAATCTGATATTTCTACAAATTCTCTTAATCACAAAAGACAGAATTCTTCAAATAACAGAAAAATCTCTTCAAATCACAAAGGTGACAGCCAACTTACTACCTGTACTTTTTACTTCTTTTTTTTTTTTTTTTTTTTTTTTTTTTTTTTTTTTTTTTTTAAGAGCGTATTTAATTTATGAACTGAACTTTTTACACACAGAACTTTGTATGCTGTAAGTACTTCTCAAGACCAGGGCCAAAACCAGATAGAAGCAAGGTGGGCTGAGATCCCATGCAACATCTTGCGCCCCCTCTAACCTTCATAATATTTTAATAATAAAACTTTACAACGTTTGATTGTAAACACTTTAAAATTATCCAAATGCAAAAATACACCAAACATCGAAAAAGTAAGATACATTTTATGTACAGTATTTGATCATCAAAAATATTAAAAGAATTAGCCCAACGAAAAATTTGCAGAGCTCCCATTGGCTTCTCTGACTGGTTATAGTCCAAGAGCCGGCAGCACAAAAACCTATGTTATCAAGCACAAGAAAAAACCTTTATTTTATGGAAGAGTAGAAGTAGGGGAATCTAATGATCCATGTCTGTCGGAAGTGAAGTGGTGCATAAGTCAAAAATTAATATCACCAGTGTTTGACTCGTAAGATTATCATTGTGTTTTCCTGCTCCCAGTCCTCCAGGTTTTCATATCTTTGTTTGTAGGACAAACACAATGATAAACCTACGAGTCAACCACTGGTGGTATTACTTTTTGGCTTATGCACCACTTCACTTCCGACAGACATGGATCATTAGATTCCCCTACTTCTACTCTTCCATAAAATAAAGGGTTTTTTCTTGTGCTTGATAACATAGGTTTTTGTGCTGTCGGCTCTTGGACTAATACAGCTCTGCTCAAGTCACCAGAAAAAATGCAAGTCAGATCCAACCCGGCTCGCTCCATCGAATCAAATGAAAGAAAATTTGACTGAGCTCGGCCGCGGACCGGGTCAGACCTGGACACATTTAGAACTCTAAAATATACTAGCTACTAGCCCCCTCCAAAGCGTAATCCTGGGTGCGCCACTATCTGCGATGAGTCTAAAATTTGCCAAAATGCATCAAGTCCTTGTTCATTTGTCAGGTTCTTGATTGCTGGTTTTACAGGGGGAAGTGGGGGGAATTACTCCTCCCAGATCTTTGAAATTCCACAAAAGTTTTCTATATTGTAAAGAAAAATTAATAATCTATGTAAATTTTATTACTGCTCTCGGAAAATTTCAATAGCTTTGCTTTATCCTTTCCAGGATACCTCTGTGGAACTGCTCTGTTTCTTCTTCCAGTGGTGTAGTCATAAAAAAAAACAGAGGACATATGCTAAAAGTAGAAGATATACATTAGACAGTATACTCGATAGCTATGGAAGGTAATCGGACTCTTTTAAAAAATCCATAAGGTATATGGCATACATCACTCTATAACCCTCACTACATCCCTGTTTTCTCTTTCATTTTTATTTCATTAATCTATTAAAGTTCAATAAAATCTTATTTCGCAAATACTTTGTGTGAGATTGCATTCAATCATCATTATCTTTGTTGTTGGCGTCTAAGTTTTAATTCATTCATTATTGTTCACTATTTCAGTTATGCTTAAAATTATTAAATAAACAGAGTAAACAAATGATTATAATAAACTACTAATGAAATATTTAGTTATTATTTAATGACAGATTCAAGAAAAAGAAATGACACACAAGCGACAGGACAGCACACAGTTTCACAGAGAAGTAAACAGTGCAAAGTGGTTGTCAAGCGATAAAACATAAAAGTGGCAATACAATTACGACTATTTTTTCTTTATATTATAATAGTTGTGACTGCTTCAAGAATTTCTTCAAAGTCCACACGGACCCTCCCCTCTCTCCATTCTTCCTCTAGGGAGGATATTTCCTACGAAATAAGCTGAAAAGGAGCCTACTTATTTGGAAAAAAAAAGTATTGTAGCTTAAAACATATAAGGTATGTTTCTCTGATTAAAAATAAAAAAAAGAAATCCTGGCTACAGTCTTGCTACTTTGTACCCTTTATGAATTCCCTTTTGTGCACCCATTAATGAGTTGGCATCTTCTTCAGCCATCTACCCTGTATAGTCACAGGCTGAAAATTTTTAGGCCCGTTTTAATTTCTACATACTTTTGCAAACATTTTACCGCATATTTCAGACTATATGTCCGCAAGCCACGGAATACAGGATAGCATTATAGATCACTTAGCATCACATTCAAATAAAGACAACTCTAATAATAATTTTAAAAAATAAAAAAATCATAATTTCTATGTCCTATAATAAAAAAGTAGATTAAAAAAACAACTTAGCTGTAATTTGTTAAACTACTAGCTCCATCGCCCGGCATTGCCCGGTTCCGTGATAACAACCTTAAATATACCTAAATTCAAGGTTGAAAGATTTTATATATCTAAACGAAAATATTTCCAAAACGACCCTAATGCTGGGGCCTTACTGTCTTCGGCAGCGTATACCTTCGAATTTGTATGATTTTATATTTTAAAATGAAAATGTATCCAAACAAAAACAAACCTAGAGTTGGGTTCCCCACTGCCTTCGGCATCGTATACCGGACGTGCTATCCTCGCTCTGGTGTGCTTTGCTCTGTGTGTCTGGTGTGTTTTTATTGTTATGCTCACAAATGTCATTAAAAATTAAAACACATAAAGTTTAAAAATAAAATTTGAAATATAATCTATAACGTAGTGCTTTATTTCTGAACTTCAAGTATATGTTTACGTAATATAGCGTGACAAGTGACAAGGAGGGGGGGGGGGGGGTATGGTGAACTGTGACGCTTTGTGACAAAGGGAGGGAGGGAAGACAAAAATATTGAAAAAAGTGTGACATCATTTATGGACAGCCCCTAAGTAAAGGAATAAATAGCCAGTACTTTTTTTTATCCTTCTGCTTTTGCTATAATAAACTTATAGCAAATTGGAGCTAAAGAAGAATGAAAGAATGACACTGGCTAACTATAAAATTATTACTTTTTTTTCTCCTTATATCGTTACTAAACACATATTGGAACTAGCGTCCTGCCATTTTTTTCTTTCAGTAATGAATATTAAATTATTAATTATCGTTTTAGTAATTAAAGCATAAAACTGTATATTATGTTCCTAATTAGAGAGTCAATTGTTTAATAATAATTAAGAGGCTACTTCACTCATGAAAACACCCGCTAGCTAATCTTAATCCTATGGAAGAATTTTTTTAAATATCTCATTCGCTTTTCAACATTTTAATTTTTTTTTCCTTTCCGCATTTAACAGCTGAGACCGATCTCCACAAACATCCTTTTTTAGTTTTTCGATTTTGCTTAGAGGCTTTTTTTACGAGGATAATTTCACTTTCGAAACCTGTTCTGAAAATCAAAACCCCCACCCAAATTTAAAAAAAAAAAAAAAAAAAAAAAAAAAAAAAAAAAAATCCGAAAAAGTAAAAAAAGGTTCTTTGTACAGGTCGACCTCAGTTATCCAATGAATATATATATATATATTAAAATACTGAAATGTAAACGAGATATTAAAAAAAAAATTCTTCCATAGGATTAACATTAGCAAGTGGGTGATTTTGCTTGAATGAAGTAGCCCCTTAATTGTAAGCAGTTTTAACGATTTAATATTAAATGCAGTTTTTAATTATTTTAATAAATGTAAATATCTGTAGCCTTTAATATATTTTTCCATAATTATTATAAATTATTTTATGTACGTAATGTTAATATATCTAATGAAATTACTCATTTGCAGTTTATATAATTTTTGTAATTTCTAACTAATAATTATAATTTTATTATTTAAAGCATAAAAACATAGATTATTAGCATAGATACATAGCAATTAGAGATATAATTGCTTTGGAAACATAAAATTCTTGGTAACAATTCTGTATTTTAAAGCAAGAGAAAGGGGGCAAATCATAAAAATTTGATTTAAATTTTTAAAAAATCTGATTTTAATGAAAAAATTCAGATTATTTTGATTTTTTTTTAAATCATGACTTTTTTACACCCTAATATCTATAATTATATGTAAATTATAGATGAGGCGGGCTCAGTTTGAGGGCGTGAGACCTAGCCTTTTCCAAATTTCTGCCAGTGATTTGGTATAAATAGCAAATTTTTTGTTTAAAATAGATTTTCAGATAATTAATGCTGTGCTGTTTTCAGTAAAATTCATTCGGAATTCGTACAGCGATTCTTTAAAATTTTCTCGATTTTTTAATGCGATTTTTAGAATTGTTTGCTTTTTGCGGAGTTTTTTTTTTTTTTTTTTTTTTTTTTTTTTTTTTTTTTTACATTTGTAAGAGGTATTCGGTTTCAAATTTGGATCTTAAATAATGGAAATTTTGCCCTCCGCGATTTTAATTTTTTTAGAGAATTTTCAATCCTATTTTTTGCGTTCCGTTTGACATTTGTGTAAGAAATTCGATTTCCAATTTTTACATTACTACAGCAGTTTTTGCCATCTTTTCAATAAAGTTTTTCCAGAATTCGGGCAACTTTTTTTTGCTTTTCAGTTTTTCGCGATTTTTAGATATTTTTCGCATTTTGTGGGTCGGGCGGGTCAGCTAATATATAATATAAAATAGTGCTGCAATGAATTTAAAAAATGGTAAAGATAAAAAAAGAATAATAATGCCATCCTTTATTTTAATAAATGATTATATAATAAAATTAATTCCATAGGAACTTCAAAACGCACTGATTTTTGTACACGCATTATGTTTTCCCGCCAAAATGGCGCTTTTCCTTGTTTATTAGAATCCTCTTCCCTTCGAGCAACCCCTGATTACTGCGGCAACGGCTGCAATTCGGCTCTTGCAGCTTAATCAACACTGCCAAGTTAAGGTGAAATGGACTGTAGCTCTAGATTAACAAACAGCATAAAAAAGCTTAAAATTTCAAAATTTAAAACCAGTTAAATTACTGAAGGGGGATGATATTTTTATTTTCTGAGTAAGAGTTTAGTTATTCTCACCGGTAAATTTTTATTGTAAATTTTGCCTTATTTAAACCGAGCATTTTCCAGATTCAATTAGGCAAAAATTTCTGTTTTGAAAAGAGTTTAGATTCAGAGTAACGTTTAACACGTTCATTACCCATAACTCAACTATTGAGTCAAGTCACCGAACGGCAATAAGCCCGTTATTTCTTTCATTGACGCTAGATGGCAGCATTGACAATACAGACTGAAAAATGTTAATTTTTCCCTAGAACTTTTGTAACTTGTAGCACGTACTGTAGGCACGAAAATAAGGATAATTTAATTTAAAGAAATATATGCACAATCTATGTTTTTGTTTTGTTTTTTTTTAAATCCGTGTCCGGTGGTTAGACATCTTAGACAATCTAAAAACTGCGTTCAGGGGCACCATTTCAGAACTTTCTTGGGGGGGGGGGGGGGGGGAGCAAAGTAATCTTTAACCCCTTGGGGATGAGCGACCGGTATACGTGCCGCGTAAGGTGCTAGAATCTGTGATTATTCTCACCAGTAAATTTTTATTGTAAATTTTGCCTTATTTAACCCGAGCATTTTCCAGATTCAATTAGGCAAAAATTTCTGTTTTGAAAAACCGGTGTTAAAAGATTAAAAATTCTATAAAATACGCTGGCCCCGAAGAGGTTAAGGGCAGGGGCATAGCCAAGGGTGAGATTCCAGGGGGGGGGGGGGGGGCGGCGCTGTCCCTAACCCCTCCGAACGAGAACCGATTAAAAATTCCATTTTAAGCAAGTTTTCATCTTAGCAGTCTAATTTCAAGATAATGGCTAAGAAAATTTTCCGTTTAAGACAGGATTTCGTTATAGACAGTTTACATTTTTACAAGTGTCCTCTAAGTCTGTTAAAACATCCTTTCTATAGTACACCTCTGAAGAGCATTATATTACATTTACTGTAAAAGTTTTGAAAATGAAACCTGTCAAAAAAATAATTCTTACGCATACAGCAAAAAAAAAAAATAAAGTTTCTATGGAAAAAAAATAACACCATATAATTATTTTTGTAAGACGGAGACCTGTCTAAAATGGAGCTTTTTTCTGACCTTTCGACTTCTTTCCAGGTTTTACTTCACTGGTGGGTATAGCCATTTCAAGGGGTTCTTGGAGGGGGGGGGGGAGTTTTCTTTGAGAGTAAGGGTTTGAAATAGCGTGCGGGATTTTGCCCTCTTAACATCTTTCACAAGCATGAGATTCTTCCAGAAATATTTTTTAATTTTCATGGAAGGCCGCAGTATTTTTTTCTTTTTTTGCGGAACTACACAAAATCAATTCGCCAGTCAACCGTGGCAAAAATCGCGAATTTTGCCAATTGGACTTGGAAAAAATAATTAATTTGGCGAATTAGTAGCGGAAAAAATATAATTTCCTAAAAGGACCATGGAAAAATACTGCAAAGATCGTGGAAACAAACAGCGATTATCGTCAATCGTTTGCGTGAAAAAAAAACCCGCAGATTTCGACATTCGGTCGCAGAAAAAAAATCAAATTTGCCCATCAGTCGTGCAAAAAAATTGAAAATTTCGAATATCTATTACGAAAAATATACGAGAATTTCGTCAAAGGTTTCAGACAAAAAATACTAATTTAGTCAAAGAATCGCGCAAAAAATTCAAGAATTTCATCAAACGGTTGTCAAAACAATTTCAAATTTTGTCAGTCAGCTTCGGGAAAAAAAAAATCAACAAACGATCGTAGAAAAGAACTGCTAATTTCGTCAAAAAATCTCGGAAAGAAATAGCGAATTTCGTTAATCGGTCGCAAAAAAATATCGTGAATTTTGACAAATGGTCACGGAAAAAAATTGTGAAATTCAATCGATCACGAGATAACCAGCACACAAACATTACCAACAAGTTACAAAAAGTGCAATTTTGTGATCCATAGGGATAAGAAATTTTCACCAATAATTTTTTGTCAGTTAACTATTTCTTTAATCATTTTCTGCCTTCCTCTTCAGACTATGATCTAAATTCCACGCAATTCAGAAATCTCTAAAACCCTTAGTCTCAGGTAGAGCCTGCATTGGGTCGGACAATCCGATTTTTCTCAAAACCGACGACCCGATCCGCGGCACATATTGAGGCAGGTTGACGTTTATTTTTTTCGTTTCGTGTCAGGTTGATTTTGACCATTTGATTACGGTCGGGACATATACACTCTGTGGACTATTTTTTATTCTGCTACTTTTTGAAAACTAATCTCTGCCATACTCTTATATTAAGATATTTTCAAGAGAAATCTACCTCAAAGAATGTTTTAGGAAATTGTAGTACGAGTGAATATAAAAGCAGTCTCAATCCTGTCCCTGTAATTAAAGAGTTAGTTGTTTCGGGCTCGGATTGGGTTTTCACTACATTCAGTCATGTTCGTCGTATTGATCCAGTTTTTCAAAGAAATTCTGAATATTTTCAGATGAAAAAACTATATACTTGGACATATATGAATATATATATATATATATATTATTGTTATTATTATTTTTTAATACTATTATTTATTTATTTCATTTTTAATTTTTTTTCTGAATTATAATTTAAAGCATGTCATGAAGACATTATAGATCCTGATTATTTGTAATCAGTATTCTAATTAGCTGATTTAGAATTATACAAAAAATGTTGTGATGTTGGGTTTATGAAATTAAGAATAAAAATGGATTTTTGATTTGCAACAACTTGTAAAGTAATTCTCCGTTCTTGGTTTCAATATTCTAATATAGATGGCAGCACTAAAAGTATTTTACTTATTATTAATTTAAAATAGTTTATAACTTGAAAAATCACCAGTAGATGGAGGCACTATAACACACCTAAATTAAAAACTACATTCTTCAATCCTATTTACAATCAATTTCCTCTCAGAATCTTTAAACAGAATATAAAATAATTTATTATGTTTTTTTTTTTTATTACGATAATACTTAATAATTATTATATTTATATTATTAATAATTCGCCATTCACTGCAACTCATCTAAATAACATGTGTAAAGGTACTAGCTGTGTGGATGCATGAATTTATTTAAATTCTGAGATTTAAAATACTGACTGTTTCTATTAATGAGTAAGTTTTTAACTCGCATGTTTTATTTTCATTTTTATTGTGCATGGCTTGATGGTCCAAATGTTATAAATTTATTTATTAATATATTTCTTTCTTATTTTTTCTGGTTACGGTTAATCGGGCAATAGTAGAAATATGCATTTAAGCGGTGGCTTATTATTATTTCTACTTCGGAAATTAACCGTATTTTACTAATGATATCGTAATATTGCCCTTGAAAACGAGTTACGAATCATTAGTTCCATTTTTATTCATGATAGTTCTCTTTTTTTGTATTCATCTTGTAGTTATTCTTATTGAATTAATGTATATTCAGTTTTGATATCCTACATTTCGTACATAAATTTATTGGTGCTGACAATGATTCATTTTTTTCTGGTCTTTTTTTCATTGGTTAAATTGTTTTCATTCCAATAGCTTGATAAAATATTTCAAATATTTAGGATTTCTTGCATATTTATCGTTATTTATTTATTTTTTTTATGCATTCACCTTCCTGTTAATATTTACCTTTCGCAAATTTTAAATGTTATGATTTTTTAATACTTCATTTAAGTAATTGGATCTAATTTTTATAAAATTCATTAGTGATTAGTTAATTTAATGATTGTTGATACAATTTAATATGCATAATGTCTGTATCATGTCTTGATACTCAATTTATAATTTTTATTTAAAAATGATGATGATTTGTAATATTCTAAAATGGTTATATGTATATATATGTGTGTGTTTGTTCATATCTCTACATCAAAATAAAGTTAATATTAGAAATATAATTGCAGATTACTTTTCCATAATTGTATTAAAATACTAGCATGCTTCGCCCGCTACGCTGGGTAGTTTCTTCAAACGAATTTTGAATCAAATATTGGTGATATCAAAATATATTGGTGAATTTGACCTTGTGTTTTAAAGCAATTTGGACCTTTACGTGTAATGTCCTTTCGCATTCCTAAAAACGATACGAATGCCACTGCGCTTTATATTTCCTAATGTATCATACAAAATTTGGGCTGTTAAGGATAAAATCTTTTAGTAGTTGAACATTTATAGTAGGATTTGGTAAAGAAAGAAGGACGATATGTAATATACTAAAACTATCCTGAGAAAGTATTTAACAATGCAAATCTCATCAAAATCCGTTAAGCGGAATTTTTTTAAGTTAATCTTTTATAATTGGGTTCACCTGATTATTGAACTTTCTTCTATAATTATATAACCAAGCAACGTAGAACAATGTGTTATATACTAAAACGTTTAACTGAAAAAATATCTGTCTAACAATGCAAATTTCAACCACATATGTGGGGTAGAACTTTTTAAAAAGGCCAATGTTTCGCAATCTGGTTCACCTCATTATAGAACTTTTCGTCTTATTTCTATAACTAAGCAACATAGGACGTTATCTTTACATACTAAAACCTTTCTCTGAAAATTGTGTAAAACAGTGCAAGTTCAATTGAAATCTATTCAGCAGAAACTTTCTTAAAAGACTAATCATTCATAATTGGTTTTATATTATTATAGAAATTTCCACCATAATTCTGTAACTAAGCAGCGTAGAACGATATATTATATACTAAAACCTTGCCTGAAAAATTATCTAACAGTCCAAGTTCCATCAAAATCTATTCAGCACAACTCAAACTATAAGCTGCTGGAACAAAATTCTCGTTTGCATTTTATAGAGGAAAAGGTCCAAATATCGGCTACCACATTTGTTTTCAATCTAGATCATACAATTTTCAAAATTAATAAAATAAAAAGTGACAGCAGGGTACCTTGACATGTTTTACACCTGTTTAGAGAAAAAAAAAATCAGTTTAAAAGGCGTTTTCTGTTTATAAAAAGCAAAATTCCGAAAGTCTTCAAATTTTGAGTTTTTAAAATGGAGTCTAACTACCGGCTACCTAAGTTCTTTTTTCCCCAAAAGATCACACAAATAGAGGTAATGACAATTATTAAGCAATAAGAATATTATTTTAATAAATTGTATTGATTAATAACATTTCTTATGAACAGAAGAAATACGCAATTTTTAATAAATAAGTATGTTTATCAAATTTCTAAAATTCTTTACGACAATCTCTCACAGTCTTCTTCTCATTATGTTTCTAATTTTGTTTTTTAACGTGTAAAACCAAAAAATAGCTTGCTGGTTGAAATGAGAATTATTTTATCTGAAAAAAATCAAAAACATAATATCACTCTCTGCGTTGGTATAGTCCCTATCAGCCCACATATCGCATTGAACCCCGAAACCCCTCGCTGCGTAATTGTTTTATCAAAATAGCTTCAAAAATTGCGTATTTAACCCCTTCGCGACGAGCGTCTTTTAAGATTTTTTATTCTTCTGTCACCGGTTTTTCAAAACAAAAATTTTTGTCTAATTTAACCGGGAAAATGCTCCGATTAAATAAGGCAAAATTTACAATAAAAAAAATAACTAATGGCAATAATCAAGGAGGGTTAATTAGACGGAAAAAATGCATCCCCGAGGAAATCTCGGGTTGCGCAAATTTTGCTACTTTTACGTTGCCCAAGGAAATCTCGGGCTGCGCAGCGAGAGGGTTAAAATCAAATTTCTGCCTCTTTCGCCTGGTTTACTCCGTCATTTTATTCTTTCTCTTCACATTTATTACGGGCAATTTTGTTGTGTCCAACAGCGCTGTTTTGGAAAGTGATCCGGTAACCAGTGTCGGTCCTGAAGACTGCCATGGTTGCTTTTTTCATATTGCGAAATGGGACTGGAAGTATATCTGAACCATTTAAATTAATTTATTAATTATGGAACTATTTAAATTAATTTATTTTCCTCCCCTTCAAGCAGAGCAACCGAGAGAGGTCCAAATACCGGCTAGCCGGTATTTAGACCACTCTAGGTAACCGGTATTCGGACCACTGCTATGTTTAAGTTAAAACCGGTATTACTCATTCATATAATAAAATACCAATAATGTGCGTGTGGCAGTTGGGAGCTAAATATGTCTAGAAAATAAGTTAATCAACAATTGAAGCCAATATACGATCAGTATATTTTTAAAAAATGCGAAACACATATCTGAAAAACTTTTGATGTACCGGATTACTTAGATTCGATATTTTTGCATTTACTATTTGTAAATGACACAGACTTCAGCGACGTACTTTTACTAACTTTCTTCTCTAAAGTAGGTTGCACGACAATGAAAAATTTTTGATGGTTTTCGGGATGATTGAAAATTACATTCCTGCGTTGTGTCTGGTTTATATTATTTTTTTCGCTGGGTGTAAGATTAACTTTAAGCTTTTCGGGTTATGCTTTGTCTCTCTTTAGTCGGATTCGGGATGAACAGATTTTCAAAAGGAAGTCCTGAATATTTTTCAAATGGAAAAGCTATGTATACATTTTTGTACATAAGTGATAAAATTGTAGGCTACTTTTCCATGAATGCAATAAAATGCAGATTAATTTTCTTTCACTTTGGGTTCAGCTATGAATATTTTGGGTTTGGATTGCAGTTTGTCGGGTAGAGTTGGGTTTCGGGTTAACGACTTTTGTCGGGTTCAGGTAGGGCACAACCCTGATCCACGCAGAATTCTAGTATCAGGCTGAGGAGGATATTAAGAAAATTATATAATATGATTTAATAAAGCAAATGATTTGATAGCGCTGTAGTAATTGCAGTAAATATAATGTGACACTAATTATGCAAAATAAAAAATTCAAATAATTAAGGACTTGAATTAAACCCCTTTCTTAAAAAAAGAAAAAGCCCCTCTAAATTTCGAGATAAAGGGGGAAATTCACCTCGAAAATTCTAGTCCTAAAAGGGACGAGTTTTCATGTGATCATTTTGCTCACTACTCAGAAGCAATTAATAGAATTGTTTCTCACATATCTGTTTAAAATTAACCAAAATACTCATTAATGATAAATATCTCACATTGAGAATGTTGGGAGTCTTTGGCAAAGTGTTTTGAAAATATTTTTGATAATTATTGGTTTCTGTAACTAAAGTGTTTATTTATTGCGTGTGTTTTTATTGTAATAAAATCTGACAAGTCATTTTACCTTTTGAGTAATTTTCGAAATTTTTTTTTTGAGTCTGACCTCTTATGACAGACAAATTTTCCGAAATATCAAATTCCTGGGGGGGGAGGGAACGCCCCCCCCCCCCTTGTGCCCTACCTGAACCCGACAAAAGTCGTTAACCCGAAACCGAACTCGAGAAATTGGGGACCCGAAACCCGAGAAATTGATTTCTCGATGTCGGCCAACCTGTGAAAAGACACTAATCGAGAACACCATATCGAGAAGCGAAGAAAATTGATTTCTCATTCTCGGCCAACATATGAAATGTTGAAAAGCGCGAGAGGAATAATCGAGAAGCCAAAAGTCGAGATGTCGGTGAAATCATCGAGATGAGATGTGCGTAAATGCGAAAGAGAGAGAGAGAGAGAAAGAAAGAAATGAAGCTTTCAGAGTCAAGCTTACCACATTTCTGGTTTAAGTCATAATTTCTCAAAGGAGTGCATTTGCTTATCCAATCTCTTTTTGTTATTAACTGATGTGCATCTGGGTAAGGAGGCGTAGTGGTCTATGTATTCAGTTCTGTATAGTACTAGTTTCAATAATTACTGTTGAATTTAGTGTCATTTTGACCCGAATTTTCAAAGTTTCTCTTATTTTAGCTCTGCCAAGCTGTCCCATATCTGGAGCCCTCAGATAAATATTATTTATTAAATATAAAAATTTCAGAGAGGAAGGTGAGTGAATTCCTGGGGGCGCGCGAGAATGGACCGACGCACAGTGAGACGTTTTGACGATCTAGGTGGACAAAATTATTTCGTTGAATTTCATTTAGTTTTTGCTGTTTTTTTTTAATGCATCACTAATAAAATACTCAAACAGTGATAAATATTTGATTATTTAACAACAATGTCTGAAAATAAAAATACAGGGTGCCCACTAATGTCCGTTCCCAACCCTCTTGACTGCCGAATGACTGCATCTATATTCATAAACGTGGTGTCTAGGTATAGTAAAGAGGCTATGCGCTACTACATGAGACCGCTTACAGCGCCACCTGGTACAAAAGGGCGGCATTAGCGTTCCTATCGCGAAAACGGTTCGAAATATGGGATAAAAGTGAATGATGACACCTTGTGAACATGAATGCTAAATGAATCTCGTTCTGAATATGACTATCGTTTTCGAGATAGGAATACTAATTCAGCTGTTTTGCACCAGGTGGCGCTGCAAGCGGTCTCATCTGGTACCTCATAGCCACTTTACTATACCTAGACAGCACTTTTATGATTATAGCTGCAACAGTTCGGCAATTCAGAGCGTGGGAAGGACTTTAGTGGGCACCCTGTATAATGCATTACAAATAATGCGTTAAACATACTTATTTTACAATTAAGTAAAAATCAAATTTAATGCACACGTGTAAGTTAACATTCATTTCTTTTTTGTATTTTGCCTACTCAGAATTGCTCGAGAGAAACTTGTGTAGTCATCATGAAAAATAAAAATTTTTAAATAAAATCATATTTAAAAAACTTTAATGTTTTGTGGTAAACATATAAATGCTACCAAAAAATTTTTCGGCTGAAAAAATGTTGTTGTGCGAATAAATAACCTATATAAATTTTATTCAATTTGAAATAAAATTTCTGTATATAGACTATGTGTCCCTGTAAAAGAAATACAACTACTATGCACTTTTATTTCAATTTAAAAAATGCCATTGTGTGTCTCAATAACGTATAGTAATTTTGTTGAAATTTAATTAAAATTTCTGCTTTTTAGCAACAATTTTTCCGCGTCCTTTTATGTGGCCCTGTAACAAATGCATAACTTCTACGTTCGTCAAGGCCCCACCAGTGGCTGAGAGGTTCTGCTCTCGAAGCTGGTAGACGGGAAGTGCTGGGTTCGATCCCAATCGCGCCCGTCGGCCTAATCGTTCGGAGTTTTCGTGGTTTTCTACGAGCCATGGATTTCCATGCGTAAATACGGGTTAGGTTCCCTTAGAAAGACCCCCACGAAGGGCACTCCCCCCGGGCCTATATCCCTAGTGTAGATAATCGGCCGTCAAAAATAAACCAAACCAAACCATCTACGTTCGTCAAATTATAATTTAATAGAATTGTCATCGGAAAAACACATATGGGCAAAGTTTCAGCTCAATCAGATAATTGAAAGTGGTTTAAAATTGTCTTGTAAGATTTGAATTAATCTTTTATGTGGCCCTGTTAAAAAAGTATAACCACTACGTTCCATAAATTATAATAATATTGCATTGTCATCAGAACTACATATCCTGAGCAAAGTTTCAGTTCAATCAGATTATTGAAATTGGTTTAAAATTAACTTGCAAGTTTTAATCTAAATTTTTGTGAAGCCCTGTAGAAACAGTATTCTAAACAATCTTCTACGTTCTTTATATTATAATAATATTGTATTGTCATTCAAATTACACGTGTTTTCATTGTTTCGGCTCAATCGGATAATTAAAAGTGGTTTAAATTTGACTAGCAAGATTTTAACTAAACATACATACATGCACTGCAAGTTAATATGATGCTTGTTTATTAATAAAACTTAATGATCTGCAGATATCTGCAGGATTTTTTTTAAATTTTTCAATACTTTAGGAATGACACTTTAATTTTAAAAAATGCTTATTGCTGAATAATGCTGAATAATATGTTAAAAGTCAAGATGAAATTTGTAAACAACATCAAGGATCATCCAGAATTACAACCTTTGAAAAAAGCAGTTAAGCGGGTTTAATATCATTTATTTTTAAACAAAAATGAGTTAAATCTGACTTTGACAAACCTGTCACATATGTTCAGCAAATTCGTGCTTTCAAATAAAACAGAATAGTCACGACGTGCTTTCAAACTTAGAGGAAGCTAGTGTAACTTTTGAAACTCCCTCAAACCAACTGCGCAAATGACTTCTTTACGGTCATAATTAATCAACACCTCTGATTTTTTTTCGACAAAACTCGTACGGATCTCGAAAATACAGACATTCAACTACCAGTACACTCTGTTTTGTCAAATTCCGAGATAATCGGAAAAATGAATTTTGCCCACAAAGATCATCAAAACATCCCACTGTGCGACGACGGGATTAATTTTCAAACTTTTACCGAACCCCTCCTGTGACATATCATCGGAGAGCCCTTTGACCACTCTTTCATATTATGAATCTTTCTCCTCCCGAAGTTGAATTTCGGGAGGGGGTGAATTTTTTTAATCGTAACGATTTCTACAATAAATATCATTTTAGATGTGTTTTTTTGATGAAGCCCTCCGGTAAATATTATTTATTAAATATAAAAATTTTAAAGTACGTTGCATGATTTCCGGGTGTATTTTGGTAAGAAAGAGTGAACCCACGGGTGAGGGGTAAATTTCAAACTTATTTTTGGACCCGTCTTGTGATATATCATCGGAAAGTTTTTGGACCACTCTTTCATATTATGAATCTTTCTTCTCCCCTCCCCAATTTGCCTCCCCGCCGGGGGAGGCACTTTTCGAACTTTTTTGAAATCGTAGCGTTTTATCATTTTAAATCGGATTTTACTTCGGAGACCTCCGATAAATAATTTATAATATATGAAAATTTCAAAGAGAAGGGGTCAGAGTGTATTCCGGGGGTCGCAATAGTTGGAATCCTGGGGTGCACTTTTCTGTTTTTGGCCGACACCCCTCTAGTGATATATCATTGGAAAGCTCTGTGATTATTATTACATTTTATATACTTCTTGCGCCCCTCCCCCTTTGCCTCCGCAAGGGGGTCACTTTTCTAAATTTAGTCGACAACCCTCATGTGATATTTCGTTGGAAAGCCCTATGACAACTTATTCATATGCACTGATGCTCATCCCCCACTTTCCCCCCGGGGGTTCGTTTAACTTATTCCAGTAGAGGGTCTTCTAATAATGGAGGAAATCATAAAACTGATCTCAAATGACGTAGAAAAAAACAATAAAAAATATTGATCCCATTTACCCTCCTTTTAGTTTATGTTCTTGCCACTAGGGGGTGCTTTTGATTCTTATTTCTTTGGCCATTTTGCTGCTAATTGCCGAAAAATTCTAATTTTTGATACTTAAACTCCCCTTTCCGTTTGATACCTATTCGCGACTTTTCAACTTTTTGCAACCAAGGAACGCCGCCACATGACTTTTCCATTATTGTGACTCCATTATAGCCTCCCTTCCAAAGCGACATAAGTAAGCGTACAATGTCAATACTGAAATTTAGAGTATATTGTCACAGCTGCGCCATCTGGTGGACGGGATGAATAATGCAAATATGCGGGTTTTCAGTATGACGTCATATATGACAGAATATCTACTATCTGCGCATCTCTTGCACATATTTTTTGAATCTTTACTCACTTTTGGAAGATGAATCTTGCTTACCAGATTTATTGCAAAATACTTTTATTACGGCTTGTTTTGATAAAATTATGCATTTAAAAAAAATAGTCGCAATATCATTTTAATTTCGGGAGAAAAGCACTAATGCTACGGAAGCATTATTGCTTTTTGCCCTTAAACTAAAATGACATTGCGACTTTTTTTTTTAAATACAAATATTTTTATCAAAACAAGCTGTAACAAAAATATTTTGAAATAAATCTGGCAAACAAGATTCATCTTCTGTAAGTAACAATCTGAAATTCGTAATTGAATTTTTAACAGAGATTCTCTAAATGGCTTTGTCTGTTTCAAAAAAAAAAAAAAGAAAAAAAATCTAATCTGGCGATTTTAGGGAAATTATTGAAGTCATTGCCTAGACTCGCAAAATATTTAAACAAATAAATGGACAACACTTGCTCGTTTAATTGTACAACATTTAATGCAAGCATTTTAAATTAAAGTGATTCGGAATACAAAATGAAATGAGTTTTAAATTAAATGAATTAAATATTTGTTAGTTAAATAAGATGATCGCAATGCGATTAAGATAATATTGTAAATTTATCGTTTGCGCATGGTAAGCGAACAAAAGGACTTAAAATTGAATATTTTACTTATAATTAAATTCTATACATATTCTAAACTTGGGGTGCACGACCTTTTTAAGAGAAGGGCCACTTTCAAAAATGTATGGGTTGTCAAGGGCCACATCAAAAACACATAGAATTATATTTCGGGGAGGTGATGTCAGGCCTATAATCGAATAAAAAACATGGTTTCGGAGGGGCGGGGGAGGTTTAACCCTCTAGGTTCCCCTACCCAGCCAACATATTTAATTTAGTTGGCAAGGATATATCAACAGTTTACATTTGTATATATAAGAGAGATATAGCAAGGATTATTTTCAAGTGATAATAGTCCTTGACTTTATTCGGGGAGTAAATGTAGCTCTATTAAAAGTGCTAAAAAACAAACATAGGCATGAAAGTGGCTAGTGCTAATAAATAATTAGAACTTTATGAACGAAGGGGGGAGGAGGATCCGATCAACGAAATTTGCGATTTTTCCGTGCCTGATCGATAAAATTCGCGTTTTTCTGCGCCCGATCAAAGAAATTTGAGATTTTTCCGCGCTTGATCGTCAACGCGATTTTTTCCGAGCCCGATTGAAAAAACACACGATTTTTCCCAGCCCAATCGACAAAACAAGTGATTTTTCCAAGCCCGATCGACAAAACACGCGCTTTTTGCGTGCCGATAGACGAAATTTACGATTTTCCGCATCTGATCGACAAAACTGTGCACCCGATTAACGAAACGAGCGATTTTCCACGCCCTATCAGCGATATTCGCTATTCTTAACTGACTTTGACGAAAATTGCACTTTTTCCCGCAGACGATCAACGAGATTTGTCCGCGCCTGGAGCCCTACCACGAAGAGATCGTATCGTATCCGAGTCGTAAAAATCTCGATATCGGAGTTGCATGTTTCCGACAAAACAAATCCGACACTCACTATATGTGCTACCATGATATCATCAGCAAAGCGTGTCGGATTTGAAGCTGAGAAATTAAACCTTCAGCGAAATCGGATTCTGGTTGACTATTCACAGCCAAGCAAATATTTTCGTTCTCCCTGAAATTCTGCCATTTCATCATTAGTTATTGCCTGGTCTAATTTCCTCACCTCTTGTTGTACATGCGTATGATGATTTCATGATTTTAAAGTATGTTGTTAGAGTAAAACCCTATTATTCCGGAGGAAAGGCTTTCTTCAAATAGACCTTAGTTTTCGAGAAATTGTGGGTCAAATTTCGCCATACGTTTCAAATACCCATTGCTTTAGCATTTTATGTGTAATGTTTGTGGCATCGAGGTAACATGCCCGTTAGCTGTACCTCAGGCGGCGGGTTCGATCCCTGCTTGTACCTTTTTTTTTTCTTTTTTAAATAAATTTTAGATTTTTGACACGTTACAAATTTTACGTTGAATTATAAATTCAGCAGCGTTGAACTTTTTGATATTTTCCTAATAAATTACATTTAAAATTAAAAAACAATTATGAATATTTATATTTTTCCCGCAATTTCTAAACTAATATTTCTATTTATGGAAATCTAAACTAATTTATGTCTATTTTCAAGTCGAATCTGCCAAATTTATGCATTGGAATTATCTAACCATAAATGCGTTTGGTAGATTCAACATTAAAAACGTTTTGTATAAGATATAAAAAAAAAAAATTAGGAATTTCCATTTCAAATTTCATAAAATAAAAAAAGAAAAAGTGTTATTTTAGATCTGCGTTTAAAATATAACAAGGTAAATAATAATAAAATATAAAAAAATTCTCGACATAAATTAGTTTAGATTTTGGTCAATAGAAATATTAGTTTAAAAATTAGAAAAAAAATATAAATATTCATAAAAAAAAATTCGAAAACGAAAATGTAATGTATTAGGAAAATATAAAAACATTCAAAGCTTCCGAATTAAAATTCCAGCATAAAACTTGTAACGTGTCAAAAATACAAAATTAATTTAAAAGGAACCATGTGGATTTGAACCCGCCCCCTGCGGTATAGCGAACGTGCACGTTACCTGGACGCCAAAAAGACTACATGTAAAACTTCAAGTTAATGGGGATTTGATACTTATACTGAACTTTGCAGAATTTTCAAAGGATGTTTATTATTAGTATTTAAAATTAGTTTCAAAACTTATAATATTTCTCCAGTTATATTTAAGCAGAATTCCCTTAATGTTTCGGGTATTTATACTTATATTTATTTAACAAGGATTTATAAGAATTGTATTTTAATAACATTTAAAAGTCTAGAATGATGCATTTCTTATGATAGTTATTAAATATTTCTTGGGTAAGGTGTTAATATTTTATTTTTTCTTTTAAATAAGTGCTTAAAAAAGGAAAACTTATTTTTATTTTTCATTTTCTAAAAAACTACCACTTATATCATTTTGAGCTTTTGGCAGCTGCAAATCTGAACATTTTACAATCGTTTTAAAAAAAGATTATTCAAACATGTTAATTAGGCGTGTGTCGATGGCATTTTAAATAAAAAGCGAAAGCAATAGATTCCGCTTTAAAATCTCTTTCTAAAGACTTACTTCCGATATCTGCTTCATTCTCACTGCCTTCTATGCGGTCGGAAGATTTTCACGGTATTCCGATAACAATTATCCGAGGGAAGGCATTCTCGATGGCATCGAAGTAGCATTTATCCCAGAGTCATCGGAATGGAACGTCACATCGGAAAATTTGGAAGATTTTCCGAGGAAGAGGACATTCCGATGGTTTCGTAGTAGAGCCCCTGATCACGAAATTCTCGATTTTTCCACGCCCGATCAACGAAATTCTTGATTCTTAACTGACTGACGAAATTTACAATTTCTTCTCGCGCCATATTGAGGAAATGCGCGATTTTTTCTCGCGATAAACTGGCGAAAATTTTCCACAGCCAATCCGATGAAAGAAAATTGCGATTTTCCGCGGCAGATCATCAAAACTTGCGATTTATCCGTGCCCGGTAGGCAAAATTTGCGATTTTCCTACGACTCATCGGAAAAATTTATCATTTTTTCTTGCCTGACCGACGAAATGTGTGATTTATTTCGCGCCTGATAGACGAAATTTGCGATTTTTCGACCACTGTTAAACGAAATTCGCAATTTTTCCGCGCTGATCAACGAAATTTCTCGCGGCAAATTGATGAAATTCGCGTTTATTTCTCATGTAAACTGATGAAACTCACGATTTTTCTGCAGCCGATCAACAAAATTTGCAATTTTTCCGTACTTGATCGACGAAATTTGCAATTTTCCAGTGGCTCATCGACACAATTCGCGATCATTCGGTGTTCGATGAACAAAACTCACGATTTTTCAGAACCCGGTCGTCAGAACTCGCGCTTTTTTCGAGCTCGATCGACAAAACTCGCGATTTTCCGGGCCCGAACGACGAAATTCGCTATTTTTGCCTGGTCGACGAAATTTGTGATTTTTCCCGTGGCCGTTCGATGAAATTCGAATTTATCTTTCGACTAGGGTCTGACTAAATTCGGAACTTGGGAATTTCCTATGTTGATATCTATGGTATCTTCCGGTCGATAAACGAAATTCGCGATTTTTAACTGACTGACGAAATTTATAATTTTTTTCCCGCGAAAAATTAACGAAATTCACGATTTTTTCCCGCCACCTATGGGTATAAATTGCGGTTTTTTACAGTTATAAATCTACAAAATTCGCGGGCCACCGGTTGTGCATCCCTATTCTAAACATTCATAAACCTTGTATTCTCATCGGGAATACAACTGTGTATATCATTTTTTATCACTTTAGCACATCAAGAATTGAGTAAAAAATAAGACTGGAAAATTCAATCTTTACACATTAACTACTTACTAATTTTTATGAGTCATTTTTCCTTTCATTAAAAGAAAATAATTAAAATCGAGCGTATTTAAATCAACAACATTTGATAATATATATTAAATAATATTTTATCTTTCTTAATAAATTAAAGTTAAAATACGTAACTAACTTGTTTTACTCTTTGGAAAAGGACAGATATGAATTTAATAAGAAAAAAGGGTTTTCTTACAATTTCGAAAGGTACAGTTATTCGATGGCCAGCATTTTGCCATTTTAAGAAATAATATTAGTTCTAAAAATAATTGTTTTTATTTAAATATTTAACTATAATAAATAACTCAAAAAACACGAATAAAAATTAATAGAATATTCAATAACTGTCAGAATATAAATGCTACAAACAAATGAAAACACGACTTTTGCGCTTGCGCAGTTATTTCATAGATGTGCAATTAATAGATTATCCATAAAAAAGAAAACAGTTAGGCATCTTTCTGTAGTTCATCTCGTCCGCTACGTGGCGTGCGACCTTGATTGATGTGACCTCGCTTTTAATCTTGCGGTTACCTCTCCCATTTAAGATAGGACGCTTACTTATATCGCTTTGCTCCCTTCGGTTTTTTTTTTTTTTTTAATTCCATCTGTTTTCAGTTGCCATGTATTTACTAAAAACTGCTTTATAAACATGTAAAAACAATGACTTTAATAATCGATTGTAGAACATCTCGATTGTAGATTCTTGGAAGTAATCGATTGTGTTTTTTACGATTACGATTTTTTTCGACTGGTAAATTTTCGAGAATCGCCCATCACTAATACTGCACCTCTATTCTTTCTTTTTACTCTACGGCTCTAATCATTCAACAATGAAGCTTACTTCTGAATGCAACAGTATGATTACAGCGTCTAGAATACCTAGTGTGGAAATATGCTATCCAAACAGTGCTAAAAATTTTATCCCTTAAATGTGCGAGGATACTGTAGAGGTCTGCACGGACCGGAATTTCCAGGCCCGGGCCCGGCCCTGTGTAAAATTGGAAGTTCGGCCCGAGCCCGGCCCGGCCCGTTTGCATTTTTACAGTTCTCGGCCCGGCCCGTACAAAAATCAGTGAAAACAGGCCCGGCCCGGCCCGACACAATTTCTACAAAAAAAAGGAAAAAAAATCCGTTTTTTCTCAACATACAATTAAGATTCTTTTAATGAATACTACATACATATTTATGGGAACATTTTACAGTATATTTTACATTACTATGATGTTCGCAAAACAGAAAGCACACAATAGTAAACATTAACGATTACTTACAGTGTTTTAGTCATCGTGTCTACAGACATTTCAAAATGGAAATAAGGATTCATTAAAAGATTAATGTAGTTCAGAATAAAGGATTAAAAACATAATAACTTTTGAAGCTGTATAATAAAAAGTAGATTTGTGAAAATATTTCTCTCATTTTTAAGGTTTTTCTCAAATCCAAAGGAGCTACATTTCGACACATTTATGAATTCTTTTCTTTTCGGAAACGCGTAAGATTGGCAGGTATTCTTATTCAGAAGCTATGTAAATGTCGTTTTTTTTTTTTATAGATAAAAGCAATATATCTTTCTGAAAATACTGTCAAAGTTAGCGTTTTGAATCGAATTTCCGGAAGCACAGGAAAGGAGAAAAACGTACAGTCACGTGACAGGAATCTCTGTTATCTCTGTAAGAAATTTATCAAATATGGAAAAAGCTATTCGTTTCCAAATGCCTTCAATAGGCAGGCCTGTCAATTTTATTCCTTTATAGTTAAAAATTTTGTCAGAAAATGTGTCTGAAAGCTTCGCATTGTTGAGCAGTGAATATGAGAACCATCTTAAGGTATATTTCCAAAGATACTGTTAAGAGAAGTTCATTATCACTATTAATACTACAAAACACAATGACTGTTCTACACATCCTGAGATCGATTAAGCCAGTTCCGTCCCGGTACGAGTCTGCTGAAAAAAATTAAACTCGGAATCAGACATCTTGTAACTGTACGATGCCGATCTCTACGATGGACATGTTAAATTTCTGTTTTGATGTTGTTAAACTCGCATCGGCTCGTGACGCACATTTATACTTCTCGAGAAAATCATATTAATTGAAAATGGCTCCTATTTTATCTGCTTCGCTTAAATTCTTATATCGGGCCGATAGCCTTGATTAATTTTTTTGCCGGCCCGGCCCGTTTATTTTGTCTGTCGGCCCGGCTCGGCCCGTTGAAAAAAATTTCCTAATTCTGCCGGCCCGGCCCGTTTGAAAATTCGCCTTCATTCCGCCGGGTCGGGCCGGGTACGGGCCTCGGGCCAAGCCCGGGCCCGTGCAGACCTCTAGGATACTGTTAAAATGCCAAGTGTCGATTGCAGCGACATCTGCGGGATTTTCGTATTACTAGTATTACATTGTATAGATTAGGAATACCTTGCAGTTATAGAAAATATCCTGCAGATGTCACTGCCATCTGTATATTGCAGCAGCATAGTTGCATATTTAAGGGATACAATATTTTAGCGCTTTTTTAAGTGCAGTAGAACCTCTTTTATCCGAAACTCTCGGTTAACCGAAATCTATCTTTGAAACATTTTTTTTAATTATTTTATCTTTTTTTTCTTAGAATTCCTTTGAAATTAACTTGAGCTCCCATACGCTGCGGAGTGGAACGAAGAAAACGAACAAATTAGCAATTCTGAAGCTTTTGAATGTTTTGCAAAAGGTTTGGCATGGTTGGAACAGCGGAAGGACTGTGATACCGGTGAACTAATAATATTAAAAATATTTCGTGATAGAGCTTCAAAGCAAAGGCGATCGCAACTGCGACACACAAAACATTGTTTCAAACTCTTGTGAAAGGTACTTAATTTCAAAATTAAAATTCAGGTAATTTAGTCTTGTTTCTAATTTTCTATTGCTTCATTTTTATTAACCACTTGTTACCACAATAAGAAATAGCTCATATATTACTCTTTAATCTTAAGATTGAAGCATTCTCGATTATCCGAAAATTTCGATTTTCCGAAAGAGGGTAAGTCCCAATTACTTTGGATAATCGAGGTTCTACTGTATTACAGAGATAACCGATTTCCACACTATGTATTCTAGTGGCTATAGTATGGTCGGGAGTCAGCGCTAAATCGCACAACGCTCCAGGGTGAACAAACTGAAGGCTTCTCCCACACTAGAAACGAGCGCCATCTACTGGCTAATCCTCTAAAAATCCCATCCTGAAGGGTTCTTTAAATTAATTTTACTTTTCTTTTTTCTTCTTAACAATGAATTAAAAACATTCTCCATGTATTATTAAAATAATAATAATAATAATAATAATAACATGCTCTTTCTGTGACTACCCATAAAATTTCCATTTTATAATATGACAATAAGCTAATGAATTTGAAAAAAAAAAATTCCTTAAAGTAAAACAAAACAAAACAAGGGGGTGGGATATATTTAATATCAAATTTAATTTATGTGATTTAACATTGAAGTTATATTTAAGTATATGTGAGTGTCTTGACTTAGCATCTGTTAATATTAGCATGTTTTACTTATTTGTTGTTTCTTTATTTTTACTTTAAAGAAATGTTAGTTCGGATTTACTTGTTTAGACGTCATGCAGTAAATTGAAAATTTTGCGGCTGTTCATAGAAAAATCATATTTAATTATTATTATTTACAAATTCAAAGAAGAGCTCTTTTTTAATTCATTACTTTTGCATCTTGTTAAGAAACAAGAAAAGTTTAATTAGAAGAACTAGGATCTCATTTTTTATAATAATATTTTTAATTTATACTTAATAAAAGATAGAGGGAGAGAAAATAAAATAATAGCAATTACTTTCTAATAATTTTAGGTATAAATTACTGAGGATGTCATTAGATCGAGCTCCTCACTACGGATATTCAATCCGTTTTAATCTCGTTTAATTATAAATCTATCATAATGATAGCAGTGCGTACTTCAGACTTAATAATAAGCTTGCTAATTTACACACTCATTTAATTAGAAATTACAAATAAAAAAATAAGTTAACAGATAAGAATTTCTCCATGTGCCATGCACATTGTATAAGCGGTGGAGTCAATCGTTTTTTAGCGCGTGCAACAACAGCGACGATCAGTTCACAACTGCCTCTCTTCTCTTCTGTTCCAAAAGGTCTTTTCAAAGTAGCGTATGTGGCGCCATCTGTCGCCTACTTGTTAATTAAAAAATGTTTATTATTGTAGAACGGTGGAAGTCACCTCAGCACCCCCTTCCTAGTGCAAACGATATGTCAATGTTCTACTAAACGATCTGGAAATCGGACAGTTCGGCCAGATCGTGTGGTACGAGAAGGTTCCGAGTCACAAGTTGAAGCCCCTGTCTCAGAGGTTGAGGGTTCAGGGATGGAGGCTGTTGATTCAGGGGTAGGTGCGTCGTTCACTAAGAAGGCCGGCTTCAGTCTATCCAGTGAAATGTTGACAATTTTACCTTTTATGGCTATTTTAAAAAGTTTATCACCTCGCTGGATGACCTCAAAAGGTCCATCATAAGGTGGTTGGAGGGATTGTTGCATACCGGCGTGGCGCACAAATACATGGGTACACGTGTTGAGGTCCTGTGATACAAAAGGTTTTATGCGATGATGGGACTTTGTTGGCAGTGGTTTGAAATCCTGGAAAATGTTCCTTAATCGCTGGACCAATTCTTCAGGGCTTTTAATAAGGGAATTGTCGTCAAAAAAATCCCCAGGCAGTCGGAGTGCAGACCCAAAAACAAGTTCTGCTGGTGAAACTTTTAGGTCTGTTTTCAGTGCAGCACGAAACCCAAGTAACACTGTTGGCAGTACCTCGGTCCATTTTTCAGTTCGTCTAGCTTTTAATGCACATTTTAGGGGCCTGTGCCAATTTTCAATAATCCCATTACTCTGTGGGTGGTATGGGGATGATCGGTACTTTTTAGCACCTAGCAGTTGAGCTAATTGTTTAAAAAGTTCAGACTCAAACTGTCGGCCTTGATCAGTGGTGATCTTTTCAGGACAACCAAAACGAGCAATCCATTCGGAGAGAAGTGCAAATGAAACTGATTGTGCCGTTATGTCACTTAGTGGATATGCCTCTGGCCAGCGTGTTGCTCTATCAATTACAGTTAAACAATACCTTTTACCATTTGATTCTGGTAAAGGCCCAATTATATCTAAATGTATGTGTGAAAATCTATCTGTTGGAAGGTCAAATTTTCCCAACTCAGTTTTCGTGTGCCTAGTGATTTTGGAGCGTTGACAATCCAAACATTCACGAGCCCAAGTTCGGCAATCTTTAGCTAGGGAAGGCCAAATAAATCTTTGTCGCAATAGATTTACACTACTTTTAGTTCCAGGATGGGAAAGTGCATGTAAATTCAAAAATGCCTGTTTTCTAAAGTTAGGGGTTAAATATGGGCGTGCTTTGCCTCTAGAAATGTCACAATAAATTTCTGTTGTAGAATTAGGAAGGGTGATTAATTTGAGTTCCAAACTGGATTGACCGCTTTGCATAAGGTCTTTAAGTTCTGCATCCTCTTTTTGCTCGATACTTAACTTGTTGTAATCTATAGGAGTAGGCATTTGTATTTCATTAATTCGAGATAGTGCGTCTGCTGCCGTGTTTTGGTTTCCATTTACAAATTGTATATCAGTGGTGAATTCTGATATAAATGATAACCACCGACTTTGTCGGTTAGTGTAATTATCAGTTCTTTTTTTAAATGCATAAACAATAGGTTTGTGATCAGTGTAGATGGTGCACTGACGGGCTTCCAAAAAGTGTCTAAAATGTTTAACCGATTCATAAATCGCTAACAACTCACGATCAAAACTAGAATATTTTAATTGTGTTTCATTTAGACGTATGGAAAAAAATGAAAGTGGTTTTAGGCCCTTTTCTGTTTCTAAACTTAATGTAGAACCAATAGCAAAATCACTAGCATCCGAATGAAGCACTAATTGGCCATCGTTTGTAGGAAATGCTAGAGTTGCGTCAGTTAAGGCTTTTCTTGAAGCTTCAAAAGAATTTATAGCATTTTCAGACCAATCAATAGGGGTTGAATCTTTCTTTTTGGCTCCTCGCAACAAATCTGTTAAGGGTGCGAGAATAATTGCAGCATTGCGACAAAAACGTCTAAAATAATTGAATAATCCAATGTATTTGCGAAGTTCCAAAAGAGTTTCTGGTCGCGGATATTGCTTAATAATTTCAACTTTGGATTGAAGAGGCCGAATTCCGGTTGGAGAAATTTCATGCCCTAAGAATGATACATTAGTTTGTTTGAAAACACTTTTTGAAACATTTATGTTTAGTCCGTATTTAGAAAGTCTGCTCAGAACAGCTCGTATATGTTCTAGGTGTTCAGATTCGTTTTCCGAAAAAATTAAAATGTCATCTAAATAAGCGATAGCAAATGGAAGATCGTAAAGAACTTCGTTAATAAATCTTTGAAACGTGTTTGCTGCACATTTTAACCCAAAGTTTAAATACAGAAATTCAAAGCTTCCAAAAGGAGTTATTACTGCCGTTTTAGGGATATCTTTTTCATTTACAGGAATGTGAAAATAAGCGCGGACTATATCTAGTTTTGAAAAAATTTTCTTTCCATGGAGAATATTTGTAAGATCATGAATGTGAGGTATTGGGTAACGATCCGGAAGAGTTACTGAATTTAACCGTCGATAATCACCACAAACTCTGTAAGAACCATCCGGTTTTGGTACAACATGAATAGGGGATGCCCATGGAGATTTTGAAGGGCGACATATACCCTCATCCATAAGATATTGGAATTCTTTTTTAACTTCCTTTAAAATTTTTGGATGTAAGCGGCGAGGTTTGGAATAAAGTGGAGGTCCCGTAGTTTCTATGTGATGAACTGTGTCATGACATGTTGGTTTCTTAAAATTTGGAATGGGGTTTAAGAGGTCTGGGAATTCTTCAAATATAGTTTTAAAAGCCATGTCTTCAGAAATCAGTTTAATTTGGGACTGAGTTGTGCAAGTGAGTTCACCTTTAGTGGACAATCCAGTTACAGAATCAATTAATCGGAATTTGTGTAAATCTACAAGCAAAGCAAAATGTCTTAAAAGGTCGGCTCCAATTATAGGGCAAGAGACATTTGCAATAACGAATGACCACCTGAAATTCCTTCTCAAGCCAATATTTAGGTCCATGAGTTTGTTTCCATAAACAGGAATTTTGGAATTATTTGCAGCGTAAAGATAATTAGAAGGGTTTTGTTTACTTAACTGCTTTGAGGCGGGGATACAAGAAATATCACTACCGCTGTCAATTAGAAATTTTAAACCCGAGTTTTTATCAAAAACATGTAATCTACATTGTTCTAATGCTGCTACGCCAAGGGTATTTTCGCTTGTTGACCTAGCAGCGGCCACTAGTTTTTTTGAATTTCGTTAAAAGTACAAGGTTCGCGGCACTTTTTTGCTTCACTCCCAAATTTATGATGATAATAACATAAACCAGAGGATGAATCAGATGAATCTTGTTTACGATCGGCACTCCTGAACCGTCTATTTTGACTATAGTGCCTTTCTCTGTAATGCGGCCGCCCGCGAGACATCGATCGCCTAAACACATTTTTGGATAATTCTGAAATTTGCAGTGTTAATTGGTCGATCTGCGTTTGTAATTTTGAGACTGCGTTTTGTTCGCTTTGCGAAGTTTCAACGGGTTTAGAAACGGCATACACAGCAGATTCCGATTTAATTTCATTTATTTTGTCAGCTAAGATTGCTAGTTCCTGTAAAGCAGCGCTTGAAACTGACAAAATCGCTTGTGTATGTGTCGGCAAACGCTCTAGCCAAATTGTTTTTAGAAAGTCTTCGGAAACTGAATTTTGCGCTAATTCTTTCATTTGCCGCAGCAAAACAGAAGGCTTTTTATCACCTAACACTAATTCGGAAAGTAATTTACGAATTTGCTGAGACTGCGAATCAGAAAATTCTTTAATTAGTCTATCTTTTAAAGCAGTATATTTATCATCCTGAGGCGGATTTAGAATTAAATCTGTTACTGCACTTAAAGTATCAGTATCGATAGCAGATAATAAATAATTATATTTTGTAACGTCGTTTGTTACTTGCGCGACGGCAAAATTTGCTTCGACTTGTACAAACCATACCGAAATATTACTTTTCCATAAGGGAGGAATTTTAACAGCTACCCTAGCAAGATTTTCTGGCGGAGCAGCAATACTATCATCAGGCATTGTGAAAGTGTAATTGGGCAATAAATGATAGATAGAGCACTAATTAAATAAATACACAATTTAGCAATAATATTTTGAACATTAAGGACGTTGGGCTCGAAAAATTTTAACTATATAAAATCATTAATAAATTAAATAAGTTGGCCAGAGAATACCACATATTAACACAGAAAATGGCACATACCGTTGATTTTTGCAGCTTTGCGCACCTGGTAAACTTCCATCATAAGCGATCAGAAGGGCTTGTTTTAGTCCAGTCACCAGTTGAGGATGTCATTAGATCGAGCTCCTCACTACGGATATTCAATCCGTTTTAATCTCGTTTAATTATAAATCTATCATAATGATAGCAGTGCGTACTTCAGACTTAATAATAAGCTTGCTAATTTACACACTCATTTAATTAGAAATTACAAATAAAAAAATAAGTTAACAGATAAGAATTTCTCCATGTGCCATGCACATTGTATAAGCGGTGGAGTCAATCGTTTTTTAGCGCGTGCAACAACAGCGACGATCAGTTCACAACTGCCTCTCTTCTCTTCTGTTCCAAAAGGTCTTTTCAAAGTAGCGTATGTGGCGCCATCTGTCGCCTACTTGTTAATTAAAAAATGTTTATTATTGTAGAACGGTGGAAGTCACCTCAATTACTCTCCAATACCTTTAGTGAAATCTTACTTAAATCGATAATTAATTTTTATAAATAAAAAAGACAAATTTATACAAAAGAATTCTCATAGCCATTCTTAAGTTTTAATAATTTAGTAGGGAAAAGTTGTTTTTAATGTAAAAAACAACAACAACAACAAAAAAAAAAACAAAGGAAGTCACCAATTATTCAAGTTATTTTTGATAAATAACTATTTAAGAATGTGTTACATAAAAACAATATACTCTTACATTTTGACTTTAACAAAATAGTAAAAAAACTTTTCTTAAAATATATTTAAAAATTTAAATCCAAATTTTGCATTAATAAGAATAGTACAAGATTTAAGTAAGATTTAGCTAAAGGTATTGGAAAGTAATTGATAACTAAAATTATTAGAAAGTAATTGTTAATATTATTTTTTTTCTTCCTTTCTCTTTTATTCAGTATAAATTTAAATTATTATTATGAAAAATAAGGTCTGGGGGTTCTTCAAATTAAACTTTTCTTGTTTCTTAACAAGATCAAAAATAATGAATTAAATAAAGCTCTTCTTTGAATTCTTAAATAACAATTCTTAAATATGATTTTTCTATGAACAGCCGTAATTTTTTTTCACTTTACTGCATGAAATCATAAACTAGTAAATCTAAAATAAAATTTCTTTAGGCGTGCCACACACCAGAGAGACATGCGACAATAATTGTGAGACATGAGGCAAATTCTGCTGTTCAATCCGGTGTTTTCTTTGTTAACAGGGTGAAATTGTCGCATCCCTCACGCTTTTCTGCCGCATGTCTCCCTGGTGTGTGGCGCACCTTAAAGTAAAAAAAGAAAAGAAATAAATAAAACATGCTAATTATAACAGATGCTAGTCGTAAGTGAAGATAAAGTGTAAAGGTTTTCTGTTTCTTTTTTTTTCAGGTTTTCAGGAAAGAAAATTATTCATGCATATATATTCAGTACACGTACACACATATACTTAAATGTAACGTCAATGTTAAAGCATATAAATTAAATGCTTGGTGTGGCGACGCCATCTTGCGCGGTCAGTAAAACGAGTATCTCGCAGGAAGCGATAGAGCTAGCCTTTTGCTCGGCACGTAAGATCTCGCCTTCTGACCGTGGGTTCTCCAGTTCGATTCCTATCGGCGCCCATCTCCTGCATTGGTGACCTTGGACAAACGAACACGCACCTTCACAAACATTATCATCTCCTTTCGAGACCAACAGATGGCAGCACTGAAAACACCCCCAGCAGCAAAGCCTGTGAAACGCTCACAGCACGCAACCAGCAATCAAAGCCTGTGAAACGCTCACAGCACGCAAAGCCTATGACAACTCTCATGTCTCATAGCACAAAGCCTGTCACGCCGCGCATCTTCGGGGGCACACACATGCGCACGACAGCATCACCTGGCAACCGCCAACGCAACACGAGTGCACATCGCTCGTACAGCATCAACGAGATGCTCTTCTCACTGGGGGTGGAGTACTGTGGCGACGCCATCTTGCGCGGTCAGTAAAACGAGTATCTCGCAGGAAGCGATAGAGCTAGCCTTTTGCTCGGCACGTAAGATCTCGCCTTCTGACCGTGGGTTCTCCAGTTCGATTCCTATCGGCGCCCATCTCCTGCACTTGGTATTAAAATATATCCCTCCTCTATTTCTTCCATTTTTAAACTTTACTTTAAAGAATTTTTATTTCAAATTCACTTAGCTTATAATGTCATATCATAAAATGAAAATTTTATGAGTAGTCATAGAAAGAACATATAAGAAAAGGGCATGTTCACAAAAAAACACTTCCTTCAACCAATCTACCACTACATTTTTATCATAGCGATCATTGCAATAAATCAACTTGGCGACCTAGGCCAATCATATAATAGATCTATTAAATCAATCCGTTAACGACCAATCAAATTCCTGGAGTTGATGTGTACAATAGGAGTCATAATGTATGAACAGGTTTTTCTTGCTGCCAACAGTGACGTCAGCTGCCCTTTCCTTATATTATTCCATTAATATTATTATTTTAAGAATACAATGAAGAATTTTTTAATTTATTATTAAGAAGAAAAAAGAAATGTAAAATTATATCATTATAGTAATATAATTATTAATCATTAGTTATAATTAATCATAAAATTATATAATTAGCGCCATAATTAGTCAAATTGATGATCTGAACCTAAGCGCACCATATGTTAATTCCGTCCATGATAAAGACCTGATTACTCTATTTCGACGTCACGGCAGATCAGCCATCAGCGGATGGATCAGCTAATGGCTAGGGCTCCTATAATACTATAGGAGCCTAGTAGGTAGTATTATAAGGAAAGGGCAAAGTTTACAAACAAACACTTCCGTCAACCACTCTACTACTACATTTTTATTTTAGCGATCATTGCAGGAATCACACTTGGCGACGTAGGCCAATCATATCATAGATCTGTTAAATCAATCTGTTAAAGACCAATCAAATTCCCGGAGTTCATGTGTATAGTAGGAATAATAATGAATGAACAGGTTTTTCTTGCTGACCAACAGTAATTCGACCAACAGTGACGTCACCTGCCCTTTCCTTATAGGAGCTAGGGCTCCTATAACACAGGCTGAATCGTCAAGCATTTTGTTTCCCACTTCGACCAATGAGCGTTTGTTGCCCACGCGACGTGGCCAATCGTCCTTCTCCTACCGGCAATTAAATGGCGGCGTGAGTCAGCCCGAGTTATAGGAGCCTTAATAGGAGCCTTACTAATGGCCGATCTGCCATGACGTCGAAATCGAGCTGATGGTTCCTTGAGCCCTAGTTCCTTGTTCCATGCATAGAAGTACCAATAACGAGAAGGAAGACAAGAAACCGGATTAGCTCGGAAGCGCGCAGGGGCTGACGGGATTTAACGAAGACGAATTGCTTGCAATCCCCCAAACGGTGTTGCAACCCCCCTAACACTTCACCTTACTATCCAATGGGCTTTGTTACTATCACCCCTTTTGCCACAAGTGCTCATGGGGATTAACGTAAGAGAAATTATCCGGTGGCAAACAGCAGGCAGGGAAGATGCGATGCAAAGATATGCTTGCCTTCCTTCTCGTTATTGGTACTTCTATGGTTCCATGGTAAGCGCACGCGCGGCCTCTGCCGCGTTCCTCCGTGAACAGTTTCAGTGAAAATCTTTCAGTTGAATGTGGCAACAATAGTTGATACGTTTGTTTGTTATTGAGCGTGTTCAGAAGTGCACTTCGCGCCGCGCGCGCGCTCAGAAGTTTATGCCATGGAGTAGGTCTTATCGAAGAAAGGAATTTTAACATAATTCAATTATTTCATTATTTTTATGGTTCAAAAAAGGTAAAACCAACGACTGTATTTCTTCATCCTTCCAAAACATGGTTTTTGTAACAGGAATACATGCCTATGTTCACTCAGATAAAATCTAAAATAGTCGGGAAAAACATCACGTGACCTTCTTTATCTACTTTAGCCCATTTAGAATTTAAAATTAGTTAACCAACCGCACGCAAACTCCGCCCGAGCTGCTCAAAAAAATTGTGTGGGCGATTTGATCACGTGATTGTGCGTTTTCTGCTTATGTGTTATTGGTTGTGCTTTGTTTGGTAGGTTGATTGATACAATTTAAGAATTCAACTGGTGATCTAAAAATTTTAACTTTTTAACAATTTTCTTTTTATTTATTTAAAAATGATTTATCAGTTGATTTATACCTTCTGTGATAAATAGAATGCTCTTAGTAAACCAAGATTCTGATATCAACATATGAGATTTGTTTGTAATCTATTATACTGGATGGATTTCAATGGAATTTGCACTGTTAGTTAGACAGTTTTTCAGAGTAGGTTTTAATATATATATTTCTTATTTTATGATTGCATATTTTAATACCGTGTGGATAACAGACCAAAATACATCATAAAACATGAGAAATAAATGGCATTCAAAATTCTGTTAGTATAAGCAAAATACTTACTTATACTTTCAGTAAAAAATTTATAAACATTCTAATCATACTTTATTCATTACAAACTAGACAGCAGACCTATATATTTTATCTCTTTAAAAAATATATGTACAGATATTTTTAGTTAAAATAATTTACAACTATTGCATTTTATTTTTATAATGTTCAAAGTAGAATATGATTTCTAGCCTAGTCTCGCTAAAAATTCACTCGTAAAGTACTCAAAAAAAAAAAAGGAATTATTCTACGTGCAAAAGGATATTTTCGCACAATATATATTATTTTTTCATTTGGATTTGCTTAATGTTTATATCATTATACATACACATACTACATATATAATCACTTAGAAACAAAACTTTGAATATTTAAAAGGCGTTCAGATCTAAAACTTTCATCTCGAAATACCTCATTTTCTCACATTTAAATGAGTATTTTATTATTATAATAAAAATACACGTGCCTCTGTATAACAAAAATAAAAAATATATCTTCATCAAAAATATCTTATTCATTATGAAAAATATAAAACAACCAATAAACAAAACAAAAAAAAATTGTGACACAATGTGGGACTGGAGGGATTCGAACCCACAATCCCTAGTCTCGAGTTCACTGCCTTATCCGTTCGGCCATCCAGCACACATTCATTTTGCAACAAAATATCTTTATAATTAGCACCTTAATTAATCAAATCCATGATCTGTTCCTGAACATACTACGTGTTATTCCATACATGATATGGACCCACTCCATGTTCCTGTCTCCTGAGCTCGCGCGCGTAACGCGCGTGCTTCTTGAACACACTCATTGTTTTCGTTATCACCATCACCGGTTTGGCGGTTATCGTCTTTTCGCGGGAATTAAAAACTATTTAATTTTCATTACTGAGCAAATCATTGCTTGATGTTCGTGTGTTTTCAAAGATGCTTGTATTTAACCCCAATTCTACTGAAGTAATACACCCTAAAGGGCAAATTCAGGTTTGTGTTTTATTAGTATTGCTTTAATAATTATGCGTTCTTTAACTTAATTTAATTTGTTTTCATTTATTTAGGTTATATTTGGTCCAATGTTCTCTGGTAAAACGTAAGTATCTTTTTCTTTTGCATCAGTTTTATTTTTCAATATTTATACTAATACTTTACGATTTTATCTGTTATAAATTGTTATTTTTTTTATTTTTATTTTATTATTATATATATTAGGGTGAACTACCCAGTAATTGACCATTTAGTGAAAGTTTCTTCGCATTTTTTTTTTCTGTGCTAAATTTAAGGAGATATTTCTTGAAACTTTTTTTTTAAAGCAACAATCACTTATAAGGATCAATAATAAATAAACATTTTTTGCCTACTTTTTTGCAATTTTATTTTATTTAATGTAATAGTTGTCAATGGAGATTTTGCCAGTAATTGACCACTTAATGTTAGAAAATAACCATCACCGTGTCAGTAATTGACCACTCTAAAGTTGAACTGATAAACCTTCTTAAAATTAATCGTATGAAAAAATGGGGAAGTTTGCCAAGTTTTTTCTACAGAAACTGGATGTCTAGCCTCCTGGACAGTCAGAAAAAATCAGAAATTTTCAAATTTCTGAAAAAAAAAAAAAAAACTGACGAATTTGAAATTTCTGAGAATTTTTTTAGAAAAAGAATTTAAATCATAAAGCGAAGGATTTTTAAATTGCAGTAGTAGCAAAATATGCTTTAAAGCAGCCATGCTCAACCTGCAGGCCACATATGGCCCAGTAATCTTTTACCTATGGCCCGAGATACATAATCATTAATCTCTATTTATAAAATTGATATATGCATAAAATATATTTAAGATTTTCCCTATTGCTTTATATTTTTGTGAGGTGACAAAATCTGTTATGCTATTTATAATTAATTTTAAATTATGTTTAAATATTCTAAATGCCATTTTCGTTTAGTGAAAAGTTTTTTTTTTAGTTGTAGTCCTATTTGTGCTACAGTTATGCATACATTTCTGAAGCACTTGGCAATCAACACTACATAATTTTTAATCTTTTGTCACCAGATTTTTTAATTATAATATAAACTTTTGTCTAATTTATTTAATGCCAGAAATGCATTCATTAAATAAAACAAACTGTACAATAAAAAAATTACTGTTAGGAATAATTTATTCTGAGCACTTTATGCTTTATATAAATGGGATGCTTATTGTGCAAAATAGTTAACACTAATTATTATTCAAAATTAAATTTAAACTATATATATTTCTACAGTTTAAAAAAATATATTGAACAAATCACTGATTATTAAAAAGTAATATTTTTATTTTTGTCAGTCAAAACTTAGTGTAATGTTAATGTAAATTCTGTATTGTTATGTTTTATTATTATACAGCTGCAGTTAATTAGGGTTGAACTTTGTCATGGATAAAATCAGCATAAAAAACATTTTATATAGCAATTTTAACAGCATACTTCCACAACAATTGTAATAGAAATCTACCACGAACTATGTTTGGAGCTGATGGTGGTAAAACATTTTTTTATAAGATTTGTGTGACAAACCCTAATGATATTTAGAGCCTCACTATACTAATTTTGTTATCTTTACATTTTAATTACACTTTTCTTGCATTATTATTATATAAATGTGTTATGACCCTCTTGACATAACAAATGTGTGTTTGCTTGATCAGTAATTGACCAAGCATATTTAGTTATTAACCACCCTGGTCAACTACTGAAAGAACTCATTTTTTAAATCAAAAATTGGTGAATATTGCTTTCATAATAGAAATCTATGTATTTTTTTAAGTATCAAAAGGAATGGATGCAAACAAGCAAAAAGTCAGTAGTTGACCACTTTGGTCAATTACTGAATGCTTTCAACATTCACACATCTAGTAGTTGACCACCCCCCTTAACGTCATTTAACTTATGAATTTAATATTAAATGCATAATGATTAACTTAAAACAAACAAAAATGAACTACACACCTCATTTGATGAACCAATGGAACTAAATTAAACTTGATGCTGTAAGATTAATAAAACAACTCACAAAACAGCACTACTATTACAGAATCTATTCACTTTTGATATTGTTAGAAGGTGCATTTTCTTTGATTTTTTACATTCAATCAAAATCAGGGTTGGCACGGTTTAAACCAAGTGGTTTTAACCATGGTTTAAACCGCGGTTTAAACCAATTGGTTTTTTTGTCAAAAAAACCATTTGGTTTTTTTTGGAAAAAATCTAATATAATATTTTCTCTTTTTTGTAATTTCATTGTTTTAAATTATTAATAGAAGTAATTTCTACTTTTAACACTTCATCTCAGTCAACATGAGACATAATGAGCCTAGGTCATATTTCTATGCATGTAGAATGAAAATTAGCATGTACTGATGAACATATCTGGTACCCTAAAGGTTTTTCTTAAAATATGTGAAATTAGAAAAGATAGATAAATAATATTCAATATTTAGCATAAAATATTTTCATTTAAAAAATGCAGATTATTTATAGCAGTTAATAACAAAATGCAATGATCTTTAAGATTTTGGTTAAGTTGTAAAAGAAAATTTTCTGGATTGGGATTGGGGGATATTATCCTTAAAGAATTTAAAAGAGTAACTTAATGAAGTTTAATAACACAGCTTTCAAAAATTGAGTGCTAGTTATAGCATTTCAATAATACCAATCAATCTTTTCTGCTATTTGCTGAATCTAATGGCCAAAAATGTTGACTTGGACACTTGCAGTTATCACTCAGAAAACAAAATAACCAGAAGTATTTGGAAATTAAAAAAGTAATAATAACAACCACAGAATAATATATTATATTCATGAAACTGCATCAAATGTTTATTGATTGATTATTATATTATTAATCCAAGGATTTTTCATACGATTTTCAAGGTATCAATGTTTCACTGTGTAGAGCAGTTTACTTCGAACATAAGACATAGCTGTTCGTTCCTAATAATGTTTAAATTAGAAATGATTTCAATTTTCTATAAAATTGACTGTAATTATTTAATTTAAATATTTTCAAACGTTATATTATTTATATAATATCCAAAAATGTTTATTTTATTCACAGATATGCATCTGTATGCAATAGGAAATTATATTTAAAAAAACCCGGTTTAAACCAAAAAAACCTGGTTTAAACCAAATAAACCGGTTTTTTTGGTTTTTTACAAAAAAACCCGGTTTTTTTCCAACCCTGATCAAAATATAGATAGCAAAAGTAATCTTTTCCTATGCAATTCATTGGATGTTAAATATTTTTATTCAGCATTCAAAAATACTTTATCAACACATTGATTCTTGTTTTAAACACATAAATGTGTTTTTGGTCAATTACTGGCATGTGGTCAATTACTGGAAGTTCACCCTATATATTATTATAATAAAATTTGTTATTTTAATGATTGTACGTGGTTTTTTACATTGTATTCAGTAAAGTATTAGTGCTTTTCTTTTAACCGTTGCTTACAGTGATATGTTTTGTGTTTTGTTTTATATGAATATTTAAATCAACTTCAATTTAAATTCCCATAGTTATTATATTCATAATATCATATTTAATTTATTGAAAACTCTACCTAAAATCTGTTATAGGGTTAAAAAAAATTTCCCATTTTCTTCTTCTCTGATGAAAAATTTATTGCTGACAATTAATTTTTCAAAAGGAATACAAAGTCCTATGAAAGGATTATTTTCTATATAAATGTTTCTAGAAATATGTTATATTGTTAACTTAACGTAAGTTAAAAAGAAAATGCATAATTTATTTATTTTTAAAAACCTTATTGTTATTACTAGCCGATATAATTAATATTCTTTATTTAATAATATAAAGATGCTAAAAAAGCACTGAAGAATATTTTTTAAAATTAGGGATGCAACGAATAGTGATTTGGCCGAATACCGAATATTCGGCCAAGTTTTAAGCCAAATACCGAATATTCGGCGGCTGAATACTGACTTTAATTATTTGTTTGAGTGTTCAAAAATCATAACAGCTGAATGTATTTTTTGTAATATTTTAAATACTTTGATGCCAATAAGATAACATATGACTTTCAAAAATGTAAATAATTTAATTCATAGTTTTTTATTTAATCCCTAGATAGTTCTAGTAATTTATATATATTTTATCTAAAATAGAAACTCATTATCTCTGTAAAAATGAAACTTTTTTTATTTTAGTAAAATCATTTCACACCCCCAAAAATAAGAGCTTGCATGTGTCCTCTGTCTTTTTATATCCTTTTTCATTCAACTCAAACTTAGTAAATTTACACTCTGTATGTAAAGAAAAAGGTTGTTTTCTTAAAATATAATTATTCATTCCATTAAAATATAATTATTCATTCCATTAAAATATAATTATTCTTTTCTGCTACCAAGGTATACTTTCCTCTTTTCTTTCTCTTAAAAGTAACAAGTCCCTCATAATCAGGGTTCGCAAAATCCCTTTTTTTTCTTCAAAAACCCAGCCCACATGGACATTGTCAGGTTTTTTCAAAAGTATAATATATGCGATATTACATTATTTATATATTATACATACTGTACAGCAAAAAAAATATATTGTTCCCCTTATCGTATCATATATTATAAAGCAGTAAGCTCTAAAAATTCGGCTCGAGTATTTTCAAAAACTACCCAGTGAATTTTTTTTCGGATTGTATCATTCGATAGAGAATATTTCCGCGGTGATTTCTGCGCCAAATATACAGGGATAACTATGATTTTTGGTAATAAATTTTGTATTTTATTGATATTTTTGGCAAAGGGGTTGCCAGTGATTATATTTTGGCGATATTATCGTTGGTTAAAGAATGGAAAGTGCTATATCAGTTAGAAAATAACATAAACATCTCGCAAAATAAAAGAAAAAACTTATTTTTTAATTAAAAAAAAGAACAAACAAAAATCCTTTTAATGAGAGATAAATTTAAACATGAAATAAAATTTTCGTAATGCTTAAAATTGAATTCAATATGAAATATTTCAATAAATACAACATTTGGCGATTTATCGTTTGGGCCAGGTTAAGAAAAATATGTACTACTTGATTATCCAGTCAACCAATTTCTCCAAATTATACAAATCGTTAAACTATTCGCGAAATTATACACATGGAAGAATGTTGCCATTGCCACTCATTATTTTCAAAAGCAGGTAACATTTACGAAAAAAAAAAAAAAAAGAAATAGACTATCACCTGAGAATGCTGAATTATTATTATTTCTGCATCACAACCTACGTTTATTGAAAACATTTTAACTGTTTTTTAAGGCGAATATAAACATTACAATGCTATTCTTGAAAAAAATATGTAAAACATAAATGCATACTAATTAAAAGAATTTAGTACTTACATTTCTTTCATTATTTAATAAGAAATAGTAACACACTTAAAATATTATATTTAACTAGGGATGCACCGGATATTGATTTTGCCGGATACCGGATATCCGAAGCTCCTTTGCCTGCCGGATTCGGATATCCGGTACTAGATATGTTTTTAGTTATATAGTGAATTATTTCTCTATATAATGTCATCTCAGAATAATAAATTACAAACATGTTTCACACATCATTAAAACATTTTAAATCAGGGTTGTAGTGGGTAGCTGCCCGGGTACCCGCCCAGCTGCCCGCCCGGGCTGGGTTTTTTATAAAAAACCCACTTAAAAAGCCCGGGTTTTTTTAAGAGTATTTCTGGAAAGGAACAAATGATGTATTTTGTTGTATTGTTATTTTGTTTTATTTATTCACTTCTTTGAATCTTAGAAAATATATTTGTACTAATTTACTTGCACTTTTAGATTGGGAACCCTATAATTTTAAAACGTTTTAGCTTTTAATTTAAAACGTAAATTTAAGCTTTTCACTTAGCTTCAAGAGTATTATATTTACTAAACTTATTATATTTATTAAATTATTTTATGTACTTTTTACTGCTGAATCCGAAAATGACCTTCATTTTTAACCATCACATAAGGAAAATTAAATAAAAAAAAGTTTTACATCTGTTTTATAGTATCAGATGTTTGCTATATTTTAACTTTGACATTTACGATTTGCAAAAAAATTATAACGTGATGGTTAAAAATGAAGGTCATTTTCAGATTCAGTGCTAAAAAGTACATAAAAATCCATTATCAAAAGTTAAAAAACTCAGCCGTCTCCTCTATTTTATAGTATTTGATTTTTGTTATTTTTTAACTTTGACAATTTATGATTTGCAAAACATCCTGAGATGATGTTTAAAAATTAAGGTAATTCTCAGATTCAGCGCTAAAAAATACATAAAGTTAAAAAACATAACCATCGCAATCTTGTGTTATCTAATCTAAAACTTTTTCTTAAACTTCTTGGCAGTAATCTATCCGAAATTTGTGTTATCCTGTAAAATAAGTATGAATGGTAACCACCGAAAATCATAATATTAGATTGTCATTGGATTTACATCAGTATACATGTAAAATTTAGTCTTGATCGGATATTTGAAACTTGAAAGTGAGTTAAATTTCGACTACAAATTTTGAACTGGGAAAACATACATACAATCGTTGAAGTTAAATAAAATAACATAATATTTGTTAAAAGAAATCATGAAAAGAAATAGTCTCAAATCCTTACAAAATAAAACATATGTTAAAATACAATAATTTTAGCCAATCTGAAACTTAATAAAAGTTAACTCAATCATAACACTTTACTATTTTTTTCAAAGCACTGATACACATGAAAAGTTCTTCGAATACTTTAAGCACTTAGGATATGACCCCTCAAAGTATGGCCAAACTCATTTGTGTTCAGATGCAGAAAAGTGGTATAAGTCATGCATTTTTAAAGTTTCATAACTCAGTCAATTTTAGTGTATATGAACGGGACTTTTTTTGTCTGTCTTGTCAGTGTAATAGGAAAATTTTACTAAATATAACTTATAGCACCGGGGGCTGTATAAATAGTTAAATTTCGTAATTTTTTAAGAAATGTTTTTACTGACCCAAATCGCTTTTAAAATATTTATTTGCCTCAAATGAAAACATTTTTGTAATATTTAAACTATATGTGTATGACTAACGGTTTAGGAATTAGCCATTGGACACCCTGTATATACATAAGAAACATTTTTGTTGTAAGATATTTTTTATCAACATTTGCTAATCTTATGATAATTTCAAAGGAGCAAGTTTTTTTTAAGTTATATTTATATTTTATTATTAAATAACACACAATTGATAGCTTTGCAATTTAAAATTTGTTTGTTATTTAAATTAAAGGGATCATATAATATATACGTATTTTAAGAAAAGAGAAAAATATTGAGATCCTTATTAAGACTATGAAGTCATTCCCATCTGTTAGACTATGAAGTGTTTGCTTACAAAGATTGTATTTGAGATCAGGATTGCCACTTGTTTCGGCAATCAAATTTCTTGCGTTTTCCTAAGCAAACAGTTAAATTTTCCTCTGAGAATTTCCAAAATTTCAACGGATAAATTTTGCAAAGTACCAAAATTTAGTATCCAATTTACCCGGGGAAAATTGCCCATTTAACCCGGGTTTTTTAATAAAACCCGCCCGGGCTGGGTTTTTAACAAAAAACCCGGGTTTTTTACAACCCTGTTTTAAATGCATTGAAATATAATTTACAAAAACTATATCTCTTTGAATATCAGGGCTTGTAATTCAAGCCTTCCCAGGAGAGGAGTTTCATACCCAAAATTTATAAATTCAGTGTAGTTGAACTGTTAGAAAAGAAAAAAAAAATTTTTAAACCCCGTTATTTTTTATGTGCTACTTAAAGAATTACATTTATACAGACATGACAAAATACCATTGAAACAATTTAAATTAACAACTCAAGATAATTATTCAAAATTTTTATTTTATTACAACAAAGGAACAGAATCAAGCTTTATATATACCATGTCTATTTTTCAACTTTCACCTAATGTTATGGGCAATTAACAATCGGGTTGCTAAATGAATTTCTTAATTTAGATTTTATTCCATTTTGCGTACCTACTTTAGCCTCTTTCACAAGTTACACTTTTGACAAACAGCACAGAGCAACTTTTATAACTTTAGAAATTATCTGAAACACATGGTTATGCTCTCTTAAAAAGTTTTAGAAAAAACTTTGCAAAATCTGATTTGTATTAATTTTTAACTTACATGAATAATGCATATCGGTGATGGTATGTCACTTCTGAACAAATTTGTTTTATTATATCCTTAATGGAATTATATTCAAAACTGTAATCCCTGGTATTTTTAGGTAGCTTTCATTACAAAAAGCTACCTATTGCAGCCGTTCGGAGGAAAGCGAATTCAAAAATTTTTGGTATATTTTCATCGATCATGACCCCCAGACCCCGAAACCACCCTCCGTTCAAAATTGATATATATATATATATATATATATATATATATATAATCTGACCTATGTCACACTGTAACTCTCGTATTTATGAACCGATTTGGATGTAATTCGGTGTGTACATAGTACATACCAATGTCTCGACCGAGTTCGTTGGCCAGCTTCATCCACCATTTTGTTTCAAAATGGCAGCCATTTAAAATTTTAAAAAAAATTTAAAATTTGAAATGTGGTACCAAAAAATTGAAAATGGAAAAATATTTTTTTCTTATGTATTTGACTTTTATACAAAGACTCCGGAGCAGTTTTTGTTTCGTCTATATCTTAAAAAATGGCTGAGTTATAGCATTTTGAATTTCTAGCGTGGCTGACATTTTGAAACGTCCTGAATTTTGTCACGTGATAAAAGGCGTATTTATGAACCGATTTGGATGTAACTTCGTTTATACATAGTACATACCAATGTCTCGACCGAGTTCGTTGGCCAGCTTCATCCGATGTCTTGTTTAAAAATGGCGGCCATTTAAATTTTTAAGAAAAATTCAAATTTGAAATGTGCTACCAAAAAATTGAAAATTGAAAAAATATTTTTTTTCTTATGTGTTTAACCTTGATAAAAAGATTCGGGAGCAGTTTTTGTTTCGTCTATATCTTAAAAAATGGCTGAGTTATAGCATTTTTAATTTCTAGCATGGCTGACATTCTGAAACGTCCTGATTTTTGTCACGTGATAACAGACATATTTATGAACAGATTTGGATGTACATTGGTGTGTACATAGTACATACAAATATCTCGACCGAGTTCATTGGCCAGCTTCATCCGCCATCTTGTTTCAAAATGGCGGCCATTTAAAAAAAATTTAAAAATTTAAAATGAGATACCAAAAAATTAGAAAATGAAAAAGATTTTTTTTTCTATATGTTTGACCTTAATACAAAGATTCCGGAACAGGTTTTGTTTCGTCTATATCTAAAAAAATGGCTGAGTTATAGCATTTTGAATTTCTATTGTGGCTGACATTTTAAAACGACCTGATTTTTGTCATGTGATAAGACATATTTATGAACCGATTTGGATGTACCTTGGTGTGTACATAGTACATACCAATGTCTCGACCGAGTTCGTTGGCCAGCTTCATTCGCCCTCTTGTTTCAAAAGGGTTGCCATTTTAAAAAAATGTAATTTAAAATTTAAAATGTGGTATTAAAAAATTGGAAAATGAAAATGATTTTTTTTTATATGTTTGGCCTTGATAAAAAGATTCTGGAGCAGTTTTTGTTTGTGACAATTTGTTCTTTTGTTTATATCTTAAAAAATGGTTGAATTATAGCACTTTGAATTTCTAGCATGGCTAACACTTTGAAACGATCTTGTATTTGTCACGCGATAACACACGTATTTGCCTATTTCGATGGAAGCAGGCATGTGGATAGTATACATCAATATCTCAAGCAAGTTCACTGGCCAGCTTCATCAGCCATCTTGTTTCAAAATGGGGGCCATTAAATTAAAAAAAAAAATTATATTTAAAGTGAGGTGCAAAAAAATTAGAAATTGAAAAAGGTTTCTTTTCTTAAGTATTTGACCTTGATATAAGGATTCAGGAGCATTTTTTGTTTGACTTTATCTTAAAAAATGGCTCAGATATAGCAGTTTCAATTTCTAATGTGGGTGACATTGTGAAAAATCTGATTTTTTGCCTGCGACAGCACTCGTATATATCAACCGATTCTGATGTGAGTGAGCATGTGCACAGCAATTACTAAGGTCTCGACTAAGTTCACTGGTTAGCCTCATCCACCATGTTGTCTTAAAATGGCATGCCCTTTGAAATCGCCGAATTTGGCAGCCAAATATAAGTTACTTTAAATAAAAGCAGCTTGGATAAAGCTTACTAATTTCGCGAAATTCTCATTCATAATGATTTAGTATTGATAAAAATTAGTATTGAATCTCCTATATTCGGTTTCCACTAAATTGAGCTTCGTGTGTTTCAATAATATAAGTTGGCTTTTTTAAATTAAGGAATATGAAAGCTACCTCTTCCTCCCGGCACTGGCCGGAAGGACTTTTGTTAATTGAATTATGTTCTATGCATTGGAATTTTAAATCCACATCCAAAGTTTGAAAAGGGAATAGTCAATTGATTTCTTCTATTACACGAGAAAAGGTTGATTTCAAAAAGTCATCTCCTAATTTCTGTTAATTGCGAGAAACAACTAGTTTGTTGTTTCTAAATATTTTTTTGAAGTTCATCAAAGTTTTTTTTTTTTTTCATGTGCACCACAAGTATAATCTCATTTTGTTTAGTGCTGACTATTGTCTAATTTAGTAGAGCTTAGTCTCCAGTGGCCGTTTCTGCCCTTTTAGTTATTTCCAATTTTGGGCACACTGGAAAAACATCGCAAAATACGTAAAACGGTCATAGAGAAAACATTGCTGATTTCGTCAATCATGGTTAAAATAAATAAAATAATTTGTCGATTGGTTACGAGAAAAAAACTGAAGTTCATGGGAAATCGAAAGTGGGAAAATATCACGAAATTCGTCAATCGATCATGAAAAAGTATCGTGAAATTTGCCAGTCCGTCACGAGCAAATACCGTGAAATTCCTCAGCCGGTCGCAGAGAAAAAAAGCGAAAATTTCCAATCGGATGCGGAAAAACAATCGTTACTTTCATCAGTATGTCACAAGAACAAACAGGGAAATTTTCCAATCGGTCACAGAATAAAATTTCTAAATTTGTCAATTGATTGCGAAAAAAAAAAAAATTATGAAATTCATCAATCGATCTCCAGAAAAAAATCAAGAAATTCGTCAGTCGGTCAAGGAGAAAAATCACAAACTTTTTTGGTCAGATGCAGAAAAACAAACACTAATTTTGTCAATTTGTTGTAAGAAGAAACTGTGAAATCCGCAAATCGATAGTGGAAAATATCATGAAATTTGTCAGTCGATCCCGACACTTCATCGTCATTTTACAAAGAATCATTTTCGGAAAATGATTTTTTGGAAACCGGAGATGCCCTCCCGTTCTTTAGGGCACAAATCCTGCCATCCCATCTCGAAATTCAAGACATGTATCTGCCATTCAAGCCGTGTAATGTATATTAATAATGTTGTATAAAAAATGTAATTTAAACATTAAAATATTCTGTTTATTTGTACAATGAAATGCTGATAATTGCTACTGGATTTGGATATGGGATTGACTATATTGATAATTGCTAATAATTAATTTGTACAATGAAATGCTGATAATTTGTGTAACAAATTTTAACCAATTAATAGGCTTATAATTGTAAAGTATTTTCACAAAGAAATACATACCTTCTTTTTCTAATTTAAACATTAAATATGTTCTAATATACGCATGATTAAAGGGTTATTTTCTCCAAATATAGGTTTAGTTGATGCCTTTTTTCTGTTTTAATTATTTAATACTGTTTTGCTTTGAGTGACATTTAGTTTTATTTCAAGTTAAATTACTGTGATATTTATAAGTAAAAAGAAAATTACTTTTAATTTTAATTATTTTATTTATAATGAAGTTACAAAAATAACTAATTGGACGTGCCAATCCCAAAACTTTTTTCTATCTCATACATCTTAATATTTCAAAAAGCAGTTCCAATTATTAATACTTCGATGTTATTAGTTCAATATTATACCAACTTTGATTTTGATCTAAAATTTCTGCTCGTCAATTAATCAAAATAAGAATAAGTTAATCTCGATCATGATATTTATTAAAATCAATAATTTTTTTCGTTATTCTGTTGTACATCAGCTGATTGTGAATAGCCAGTTTAGCAGGATGCGAAGTTCCCATGGTTTCACGAGCCACCAATATACAGTACAAAACCTGCGAAAAATTGAGAAAATTTTACAAAAAATGCTGTCACAGTGCCACCTTCTGGCAGAATATTTCCAAATTCAAGAAAAAACTGCCAGCCATAGCCAAAAATATACACAAAAAATTGGTTCAATTCTATGCTTAGCTTCATACACTTTTCGATGATAAAATAATGGAAATAACACAAAAATCACTATTATAGCGCCCCCTTCCAGCAGAATATTTTCAAATTGAAGGAGGACCAGTTGGCCATAGCCAAAAACATACCCCCAAAAATTGGTTCAATTCTATACATAACTTCATACACTTTTCGATGATACAAGAATGAAAATGGCACAAAAATCACTATTACAGCGCACCCTTCTGGCAGAATATTTCCAATTTAAAGAAGAACCTGCTGGACATAGCCAAAAACACACACAAAAAATTTTGTTCAATTATATGGATAACTTATTACATATTTAACATACACTGTTCGATAGTACAATAAGGAAAATGGCACAAAAATCGCAATTACAGCACTCCCTTCCAGCAGAATGCTTCCATATTGAAGAAGGACCTGCTGGCCACAGCCAAAAACATACACAAAAAATTTGGTTCAATTCTATGCATAACTTCATACACTTTTTGATGGTGCAATAATGAAAATGGCACAAAAATCACGATTACAGCGCCTCCTTCCAGTGGAATGTTCCAATATTGAAAGAGGGCCAGCTGGCTATAGCTAAAAACATTCACAAAAATTTGGTTCAATTGTATTAATAACTTCATACACTTTTTGATGGTATGATGACAGACATTTTGTATAAACATGTTTTGGGATCTCTGAGCCCTAAAACGTCTAAGCCCACCGAAAACCAGAAATCGAAAAAAATCTCAGTTACAATACTTTCTTCTATTGAAGATAGAAAAAAGTAAAAATAGGCCTGTTTAATTGTTAAACTTAAAAGAGAGAAAGAAAATTAATAAAGTCATACTTTAATAAACATTTTCAGATTTTGTTTCACATTCTGAAAGTAAAGGTACAATTTTTTAAAAGATGTAAACATAAATTCTTAAATTTATTATAAAGAGTTCTAATACCAATGTTAGGAAAGCTGGCAATTCCTTAAACTTTTGAGAATTACCTTTTACTCATGAATAGTGGACTTACTTTCATATTTTGCATTATAAACAAATGTTGTTCGGCATTGTTTGGGTCAAACGCTTCTCTTATCCTTATATATTTGCTTTGCTACGTATTGCCGGATATCCGGCAGAGAAGTCGGATATCCGGTGATTGTGATTCGGATATCCGACGGTATTTCGGATATTGAAAAATCAGCCGGATATCAGATATTTGCCGGATATCCGTTGCATCCCTATATTTAACTTTTAAGCATATTTTACTAAAAAAAAAAAACCCCTTTAAGTATTGCAACATATATGACTTAAATATCTTACACATATAATACATCTATATCTAATCAATCACATATTTATGTTCTTTGAAGGTATTCAAAATATTATTGAAAGAAATATTTTTTTTTTATGTAACAAGGGATAAATGTTAAACTTCCCATTATAATTAAAAAAAAAAAAAAATGCTTGTACAACTGTATTAAAACAATTTTGAATAGATTAATTTTAAATTTAACAGATTATGTTAGCTTATTACAGATACTTTTTGTACTTACTGATACAGCATAAAATTTTTTTAACACGATTCCTAAATTAGCCTCTTATATAAAAATGGGTAGATAAAACCCATTCGGGGTATAAAAGTTAATGGAAAAAAAAGTGTTAGTTAATTTCAAATAAAATTTTCATTATACATGATGAATATAAATTGTCAAATTAAAAAGTTATACTGTGTAAATATAAAAACATTTCTTACAGTATAATTCGGCCAAGGCCGAATACTGGACTTGATATTCAGCCGAAGCCGAGTATTCGGCAGACAGGCCGAATGGGCCGAATATTCGTTGCATCTCTATTTTAAATTCAATAATTTCAGTATACCTTTATTTACATGATCTTTTCAGTCTGCAAGCTCCTGATGACAGAAAGTTACTGTATGGATTATATAATAGGTTAGATGTGCCTGTACTGGACAACCTACGTACAATGTTTTTGGTTTATAAAAAAATAACCAATAAAAATTTAGCTTTTATTATTTTTTTCATAACTCCCCCATGCATATTTTATAATCTTGCGTTATTGTTGACACTCTTAATCAAACCAATCAGGAAGCAGAAAATAATGTTTCTAAGTTTCTCTAACTTTTTAACAGTGAAAACCTTAATGAACATGCTAAGAGCTGGCTTCATGTAATTAATTTATATTTTCTTTATTTTCTTGCAAAATTTGCAGCTTTTTGTTTTGGTAGTAATTTAGAAAACTTTGAATTTTATAATACTAATAGCCATTCATAAAATTTCATTTATTTTTAAGGTTTTAAGAGGGGTGTCCATTACTGGGATGCTTAATTAGTCCTTTTTCAATAATGGACACCCCCATGTAGACATTGCTAAAAATGCAATTTCAGTAATGTTTATAGTGCATAAAATATTTTGACTTGACTGAAAACCTAAATAATCAATTTAATTTTTAAATTATACTTAATAAAATATAATAACACCAAAACTTTTATGGATAGCTGCTTTTAAGTTATTTTACGTGGTTAATAAAATTTCAATTTTTTTTTTTTTTTTTTTTTAAATGTATATAGTCCAGGGGAAATGTATAAAAAAAGGGGGTTACCTTGCAAAAGGTCGGGTAAAAGATTTTTTTTTTCTGAATTGTTTATAATGATGCCAACATGGAAAAACCAAGTTTTCTAACAAAATTTCTTAAGGCTAAATTTTCTGTGGCGAAAAAAAACAAAATTTTGGGACCTTTTTTGATTTTTTTAAAATATCTCGGGACCCGTTGCTGTAGCATGTTATTTGTGAATTAGGAACAGATGTCATAAGTTCCCACGGCTGCCATCTTGTAATTTTTCTTGGCGTAAACCCCTTTTCCGTCAAGTAGTAAATGTCGCCAAGCACCGGTTTATATGCATGTTTCGCTTAACGAAAATAAAATGTAAATAATAAAATTCCCTAAAGTGGCAATCAGTAATCTTGTATGAGTGCTTCACGCGCATTAACCGAAAAAAAAAAAAACCCATCACTGCATTCAGCAGTTCTCCTGGTGTAGAATTCTCAAAATTCAGCAGTTCTCGCTTTCTAGCAATCTCAAAATGTAAAAAACTCTTAAAGCAGCAAAATATACATAAAAAACGAAACTCGCTAAAGTGCCAATCAGTAATCTTGTATGAGCGCTTCGCGCACATTAACCGAAAAAAAAACATCACTGCATTCAGCAGTTCTCCCGGTGTAGCACTCTTAAAATTCAGCAGTTCTTGCTTTCTAGCAATCTCAAAATGTAAAAAACTCCTAAAGGGGTCATTCCATGTGAAATCAACCACAAATGTTTCCCACGGATTTTATCGTGTATGTCAACTTATATTAGTAGCAGTAAATTATGTGTTTCAGGGCTAAAACTGGCCTTTTTTGCACTCGTGACAAACATGGATTTTGGCGCCCCCTCCACTCCCCTCTTTTAAAAAGAAAATTTACCATGGGAATTTTTATAAATCTCTAATAGCCGGATTTTGAAAATTTTAAGTGTGTAAGCATTAAATACGTAATGCTGAACTATGCAATCAGCTTTACCAAATACTGATTCATTAAAACCTTGAAAACCGTACCAAAAGATATTCCGCTTTAAACAGGTTTCCATCTTAGCAGGTATAATTGTTCATATTCTTTCTCTTGAAAAAATATTATACTTTTCTTTAAAAACCGAATTCCGTATATACAGATTTCATTTTCAAAGATTTTATGGTAGTTGTCGTATTGAGGCATTTAAAGTCACAGTTATATGAATTATAGGACTAAATTAGTTACACGAAAACATTCGCAGGGTAACATTAAACCTATCTGAGTGTTCTTGACAAATATCTCTCTCGCATTTTGTTACTTTTAAATAATTTTTTTTTTTTCATGGGATACCTGATATCAATTAGAGATGCAACGAATATTCGGCCTATCTGCCGAATATTCGGCTTCGGCCGAATATCAAGTCCATTATTCGGCCTTGGCCGAATAATACTGTAATAAATGTTTTTACATTTACACAGTATAACTTTTTAATTTGACAATTTATATTCATCATGTATAATGAAAATTTTATTTGAAATTAACTAACACTTATTTTTCCATTAACTTTCATACTCCGAATGGGTTTTATCTACCCATTTTTATATAAGAGGCTAATTTAGGAATCATGTTAAAAAAAATTTATGCTATATCAGTAAGTACAAAATGTATCTGTAATAAGCTAACATAATCTGTTAAATTTAAAATTAATCTATTCAAAATTGTTTTAATACAGCTGTACAAGATAATTTTTTTTTTTTTTTTTTTCTTTTAAATCATAATGAGAAGTTTAACATTTATCCCTTGTTACATAAAAAATATTTCTTTCAATAATATTTTGAATTATACCTATAAAGAACATAAATATATGATTGATTAGATATAGATGTATTATATGTATAAGATATTTAAGTCGTATATGTTGCAATACTTAAGGGATTTTTTTTAGTAAGATACGTTTAAAAGTTAAATATAATTTAAGTGATTTTTTTAAGCGTGTTACTATTTCTTATTAAATAATGAAAGAAATGTAAATACTAAATTCTTTTAATTAGTAATGCATTTATGTTTTAGATATTTTTTTTCAAGAATAGCATTGCAATGTTTATATTTGCCTTAAAAAACAGTTAAAGTATTTTCAATAAATGTAGATTGTGATGCAGAAATAATAATAATTCAGCATTCGCAGATGATAGTCTATTCTTTTTTTTTTTTTTTTTTTTTTTTTTTTTGTAAATGTTACCTGCTTCTGAAAATAATCTCTCACTATATATGGTACTTCTGGTGCAGATAGGTACTTTTTGGCTAATTGTGAAAGGCTTGGAAAGTCTTCCGAATTTTTCGCCCACCACTTCAAAGGGCACTGTTGTCTTTCTAGTAGTGGCTGGAAAAGATAATTACTAATTTCTTTTACTTCTTCACACTGAGGGGCACTTTCTGTAGAGGCTTTGCTGCTGACAGCAAAGAAAAAAATAATAATAATAAAGATTTTTTAAAAAAATTGTTAATTGTGAGCTTTATAAAGTCTACAATGATTTCCTTTCTACCATTTTAGAGGATATTCATTTCACCCTTTCTATCAGTGGTTTTTCTTAAGATATTAAGATTTCTTATTTTTTATTTTATTTCATCTGAAAGTTGAAACTTATGTTTCCTAGTACTTTTAAAATTTCAAATGTATCAACAACACACATAATGTCTATTAAAATGTAACTAGACAGTACTTGATGAGGAACTTTTGCTAAGAATTTTTTTTTTTGGGGGGGGGGGGGGGGCTGAATTATATTATTGAGGCAATTTTTAGGCCGAACATAGCCGAATATTTTTTCAGAGTAAAATAATGCTTTAAAAAATTAAAAATTTGTATATAAATAATTTTTTTAAAGAAAACAATACATTTTAATTGTGAAATATACAAGAATTGTGCATATAATGCATACTATATTTTGTTTTTAGGCAAAAATAAATTCATTATTCGGCGGCCGAATATTCGGTATTCGGTTATTCGGCCAAACCACTATTCGTTGCATCACTAATATCAATATCTAGTGTTGTGCTTTTGTACTTTTTCGGGTTTGGTTGCTTTTTTTAAAAAATATATTCGGGCACTTTCATTTTTGGAAAACTGTTTGGAGCCCGTTCTGAAATTTAAAGTATCCTGTTTGAGCTTTAAAGCAATTAATAGATGATCTTAAAGTTTTACATATTTTTGCATGCTAAAATGATATAATATCTTGTTAAATTTATTGATATAAGTGGAAAAAAATTGACAATATATTTTAAAACTAATATTTTAAATATTTTTTATAAAACTAGTGATCTCAAATATTTTATTAACAGAGTTTATAAATTTTACAAGATATAAATGCATAACACTAGTTAGTGAAATAATCTGGTGTCATTTTTATTGTAGCTATTTTATAAGGTAAAAGTATTTCTTTCATAAAAGATATTTATCTTTTGAGCCCCCCCCCCCCCTTTTTTATGGAACTACAATTCAATGTTTGCTATCTTTAAATCAGTAAAACATATGTTATCAATAATTGGTAAATAAAATATACCATTGTAGTGGGGAATAAAATATGTTTTTCGCAAATTTTCATACCTGGATGATTTTCAAAAAAGTCTCATGTTGTACTGTCCTTTCACATTTGCACAGAAAAATAGTTAAATATCATAATTTTAATTGTTGCATTTTAACTATCATGTTTTTTAATGATAATTTACAGATATATTTTTATTTATAAAAAATTTAAAAATAAGAAATATATTCTTTTGTAGTCAAAAAATCATTACCGTATTTTGTCCCAACAAGCAATTTATTAGGTAAAGATTTGACAAAGTTCTATTTAAAACAGATGGTTATAATTTTTTTTATACATTTTTATTTATTAAGATGCTACTAATTAAAAAAATATTTATTTTCATTAATTAAACTTATCTATAGTTCTTAATAATTTTTTTTAAACCGTGTTCCAAGAAAGAGTGTCATTGCCATGCTTCTGACAAAAAGTTCCTCCGGATTTTTTTAGAGGACAGCACATGCCTTTTTATCAAGGCAAAAGTACTCCTTAAAAGTCAACTTGTTATCAGGTTTAGGTGAATAGAGTAAATAGTTTTATAGTTTCAATAAAACAAGCAAAGATTTTGAATGTTTTGGTGAGTATTCTTTTGTAAGTCATTACCGTACACAATTCTAATTGATAATTAAATGAACTTTTATTTCTTAATCTGCTTTCATTATATGAGAAATAGAAAATCATTGTATGGGCTAGAAGATGTAATGGCTGCCATTTATGCATGGAGAAAAATAAAAATATTTTACTTAATTTGTTATTACCGTGCTCACTTATCAAGCAGGACGGTCGTTCTGCCAAGCCAAGCTGAAAAAAAATGCTAACCTCGCCAAACAAACAAACGCCAAGAATAAAACGCAAGACACCGTAACTGCTTATTATACTGATGACAACTTCTCCATGTAAAATCAACCAAACATGCCAGCGTAAAATTTCCCATATCAAAAGAACCAATCATCGCAGAAAAATAAAGCCAAAACCAGAATGACCTAATGGAAAATATCTTCAATTTGAGACCAAATGCATCCTCATAAATTAATTATAAACAGAGATATAGATTTTTTAAAATAACGTCGAGATATTGAAAATGATCGATTTATTTTCTTCGTCACAATTTATGGTTCAATCAAGGTAGAGACTTAAATAATGGACATAAAAAAATAAGGATTGCATTTTTGGACAGATATTTACTCAATCTACGTGCTTTTGTAAAATTCAGCTTTAAAAACACAAATTTTATATTCTTAATTAGCGAAAAACTGTTAATTAATTTTAAAGTTTATAAATTATGCCAAACAGCGATAAACCCGCCAAATCATTTTAGAAGTCTTTTAAATTTTTTTATATTATCCTTTTGCATTGATTTCATCGAAGAAAACTATGGCCGAGATCCAGATAGATTTTTCGCTGTTAGCGAAATGAGTTTGACCAATCAGAAGCCAGAATGTTTGAGAATTTTTGCTGCTTCTGGATCCCGGCCTATGTCATAAAAGTTTTGAGTCATTTTCTTAGTGCCATGGATGAAGTGCAATGTTTACAGAAATTTAGGCTGGGATCCAGATGGATTTTTCGCTGTTAGCGAAACGAGATTCACCAATCAATAGCCTGCATTGCTGCAAACAGCGAAAAGTTCGCAAAAGTGCAAGCATTTGATTAATGAATCTCGTTTCGCTAACAGCGAAAAATCTATCTAGATTGCGGCCAATTATGTTGAACACAATCTTGCATTTCCACATCCAGGAAGGGTATTGATGTCATAACAACAGTGCGTATTCGAAACTATTTAAGGCATTGATTCTGAACTCCTTTGCTATACACTTCAATATTAAAGAAGTTGTTGTTTCAATAGTTTTAGTACTTTTCTCTATTGCTCACTCTAAAACACGAATATCGAAATTAAACCAACAGCGCTCAGAAACTATAGCGCCTAGAATATATAGTGTTGAAATCGGCTAACCCTGTAATACTTAAAAAAGCGCTAAAATATTGTATCCCTTAAATGTGCAATGATACTGCTGTAATATACAGATCGCAGCGGCATCCGCAGGATATTTTCTACAACTGCAAGAAATTGCTAGTCTATACAATGTAATAATAGTAATACGAAAATCCCACAGATGTCGCTGCGATCGACACTTGAAATTTTAGCAGTATCGTCGCACATTTAAGGGATACAAATTTTTAGAACTGTTTGGATAGCATATTTCCACACTAGGTATTCTAGGCGCTGTATCAGAAACAACACCATAACAGAGAGCCTTTATACATAAGAGTGGTGATATATGCACAGGAGACATGCTCATTTCAAGCTTTTGTCGAAAGTACGGCAGTCCGATTTCTTGAATAGAGGATATTCAATCTACGTTATGATCACATGGTCAAGGCATGAACGTCTAGCGTAAAGAAGGGAAGGCTCCGTCTACGTAATGTAAATCCCAGCTAGCCAAGGAAACAGTTCATGGGAGAAAGCAGTAGTACACTGTTAAAAATATCGTGAAAAATTGCCTCTGTTTTTAAAGGCTATCTGTATTCTGACCAATGAGAACGCTTCATAGGCGTTTATGTAGCGTTCTCATTGGTCAGAAAATAGAGAACCTGTAAGAACCGAGGTAATTTTTCACGATATTTTTAACAGTCTAGTTTCCTGTTTCCCTTCTATCAGTTAGAAATTCTTTGGGTAAATTACCGGTACCACGTGACTTTTTCAGCCTCGAACCCATATTTGGAATATCCTCCATTAGAAGATACGCGCATGGACGATCTCTATTAGACTATGGAAATAATTCAGCATGCATTAACCTGGCGATAATGGCATGCTCGTAAAGAACTGTAACGATTTGTTTTTATCACTTTTAGCAATAAACATTTATTGGCCGTATGTCGCTACTTCGTTATAGAGACACACTTGTTCCGAATTAGATCCCGGCCTTAATGTATCAAAATACAGAGTTTGCTTTCTGTACTATTCCTGAGCTCAGTTATAGCGTCTAGAAATATAGGCCGGTATCCAGGTACAATTTTGCAAACAGTGAAAAGTTAGCAAAAATTCTGGCTTCTGATTGGTCAATCTCGTTACGATAACACAGAAAAATCTACCTAGATCACGGTCACAGTGTGGAAACCGGCTATTCCAGTAATTCTTTAAAAAGTGCTAAAAATTGAATCCCATAAATATTGAAAAATACTGAATGACAAATGTCGATAGGAGCAACATTTTCTAGATCTTCTCTGAGCGAAACATTTTCTTTTGAAATAGTTATGTTGGAATTACCATATGTCGCTGTAATCGACATTCGTCGTTCAGCCTCGTTCAACATTTATGGGATACAATTTTTAGCACTTTTTTAATAAGCCGATTTTTAAACTATATCTTCTAGAAACTATAGTTCCGTTATAGCGACTAGATTATATGTTGTAGAAATCGACTATCCCAGCAATACTTAAAAAAGCGCGAAAGTATTGAATCCCTTAAATGTACAACGATGTCGAATTCCAAACAGTCATTTGCATCGACATCTGCAGGATATTTTTTAAAGAAGAAAGAGACATGTGTAATGCACCGCTACAGCGTCTAGAATACATAATGTGGAAATTTGCTATCCAAGAACCGCTAAAAAGTGTATCCCTTAAATGTGCACTGACGCTGAAATCCAGGGAGATTATCGCAGCGACATCTGCTATATATTTTCAAATTTCAAAGTAAACATCGTATTATTACAGCGGGTTTGACGCCAAGCACACAGGTCAAATGTAAGTTAATAAAACGTTTTAAAAAAATGTTACAGCGTCTAGACCAAATTGTCTTGGAGTTTTGGGAAATATCCTGCAGATATCGCTGTGATCGACTGATTGGATTTCGACACTATATATTCTAGACGCTGTAGCGCCGCGGTAGCCTGTCCTTTTTCGTTTGCCTCGAAGTAGATGACGTCATTTGAAGCTGTTCCTAAGTGTGGAGTTGATTATCTGTACACGGCAATGGACACAAAAAAAATCGGCGCACCGCTTTGTACTAATCATCGTGTATAGATGATCCAACTCCGTGTGACTTTTAAACGTCATAAACTGGCCTATTATGTCATTGGTCACGCTAACACCCTCCCCCTTGCGTCCGCCATATATAGCTGCATCTTGCTATGGAGACTGCTAAATGGGCTGCTATCGGTCAAAATCAAGAGAGAAAAGGGCAGAAGAGGAGGAAAGAACTCGTTTTCTTTATGTAGTTTTTCACACGGGAAGATTGACATGTCTGCTCCTCTCCTTTCATAGCTTCATGGTGGTGAAATAAACAAACGCCCCTTAAATATTTGAGAAAGTCTTGACACGCGTCACAAAAACATCACACAAAGCAGGCAAAGCAAAGGAACAAAATCATTCATTGGCTCGTGGATATGAACGAGCCAATGAATGATTTTTCTTCTTTGTTTTGCCTGCATTGTGTGATATTTTCCTGACTTGTCAAGGCTTTCTCGAATATTTAAAGGACGTTGAATAGACCGGGATCAAGATAGATTTCACGCTATTAGCGCGATGAGATTGCTCAATCAGAAGCCTGCATTTTAGAAAACTTTTTTTATGTTTGCAGTAAACACTCTGGATCCCGGACATTAACTTTGGTTGGTTAAGACGATTTTGAATAAAATCAAATCAGAAAGCCAATGTTTTTAAACTTTTTTGTTTAGTTTAATCGAAATCTTCCACGTCTATTAATGAAAACTGAGTTACTGTACTTTGGACAAAAACTTGAATATGAGTACACGACTTGTGCATATGTGTCACCACTCTTACATATAAATGTACTCTGTTATGAGCATGATTCTAAGCGCAGCTGGTTAAATTTGAGTATCTAGGTATTAGATAAAGCAATAGTGGCCCACCGTGGCTGAGTGGATAAGACACCACGCCGCTAATCGCTTGAGAACGTAGGTGGGGGCGGGTTCAAATCCCGCCGTGATCCTCACGTGATCTGATATATATGTGTTCAATAAAACAAACAAACAAACAAGCAATAGTGAAAGGCACAGTTGCCATGGAAACAACGACTTCTTTAATTCGTATAGAAAATTAATGAATAGTTGTAAATAATTTAAGTTTAAAATGTAGGCAAATGCTCTGAAAATATCAATGGCTCCCATCTAGTATTTTACAAAAGTAATTTAATATATTCACATGATGTATAAGTTGATGCAACTCTTACCTAATGAAAATTCTGCAACAAGACTTACGTACGCAGATCTTTTCAATGATTAATTCAGAATTCTAAGAACAAAACGAAGTTCTTAAGCGCCCTTCCTCACCCCTCCCCCCACTCAAAAAAAGAAATACGATAGAAAGGTATAAGTATTTGGATAATTTCAGTATTTCTGTGATCTTTGGTCAGAGTTTAGAAAAGGTGTCTGGGTATTAAAAAAAAAACATATAACAAATTTGACGAACGATAAGACTATAGATTTCAGGCAATTTTCAACTGCAAAAAAATTTTATTCTAATGTTTATGCGGCTTTAATAATAGACTATTAAATATAATCAATTTACGGGAATTTTTATACGAAATTATATTCTCACATTTATGCAAATAGGTATGGATAAACAGACTTGAGTAAAATTACATATTTATTCTTTCTTCTCTATAACACGATCTAAATGAAGATGAAGTTATATGTACAGTTTATATCTTTAAATTTTTAGATTTTTTTTATCAAAAATGTTTCATCATCATGTCTAGAATTGCTAGATTTACTTCTTTAGACAGATCTTCGATTCTTTAGATGCCTGCGGGGCTTCATTCTCGGATTTTCCGTAGGTATTTGTAAAGATAAATTTATTTTGCAAAACCGTCAGCAAAAAAAAGTTATAACAAACAATTAACTGACAGACTAACTGTAAATATATATTTTATTTTGACTCTATTTGATTTTTACTAAATTTTCATCCTTCATAGAAAATTTTAAGGCGATATAAATTGAGAAAGACTGATACTTTGAAAGAAGAAATTGACTTTCCTTACTTTTAAATTATTAATTACTCTAAAAAATGAATGATAGGTAAACAAAGTGTATACTATTGTGTTTGTTCCCTACTTATAAAGGCTATACAAGGACTAATTTTAGCGAGTAGAATTATTTCAATTATATATAATCTGTTTAAAAAAAAGAACTGATATCTACTAAAAAACAACTTTTCAAAAGTAAAAAAAAAGCCAAGCAAAAAAAAAAAAAAGAAAAGAAAAAAGGGGAAAGTTGTGGCTAAAAAATAGTGTGATATCAAATTTCCAAGCTAATATTATGGTACTTATTTAACATTTTTTATTAAAAATTTACCATATGTAAGTCGAGTACCTAAGTATGCGTTGATAGAAAGCCTTTTCTCCTTTACTAAATACATCATAACGTGTTTCTGAAAATTAATTTTTTTTAATTATGCATGATGGGCTTGGCGGCCATCTTTCCATATTTTACACAAATTTCTAAGCAGACAAGCTCGTAATATGTTTGCATTATTAAGAATTTTGAACTTCTAGTTTTGGCTACAGACAGATAAATTAAGAAAGTCTTTTATTTTGAAGGAAAAAAAAAATTGATTTTTACTGCTTTAACTAATTAATTAACCCCCTCCGAAAAAATAGAATCATAAGATAAAACCTGAAGTTACTTCAACTTTATTTTAAGACACAAATTTCTAGGCACTCATTTCCATAAATTAAAAGCAAAAAATGTTTGCTTTAGCAACAATTTCGAATTTCCGATCTTAACAATGTACTTGTGTGCTTAGAAAATTGGGTAAAATATGGAAAGATGGCCGCCAAGCCCATCATGCATAATTAAAAAAAATTAATTTTCAGAAACACGTTATGATGTATTTAGTAAAGGAGAAAAGGCTTTCTATCAACGCATACTTAGGTACTCGACTTACATATGGTAAATTTTTAATAAAAAATGTTAAATAAGTACCATAATATTAGCTTGGAAATTTGATATCACACTATTTTTTAGCCACAACTTTCCCCTTTTTTCTTTTCTTTTTTTTTTTTTGCTTGGCTTTTTTTTTTACTTTTGAAAAGTTGTTTTTTAGTAGATGTCATTATACCAAGTGCATTAAAATTTAAAAATTAGTTTTAAAATGTTAAATTAGTAATTTGGTCTCTGCTGATGCTTGTATATTAATGTTTATGAGGTAAGGTAATTATTTACAAACAATTAAAACTTTTATTTCTAAAAATTTGATTTTGTTATTCCAAAACATGGACAGATTTTGAGACTAGTCGTTGGGGGCCACCGTAATACTTACCCATCATGGATATAGATAATATAAAATATGAAAATAAAACATGTGATATTTGCTAAGCATTGTGCCATGTTACTTGTATTCATAATTTAATTTATTTGGACTTCCTTAAATATAATTAATATAACCCCTTAAGCTAATATTACTTTTTGTTGCATTAAAATATCTCAATTTGTTGATTTTCTGTAAGCGAGTAAACGCTGTTGGTTTACAATGAAAGTCTATGGGAATTTAGCGAAATATTAGAGATACTGCCAAATTTGGCAACATATCGCCAAGTTGGCAACATATCGCCAAGTTGGCAACAAACTTGGCAGTATTTGGCAACAGAACAGGGCCCCCCTATGGTAAACCCCCTTATAGGTATGGAGAGGCATTAAATGCTTGACATTTACTATAAGCCATTATTGGCATTTAATCTTATAGTCTGGCGATAGTTTTTTGGTTGGCGGGATAATCGAGTAGTACCGAATTGCGTAAAAGAAACATCCTTATAACTCGAAAAATTATAATCCGATTAAGTAACAGTTTACTGCGTCGGATTAAGCGTCTCATTTCCCATTAAAATATATCTTTAAATTGAAATTTGAATGAAATACAGGGTCATGAAAAATCGAAGAGTGTGAAAAATAGAATTACAAATATCTCGGCAACTAATTATCCGATCGACTTCATTCATGATGCAAAATTTATGTTTTTTTATTGTCTTTTATATTCACTCCTTCAAATAAACAATTTCGAAAATTTTTGTATACCTTTTATCAGAACGAATATTTCAAGAGTCCGAAAAAAAATAGTTCCGGTTAATTGAGGTTACTGATATTCAATAGGCTTCTTCCCATTATTACTTCCTAAGTACACACCGGATTTCAAGTCTCTATCTCAATTTGTTCGGGAGATAGAGTGATTACAGACATACAGACAGACGAACAAATTTTTTTTCTAAAAATATGTTTTTCGGAATCTCCAGTGTCTGAAACGTGTAAATCCGTCAAAATTTTTTTTCCGATTTTCAAAACGATTACGAGTCTTACCCTATACTACGTATGATGGGTAAGTAAAATGACCCACCTATTCCATTGATACCTGGAAAAATATGTATGCATTATAAAATTTATTAAAATTAAGCAAGAAATCTTTTTTAATTGAAACTATCGTGCCAATAAGTTACTATAGATTGAAAAAATGTTTTAAACAATGCTTTGAAGTCAACATTGTATACACTTAAAGTTACTGTCTAAATATGAAAATTGTCTCATTCATCTACACTCTGCCCTACTTTTAAAATTACATAAATTTATTGCATATAAAATGTCTGTTGAGATGAAAATAAAGATGAGTGTGCAAATAATAGATAATTTACTGCTACCAATTTTTAGAAGTCGACATACACAATTAAATGTGCGGGGAACATTTGAATAATCGCGGCAAAATTACGGTTTTCACAGTTTTTAAGAAAATTGAAAAAAATGTTCCATTTTTGAAATAGTGTGCTGTGCTTGCTATTGAGTGTATAAAAAAGTTGTAAATATGAAAGTTTTAGAGAATTTTATCCTTTTTGATATTGTAATTGACAAATAATATGCTACGGCAACAAGTCTCGAGATATTTCCAAAAAATGTCCCGAAATTTTGTTGTTTTTCGGCCACAGAAAATTTAGCCTTTAGAAATTTTGTTAGAAAACTTGGTTTTTCCATGTTGGCATCATTATAAACAATTTAGAAAAAAAAAATCTTTTACAAGGACCTTTTGCAAGGTAAAATGTACATTTCCCCTAGATTAATATAATTCTGCCTTGTATATTTTATAATCTGGCAATCAAACCACTCAGGAAACAGAAAATATTGTTTATGGGCACAGTCAAAGAGGGGCTCATAGGGGTTAAACCCTCCTCATTTAAACAAAAACAATTAACTTTCGAAGTTGTTAAAAATCTATTTTCTATCTTAAATGTTTGCTTATTCATCTTTGACAAAAAAAATTAAAAAAAAAAAAGTAATATTAATGAAAGTTATAGTAATCATGAAACTAGTAAATCTGCAGATCAGTGGCCTCAAACATCAGCTCTACAGTTTCATTTTGAAATTATTTTATTTAGTATTTAAAATATATTAAGTAGTCTCTGGAAGTTTAATTGTTAAAAATAGTGAGACGGAACTATATACACTAATACTCCACAACATTTTTTTTAAATTATTACTTTTTAAATCCCCCACTGTCTCAATAATTTGATAGCTGTAATTGCCTGATATTTAGAATTTTAAACTAGCCATCTAAAATAATTAAAATATCGATCTTCCGATAATTACAATAATTGATGCAAACAGTGAACAGTTATCACAAATACTTTATTAATTACTGGTATCTTAATTGTCAAATTTATTTGAAAATAACTATTTTGTTTCATTAGTATGCTTTCATTAAATTCTGGTTCTAAATAGTCATAAAAACAATTATATTTATTACTTGTTTATGGGGCGTCCATTACTGGAACAAAAGGTGTCCATTACCAGCATTTTAGGTGTTTTGATATATTTCTGTCTGTTATTTACAATTAAATTTTGATTCATATTGGGAAATGAGACTATGAGAATGGTTAAATATTGTTGAAAGATTAATACAATGTTAAAATACTGGAATATAATAATTATAACTATTATTTAAAAAGCGATTTTTAAAGAAATTCCTTAAGGGTGTCCATTACTGGCACATCTACCTTATAGCACAAAATTAGCACTCGCCAAGTGTCGAGTAACACATAAAACGTGGCGATTAACTTTATTGTCCTCACTTGCCAAACGCGATGTTTGAAAGATCGATGGCAAGGAGGAAAGGGGTGAAATTCGTTCGGAATTTACGGCATTCAGATCGGCGATTCTTCCGAACTTAAGGCTGTTCTCAGCTGCTCTGCTCAACAAGCGCAAAACGTTTTGGCACATTTACAAATTCATTTTTTAACGGAAAGATATAAAATTGGAAGGCCTGACCATGGAAGTGATTTGGAATCGAACTGTGTTTTCCATTTTTTGATCAATCAATTACCTATTGAGTTATAAGTGATTTTCATCACGTGACTCGGCATTTTTCTCCCCTTACTGACTGGAGTTTCTTCTTTCGTTTGGATGTTCAGTTCAAAATCCCAACTTTGACAGTATTTTCTGAAAGATGTATTGCGTTTGCAAAAAAAAAAAAAAAAAAAAAAACGGAAAAACAGATCAATGACACAGTTTCTGAACAACAACAGCAGCTAGTTTCATGCATTTCCGAACAAAAATGAATTAAAACTTATGTCAGAAAGTTGGCCCTTTGGATTTGAGAACAGAAAAGAAAGTAGCAGGTGTGATTCTGTCTCGAATTTTCCGAAAATTTAAGGCATTCGGTACCGAAAAAAAAAATCTGACACCAGTCTGAAAATTCGGACATAAAAATATCGCTAATTTCGATATGGTCGCCGAAAATAATCAATTTCGTCAATCGTTCGAAGAAAAAAAATCACCAATTCCGTCAAAGAATCGCGAAAAACACGAATTTCGCTCAAAGACCACGTAAAAATGTGAATTTCGTCAAAAAATCGTGGAAAAAACGCAAATTTCATCAAAGAAATTTCATCAAAGAATCGCGAAAAAGAATCACAAAATTTTTCAAAGTATAGTGGAAAAAACACGAATTTCGTGAAAAGATCGTGGATAAAACGCAAAATTCTTGACAAGATCGTGGAAAAAACGCAAATTTCGCGAAAAGATTGCTTATTAAATACAAATTTCGCGAAAGGATTGCAGATAAAACACAAATTTCGCGGAAAAAAAGCAAATTTCGTCAAAAGATCGCTGGGAAAACACAAATTTCGTCAAAAGATCGCATGAAAAACGCAAATTTCGTCAAAAAATCTTGAAAAAAAAAACAAACAAATTTTTTGAAACAATAACGAAAAAACACAGATTTCGTGAAAAAAACGCAGATTTTGATAAAAGATCGCGAAAAAAACGCAGATTTTGCCAAAAGATCGTGAAAAAACGTGAATTTCGTCAAAAAATTACGAAAAAACCTGCAAAATTCGTTTAATGGTCGCAGAAAAATGTATATTAGTTAGTGCCTGGGGGTGGGATCCCCCCTTTGCTGTAACCATTCTGAAAATTTCCTGTGAATTTATTTCATTGCAATTAATAGTAAAAATAAAATATTCAAGATTTTATTAAAATATTTCTTAAAATATATTTCAATTTTCTTGTCTCTTTTAAGTATGTCCTTAACTGCTCTGCTCAACAAGCGCAAAACGTTTTGACACATTTACAAATTCATTTTTTAACGGAAAGGTATAAAATTGGAAAGCTTAGCCATGGAAGTGATTTGGAATTGAACTGTTTTTTCCATTTTTTGATCAATCAATTACCTATTGAGTTATAGGTTATTTTGATAACGTGACAAACACGTTTTTTGTCTGCTCTTGAGTGCTCTTTCTTCCTTCACGCGGATATTCAGTTCAAAACACCCACTTTGACGCTATTTTCTGAAAGATCTTTTGTGTTTGCAAAAAAAAAATGGAAAAAACAGCTCAATTACATAGTTTCTGAACAACACCAGCTAGTTTCATGCATTTTCGAACAAAAATAAATTAAAACTTATGTCAGAAAGTTGCCCATTGGATTTGAGAACACCCTTAAACATTGCATTAAGTATGTCTAAATATCTTCAAATATGTGTTTGACTTTTATTTTGAAAGCAGTAATTTTTTGGTTATATTTTTCTGTTGTTAATGCCAATTTCTTTTTCATTTGAGTGTAATCATATTGAATGGTAAGTACTAAAATATATTAGTAAATTACAATGTTGATAGTTAGAAAAAACACAATTTTATATGGAGTGTACATAACTGGCAGTGTTACTGGCCAGTGGGTAAAAATGTTAATTTTGACCTATAATGTACTACCTTATATATATATGTACACACATGTTTACGTGGAAGATACTGGAGTAATACATTTTATACTACTGTTTTTTTCATTAATGTGTGAAGCATCTGTAAGTTGAGATTTGTTTTTGCTGTCTATTTTTTATTCCAATTTCTAAATTTTTCTTTAAACTTTCTGCTAAAATTTAAGTATTTTCTAGCAAGCTGAATTTTTTTGAAAAAATATGTTCTCTCCTTTTTTTCATGGTACTTTTTTGTTTTAATATAATCTTATACAGGAAAAGTTCTTTAATCCGCATAAGTTGGGACCAAAAGTTGTGCAGATTATGGAATATTGCAGATTATGGATTATATGTCATTTTCTTATTTCTGGACACTATTTTAATTCCATATTCAGCATAACATGGAAAGAAATATATGAAATATGAGAATTAATTTAATATGCTATCTCAAAAAAAATGCATTTTTCAAATTCTTTTATTAAAAAATTGATTATATTTACTTTTAAAATTTTCAGATATTTCTTTTAAAAAATCATTTTTGGATCAAGAATTTGTAAATTTATTTAATTGTTTACATTCATTAAGCAATACGAATTATAGAAAATTGTGGATTATAGGAGTGCGGATTATGGATCCTTGACTGTAATTCTGAATTTAACCTATTCAGTTCTTATATTTCTCTTTCATTTGCCCATATGGAAAATATTTTAAAATAAAGTTGTAATTTCTCAGTTTTGCAAGTATTTTTTAAAATGCTAATTACAATCTATTACAAGTACACTGCTCAAAACAATTAAAGGATATTGCAGTTTTAGGTGGATTTTGTATCTGGTAAACTGTTTAGCTGATTGATACATGGTCGACAGCCATAGTAGGTTATATGAGAATAAATTACACATGTTTGGCAGAAAAAAATGCATTTTATTGCACATTTGTGTACTAAAGGAAAAAAACACAATTTGTGCATATGAGAAAAAAAGAATAAGAAAAGGTGTTTTCTTCAAAGAAAATCATTTTCAGTAGGGGGTATGGTTTCCACGGGCGGCCAGCAACGTTGAACACCTTTGAGGCATGGACTCAATGAGGCTATTAATGACGAGTTGGGGTATTCTGCCCAACTCTTCCAGAAGAGCTCTTTCCAGTTCTTGGAGAGTTTGTGGGGGTTGTTGGCGGCCAGAAACTCGTCTTCCTAGAGCGTCCCAAATGCGCTCGATTGGATTCATGTCTGGAGAACACGCTGGCCATTCCATTCGAATGATTCCTTCCTCGAAAAGGAAATCCTCCACCAGGTTTGCATGATGTGGCCTGCAGTTATCGTCCATTAAAATGAAGTTATCTCCGATTGCTGCAGCGTAAGGGGCTACAATAGGTCTGAGGATCTCATCCCTATATCGGCGACCAGTCAGAGCTCCATCTCGAATGATGTAGAGGTCAGTGCGCCCGTCAATGGAGATGCCACCATACACCAATACTCCTCCACCGCCAAATCTGACACTTTCGTGCACGAACGCAGGATTATTCCTACTGCCACGGTCACTCCAAATGAAAATACGCCTATTATCCGGATGCACAGAAAAACGGGACTCGTCAGAAAACAGAATATTGCTCCATTCATTTCTCCTCCAGTTGACATGCTCGGTTGCCCACTCCCTGCGGTCGCGACGATGCCTTGATGTTAATCTAACACATACCATTGGTCGGCAAGCATACAGACCTACAGCATGGAGCCGGTTTCGGACAGTCTGAGTTGAAATCGTGGTGCCTGTAGCCGAGCGAAGGTGTTGTTGGAGAAGAGTAGCGTTCATGGTTCGGTGTCTCCGAGCTGTTAACGCTAAATACCGATCTTCATTGGGCGTTGTTGCCCGTCTACGACCTTGCCCTGGTCTTCGGCCTGCACATCCACTCTCCAAAAAACGGTTCCAGATCCTGGAAATGACACTTTGTGACACTCCAATGGCTTGCGCTACTTCGGCTTGAGTTTGGCCCCCTTCTAACCTACCAACAATTCTCAAAGCTTCTGAATCTGTCAAATGACTTCGCTGGGACATCGTACTCATCGAAACAAAGCAATCACTGAATGCCGATCATCCTTGTCTTCATTCTCTTTTATCCAGTTGAAAGTCAAATTTCATTCGCTGCCGCTGAAGCGACGTTTTTGACGTCGAACTCAAAATTTGCATACTCCACAGTTTGAAAACCAGAAAAATTTGCATTTGTGATTCTCTTTTTCTATTTTCGGCAAAAAAAATTTGGTTTATATCTTTATTTTATATAAAACTTCAAATATCCTTCAATTGTTTTGAGCAGTGTATTTAGATACTGTAATGGCAAGGGAAGTGAGTCATCAAAGTTCACAATAGGAAAAAATATTTAGGAATTTTCCCAGCATAATCAAAATTTTGAAATGAAAATAAAGATAACAATTTTTTAGGTTAAAAAAAAAAAAAAGTTCATTTTCTAAATTTACAACTATTCTAATTCAGCTATGATTGACAAATCATTAAAACTACTAGTTTAATGATATTTCCATTTTTTATTTCTTATTTAAAATTTCCTTCCTGCTTTTTCAAAACAAATTTCAATTTTCTAAGACTCGTTTAAAATGTGGGGGAAATTAATTTTGTTGTTAGCACTTAATAAGTTCCTGTATTTATTAATCTATCTATTTATTATCTATATTTTCATGACTAATGAAATTAATAATTTTTTACGACTTCTTATTTTCGTGATTGGCAGACATCTAGTACAGAAAAGAACACAAGTGCATTTTGTTTGAATGGGATATTTAGAAATATTATGTAACTGTAAATCATCCTATCCTGTACTGGTAATATTTAAAAATAAAATTTTCTAATTACTACTTCAATGTTAATATTTTTTTATAGCATTCCCAGTGGTGGGGAAATACATCATTTTACACGCCACTGGCGAGTGAATTTTTAAGTTATCTTCAAAAACTGCAAACTATAATTTCGAAAACTTTATTTTTTTTTTTACTGGTTACCTATATTTTGCAATTTTCCAAATATTTTGATACAAACATCACATGGTACTAAGTTTTATTTTATATTAAACATTCCTCTCTTGTATATATTTCTTAAATTTATAGAAAAAAATTATGAAAATGCATTGCAGTAACAGTAAACAGCTATTTTTACAGTTGTGTAAATTTTGTCATAACAATTTTCAACTGTACGTTGCATTTTGCTGGCTGGTAAAATAAATCCTTGGCTGGTAAGATTTTTCGGGAATCAATGGAAATATTTACAAGAAAAAACTAAGTCTGCAACGGTAATGTATCCTTATAGTGTATTGTGCCAAGCGCTTGGATCGAATTTCTGAAAACTGTAATTACGTTTCAATAAACATTAAATCTGAATTTATTCAACAGATGGCACTACTACTGTGTTTAAAATGAACCTTGGGAAACTCCTGCTAAAGAATGTCAGTATTTGTTTTTGAAAATTGTGTAATGTAGATATTATAACGTGTTGGTTCCTCCTGGATATTTCCCTGATGATGAACAAGTTTTTTATTGTTCGAAACTGTTGGAATATATTTGTATATTGTGAGTAGTATGTTAGTTTAATTGAAGATTTTTTAACATATTGCATACACTGATTAGCCGTTCTTATTTTTATTTATTATAACACAGTGTAATAAGTCCATTTAGTAATACGATTTTCTCCACCCCTGATCATTCCATAACATGAATATCAGTTACTAAGCTTTGTAGATTAATCAGTTTCCACTTTTTTTTTTTTCACATATCAGTTCAATGAGGGTTTATTCAAGGGATGATCCATGCAAAATTTGAGGCCTATTTAGGATCTCTTCTAAAACATTCATTTAATAAAATGAGCCTCTTCACAAAATTCCATTCCATAAAAACATACACTGTAGGCTTGTCTCTCTCTCTCAAAACTTCCATCAAAGATCCAGTTTAATAGTGGATTTAACTAGAGATGGGAATGCTCGGAAAGTTGGGGAAAAAACCAATTTTTTTTCCCGAAGGGCTATTTTTCAATTTTTCCAAATTGGAAAAATTGAAATTTCATTTACAAAATAATATATTCAAAATTTTACAATAGCTCTACATTCTGATACTTTTTATTGTATTTATTTTTATGTTAAGTGTCCCACATGAAAACATTAATGTGGAAGATCTGATCTCTAAGCAAAAATCTGTTTAAGGAAACTCAAGTCCTTTAAAGGAATCTTCACAACTTTTTCATCTTAAAACACGACACTTCACAAAATGTTTTCTCTTAAAAATAGACATTTCAGAAAATTTTTCAATCTCCAAACTGAACCTTTCACAAATGATTCAAGGGGAAAAAAATCAACATATAACAGCCCACATTACCAATGAAACTTATCTAGTTGTATAGATGTATGACACACTTTATTAACTAAAATAGAAACCTAAATATAACGATACTTTTTAATTCACCAAGCTCAGATTACATTTTTACAGGTATATACAAAAGTTCCCAATTAAACAAAAGCAGGATTGCATGAAAAAAAAAAAATATCTAAACAGATTCCTGGTAAGATAATTAAATGCAACTTCTGTTGTTAAAAATGAAAATTCATGTGCAAAATTATTTCAATAATATGTCAATTAATGGAAATGGTAAAGTTGAAAATTTAACATAAAATCTGAAACGTGCATTTATTTTTAACGTCATAGCTGCTATTAATCATGTAATCAGATGGTAAGATAAAAATATTTAACTAATTAGAAAAAAAAATCTTTTTAATAACAACATGCATTTAAAATTACTTTTTTCTTCCTTTCTTTCTTTTCCTTAAATATAGATTTTCAGACTTATTTAACTGTGCATAGTTTTTTTATACATAAATATATACTAAATAAACTTTTCAAAAAAAATGTAAGCAATTTCCAGTGCAAAAATTTTTTTAAAGCAATTTTTAATCTTTTAAAAAATACACTTGTTTTTATAACTTTCATATTAAAGAGAGAGAAACTTTTTTAGTTTCCAAACTCACGAACTTCAAAATGTATAGTTATGTTTATTAAATTCTTCCCTCTGACTCAGAATCTGAATTATCTGATTCTGCACTGCTGGTAGATGACTACTCTGTTTGCATAATGGGTTCTTCATTGAATAGGTCTAAATTCCAGCGGATAGCAACAAGTTTTTCAACATTTGCTGTGGTCAACCTGTTCCTCAACTTTGTGTGTATGTTACCAAATGCTGACCGATTCCTTTTACATGCTGCTGATGTTGGTGGAACTTGCAGTAACTGGGAAATGGTTGTGCAGTGCAAAGTCCAGACCACCAAGTAGTAGAGCTAATGTGTCAGGCTGATTCCCATATTGATTTTCTGTTCCAAAAACCAGACGAACTTCTGTATTCTGCCACATTGGACATGCATTTCCGATATCTAATCCAAGATCATCTGCTTTTTTTGTGATGTAATCAAAAGCACTACAAATGTCATCATCTGACAGACATTGCCCCTTATAACGTGGGTCCAATAAATTTGCTGCAGCACGGATTTCTTGGCAGCAAATTAGTTTCCTTCTTTCTAAAATTTCCATGACATTTTTTTCTTCCTGAGAATTTAAGGGTGAAGTAGTTAAATTACTACTTATTGCATCTGCTGTACTTGACCAAAGTTGAGGAACATCAGGACAGCAAAGCATGATTTGACTCAGATTTTGTTATAGCTAGAGCTATAGGCTTTAAAATCTTTAACGAATTTTGCAACTGTACCCAGAACATGTCATTATCTAATATTAACCGCCGATTTCTTTATCCATATTTACGTCTTTCATTATAGCAATTACTTGAAAAGACTGATTTCCATTTTCCAGACTCTCAAACATGATTACAACTCCATTCCATCTTGTTTTACTCGGTAGCTTGAGAGTTGTTGCTTTACTTTGCCAAAACTTTTTATACTTGGTTTCAGTTTAGATAGATAAACTATACCGAAACTAAATATATTCTTTACAGGAAATGAAAATTATAACAGTAAGAAAGAAATATGTAATATTGTAAAAATATACCATTTTTTAAACAAAGGAAGATTTGAATTATGATATGTATAATAATGACAAAACTGCAACATTTTGTTTCTTTTAAAGTGGCATCATTTATATACTTAAAAATCAACACAATGTAAATGGGATGTATATTACATTTGCTTTCAAACTGTAGAGATATTGGCTGAAACTTATGAGGTTTTTTATTTCTTTTTTAAATTAACTCTCTTGGTAAATAAACAAAACTGAAAAATCATTTCAACATAGACATGATATAATAAACAATAGCGTTAAATAAAGTGTGAATGCCATTGTGAAAGGTCTGAGACTAAAAAACTAAACTTTTAAAAGCAGGCCTTGCCTTTTTTTTTTTTTTTCAATATAATCATATAAAGTGAAAATAATTTGATTTTAGTGTTGATAAATTAAACAATTTTTTAATATTAAATATTCTCTTAAGAAATATAATTTATTTGGGAGAAACATTTGTAAAAAATCAACTATTCCTATTTTTCCAGAAAAAAAACGGTTTTTTTCTGCCACTTCAACTTTTCCGGAAAATTTACATCTCTAGATTTAACTTTCCCCCCCCCCCCCCCCCCCATCTATATTTACATCTAAAGTTCCATCCATTCCCTGCAGGGCTAGCAAAAACCCAGTTTTTTTTTTTTTGTAATTTTTTTTTTTTTTTTTTTTTAAATAAAAAATGGAGCAGATGTATTATAATCCCGCCTCTGCAATCTTGGATTTTTTTCTCGGCATGAATTAAAAATTGTTTTTTTTATTAATAGCTATAATTATTAGGGTCAGGCGGGGGAAAGTGGGGGTAAAATCAAGCTTTTTTTAGAGAAGCTCCTAAAACCAAGCTGTTAAACTTATTTTAATGAAACTTTTGATGCATTTTATATACATTGGACTCATATAGATTAAACATGAACCATAACCATTCAGTTTTGTTAGATTATTTTCTCACAGTGATACATTTAAAAGAGCATGTTTTGATAGCCCCGCTTTACTCCATGGTGGGGTAAAGTGAAGGTAGTTCCAAAATTGGGGTATATTTAAATAAAAATATTTAAGTATTGTTTTTAAAATAAGGATACACTGAAATAAAAGTATCTTAATTATACTAAAAGATAGAAATGCACAAAAAAAAATATTTTTTACATATTATTTTATTAAAGAAATAATGTCCACGGCTATCAAAATTAGGTTCACTGCATATATTGTTGCAGCATATACAGTAGAAGATCTTTATAACGCAAACCTAAAAACGCAAGGTTGTGCGTTATATAGAACTTTGCGTTATATGGATCACATTAAATTCACCTTGTAAACATGGCCAAATATGTCTGAAACATATCAAAATACATTAGAATGTCTTTATACTGCATTCTTTGTTACCAAGAGTTATCCAAATTATAATTGTTTGAATAATATAGTTCTGACATTGTTAAATTTACTTTATAAACATGATCCAAATATAACTGACACAACCATCCCTTATAAACATTTTCAAAAATGTTTATAGTAATAATAGCATTTTTTTCAGTAAAAAGGTCTTAAATTAGAAGATAAAGTTGAACTAATGTGTCAAATTTAGTCCTCTAGAGAGTAGCAGTATTTTACAATGTGAAAATGCAGGTGCTTTTTAACTGCAAAAATCATTGTTTACATCTGAGAAGTTGTGTGTTATATGGAGAATTGCGTTATAAAGATCTTCTACTGTATTGTGTGCAGCATACATTGTTGAACTCTACCCAATCTTCATCATTTATAGCTGGAAAAGTATAATAGTACCCCAATGGTGACTTGTCAAATACTTTGTTATAGAATCTTTCATTTCTATCACTTGGCCGATAAATTTAACTGATTGATTTTTTAACCGGTACTCAACTTCTATCCATGAACCTTGCTTTTTTTATTTATAAGTCTACTGTTATCTGTTTCATTTCTTTTACTTTTTATAATTACTCTCCTTTTTAGATACTTTTCCTTTCCTTTTCTTGATAGATTTTTTTTCTTTCTTGTGGTTAGTTTCTTATGCATTTTTTATGTCCTTTTCTATGTTTGCTTGACCGGATTTTTTCTGATAGTCACTTTCTTCAATAGCCAACCTTTAGAAAACAGTTTAATTGGTTAAAACCTCACCACTCTTGCTTTGTGATTATTTTATTATAGGTCTGTAGTTATTTTATTATGAAATTTAGGGAATCAGACATTTACTAAAGTTAACACAGAGATAAAAAATATCCCTATCATGCAACACTTAGCTAAACCTAACAATACCCCCAAATTACCCCACTTCAGAAAACAATTCATAACAAATAGAATTATAAAATTTATTCTTAACTTTCTATGTAGATGTATACCTGAGATGTTTCTCCACAAGTCCAAACTAAAATTAATAATTTATGACAGTTGATAATGACTTTAGAAGAAAGTTCATCAGAAGCTTAAACTAACATACCATATGCAATGAGCATAAACAAGATAGTTTGTAAACATTAAATTTGTTGCAGTTTCTAAAATTAAAACAAAAATGTTTGCCATAATCTCAATGTAAGTCCCTAAAAAAGAATTAACTAAATATCTTAATTTAAACAGCGAAAAAAAGTTTTTCAGTATAACCCTCACTTTACCCCATGGGCCCACTTTCCCCCACCTGACCCTATACTCCAGTTTTTTTCAATATTATATTAATCTATCAACAATATTTAACCATTGGTGACATTTACTACTTGGTGAAAAAGGATTTTTCATCCAAGAAAAAAAATCCAATGTGGCGGATGCGGAATTATAATACATCTAAGCCTAAAAAACTTATAAATTGATGGGGTTTTTTTTTTCAGAAAAAATCTAGGAAAATGACCATTTATGGATGAGTCCGGAGTGGTGTTATTTCCTGCAAAACATGAAAGTATTTGTGACTATTATGAAAAATTCAATAAATTGATATTTAAATTATAATTTCACAGACAAATGTAAAAAATGAACTTATTTATGTTATTTATAGGATTTCTGTTTAAATATGTTGTAGTGTAATTTGCTTAATATTTCCTTTTACTAGGACAAGAAATGAAATTAACACACATTTTCATTAAAGAATAATACAAAATTTTCATTTGTTTCTCCTGAAAAATTTTGATGCCTAACATCATCTATGTTATTAATTTATAGAACAGAACTCATTCGCCGATTACGGAGGTATCAAATTGCAAACCATAAGTGCCTGATTATAAAGTATGCAAACGACTTGCGGTATGATTCATCAGGAATTTCAACTCATGACAGGTATTTCTTTTCTTCCATTTATTTCTATTATAATGGTTATTTTAACACTTTCTAACATGGTTGAAAAGTGTTTATGAATTCGATATCTGTCTGCTGTTTGTCCGTGCTCTAACTTGCATAAATATACTCGATTTGCCATGCAATTGATATATGTTATTGAAGTTTACCATTGCATGTTCAGTAAGGCTGGATGATATACCATTATATATCGATATTTCTTTAAGACCGTGATAATGATATTGAAATTTCAATCCTTCTGATATATCATTTCAAACGGTATTTCATCCTACTTTCGGAATTACCGAATATCGGCATTAAAGTTGGTTATTTTTGCAAATACTGTGTCGGTATCGACACCTGCGTGATATTTGCGGTTTTCTGCAGGTGTCACGCACATACCAGAATATGGGTGAACAGTTAAGGATCGAGTGTGCCATGCGAGGGAGTTTTCAGTACAGGGGGTAATGTAATAACTAAAAGAAGGTGTTCCTTACTGCCCAAAAATGCAGAAATGTAAAATTTTTGCATTGTAATAAATTTTTTAAAAATTAAAGGTAATTAAATTATTTTCATTTAACATATCTATTGTTCTATGTACATTTTCTTGTTTCATTTGAATAATTTATAATGTTCAGCTTTCGAAAAGTTTTCATTAATATGCATTTTAGATCAGATCTGCAGGGAAAAGATTTGCATTTTGTAAAGCAATATATAAAAATTTAAATTTATATATCTTTTTAGTATGTTAAATTAAGGTATTGAATTTTTGTTTTTTCTAGATAATCAACACACACATGTGTGTGTGTTTGTAGTGTTTTATACAGGGGACAATTACATTTACGACCGTATAATGGAGTGACATATGAATTAAAATATATGGAAAATATCGATATTTGGTAGCAATACATTACAATATTAGAATTCTGATATCGCCCAGCCCTATTGCTCAGTATTGAAAATGCTGTGTGAAGCATTTATAGTTCATTTATAAGAAAAACTCAAAAGAATTGTGTTGCATCATAGTCTATCGGAAAAAAATCATTTGCAATGTATTTAAACATACTGACTTCCCTTAAAAAAGGTTACATTGTGATGTTGTTTTCTTTAATTTGTTTAAATGCTAAAAAAGATGATTTTTTTCAACATGATATAAAAAAAAACTTAATTACATATATGAATGTAATTCTTGAAAGTATTAATCATTACTCACTGTTTTAAAACTGTGTTATGCCAGTTGAATTATATTAATTAAAATAATATTGCAGCTAAAACTTAAGCTTAGTGAACGGATACATAAGCTCACAGTGCTGGTAAGGTTAATGACGTTACACCTTTGAAAACTGTTGAAATTGATATACATCACTTTCACTGAAGAACACTGCAAATGGTTACTATTAGGATGTGCATAGCATTTATCGTTCATTTACGAGTACAGTAGAACACCAATTATCCGCAAAGCGATTTTTTTTTTTTTTTTTTTTTTTTTAAATTTCAAGCCAACAATAAAGAAAATACAATAAGCCCTACTAATAAATATAAACAGATTAATTCGTGTATTCAAAAGTAATAGAAGAATATTACTAGTTTCGGTTGCCACATTTAAAATGCAGTAGAACCCCGCTAATCCGAACTAATTGGGACCGGTGCGTGTTCGGATTACAAAAAATTCGAATTACCCGAAATTCTGATAAAAATAGAAAAGAAAAAGGTGTTTGCTAAAAGAAAATGTAAGTTATAAGTACGCAGTAATACAATAAACATCGTCTAAACCAGCATCCTGAGGCATGCTGAATAATCCGACAAGATTTTTAAAAAAAAAGTATTGATTGTTTAATCACTCTTTATGTTTATAATAATCTAATGGAACTTCAGAATAAGAAATTGCGTAACAATTCTTTACAAACGGTACAAAATCGTGAATCTATAAATAGCTCATTCACTACGTCAACAAGGAGGGTGAAGAAAACATTTCTGTAGATGATTTGCGAAATCAAGCTGTTGAAAAGAAAAATAAATTTTTATGATCTGATCTTTTTGCATTAAAAAAAAAAAATTTATAGTGACTGGCAAAACAAACTGATGTTCGAGATTTTTTAAGGTGGCTTCTATGAGTAGGCCTACAGTGCATGTTTTTATTTTATATTCATTTTATATTTATATTATATGTACATATGTTGTACTTTTACATTAATGAATTTTTTTTCTATTCAAGCTGTTTAAAGAATAAAAAACATGCTTTACTGCCATTGTTTGTTTAATTCTAACTTTAGTTTTTTCCTTAACTTCAGATTTTCAGTTTTTTTTTAATTTATTATCTGCGATTTGTGTTATCCGCGGTGCCCTTGCCACCGAATTCCATGGATAATCGGGGCTCTACTGTACATAGAAAAGAATTCGACTTCAGTACTGTCTATGAGTGGTAATTGTTGGAAGTGTGATATATGTTTTCAAATCCAACTAATTTTTTCCATATTATGTGGTGTGTATAAATTCTATAGACCATATACAGGCCTGAACAAATTTATTGGAATATATTTCTGCTTATTGACTGAAATTGTTGAAGCTGAATTTTTAACTGTTATGAGTTTCCTAACTGAGCTAAACTTTTGTGTACTGTGTAGCAGAGATGTGATAAATATTCAGTATTTGACCCATTTGCAGAATATTAGAGATGCACTGAATATTCGGTATTTGGCCATGTTACCGAATATTCGGTTTGGCCGAATATAAAAATGTTCGACCGAACCGAATACTTAAATAAACCTTTCAAAACATATTTTTAAAAACCTTACACAACTTCTATTTTTAATTGCCAACTTATAAAAATATTTTGAATAATTAGAAACAGAATCATATGTAAATAAAAGAGAATGTTTTTAAATTATTTATTTGCTGTTTGTTAAGTGCCACTTAAGAAAATTAACCATTTATTGGGATTTTCATAGGATTTTATAATGTACAAATGCAAGTTTTTGAACATTGTCTAATAAATAATCTGTTTCTTGCCTTTTTTCACAAAAAAGAGTATTTCTAAACAAAATAGCAAATCTTTCTGGGTTGATAGACATCAAGACCTGAAAATTTTTGCCAGGAAATCAAAATCACAATCCACTTATTCAGTCATAGATACGGTGCATCTCATGTCACTAGAGGTCAAAGTTGGTTTGTCGTTTGTTAATTGTTACTTTAACAATAATGAAGATATTGTAACTATCTTTTCAACAGACTTGTTTTGATTTCTATGAAATGTGATATCATGATGAGAAGTGCTGGAAATTGCCACTATTCTTAGCTAGACATTCCTTTATTGAGAATGCAGTTGACAGTATTTATACTATGCTTCCGGCCAATTTCTATCACATTGAATACAAGCAAAATTAATATGAAACAAATCTCGCTAAAATATCTTCATTATTGATAAAGTTATGAACAAAAATTTAGTTTTGGCTTGTAGTTACACACCCGGTGTTTTTTATTGAATATATTGTAATTTTGATGGAATAAATAAATTGAGATGTTGTTTCTTGTTCAAATAATGTTTGTCTTCTTGACCATATTATCTCTGTTGAAAGTTTCTTGCAAGATTTTAGGAAAAACTTGTATGTTTACAATCTCTGAAAATGATCACCCAATCCAGACACTGATCTAGGATGCATTTAAAAACTTCCTTGCTAAATCAAAGGGAGTAGAAAAGTTATTCTTGCTGAGTTGCCATCATTTGAAATTTGAATAGATTGTATTATTTATTTATATTTTTACTTTAGTCTCTTCCTGACAAATAATATATGATCCTATAAAGTTTTTCTTCCGATTTTTTCACAATTTATCTTTCATTTTAAAATGTTTGTTTTAGAATTTAAGAAAATTTTACTCATGTTTTAATTCACAGAAGAAACCATGAAATTAAAAATTTTATTTACAAAAGTTTTATAACTATCCTCTTCTTAAATAACTTAAAGCAGATTATTTTTCAGTATAAAATTTACTTGTAAAAAAGCTCTTATTTCAAAATGTAAGTTTTTGTATTAAATATTATGTAAAATTGTTTTAAAATTTAACATTTTAATGCCTTTAAACTTTGAAATATAAAAGTATTCTGCGAGCCGAATTCTGAATATTCGGTATTTGGTTACTATTCAGCTAGCCGAATATTTGGTATTCGGTTCACCTGTAGGCCGAGTATTCGGTCAAAATCACTATTCGGTGCATTCCTACTAAATATTCAGTTGGGTAAATGCTGAAGTCTAGTTGGTTGAATATTGCGATCGGTCTTGCCAAATATTGCTGATATTACGTCATGTAAATTCAGGATAATATATATTTAAAAAAAAATTCTCTAATCCAAACTGGTACTTTCTGACACATTCATGAAGTCATTTTCATTCTTAATTGCACAGAATGCACAGTTATTCAGATACTACCATTATTTATATATATTTTGGTATTTTTCCAGTATAGAGGTCTTGGCATTTTCTTTTTTTAATTTGACTTTATTCGGGCTTCAGAATGTGAGATTCGTTGCCAAATGATATAAACAGCTATGAAAACAAATCAAATGAAGTTTTGTGCTTGTTTATGTATGAATTTATAAATGTATAAACATATAATTTGTATATATATATATATATAGTTAAAAAATTCCAAAAGTAATTTCAAACATTACCACAAACTGTAAACTTTAATTGAAGTACAATATTAACTGAACCATTAAAAAAAAAAAAAAAAACTATATATTAACATAATGAACTATCTCTAAGAAACGCAACATAACCAACTTAAACCTGAACAAAATCAACCATAAGAAACAAGACAATAACTAACAAACTAAACATGGAGACAGGTTGCGTGGCTTATGACACGCTAATGCAGGGTTAAAATTGTTTTTAAGCATGCAACATTCCCCAGATTTACCTGTCAAGACCATACAGAAAAAACGAAAGAAACAAGATTAAGCAAAATGAAACCGACCGACCGACCAAAGTCAATCAATTACAAAAGTGATCTGTCTCCACTACTTTCCGTAAACCACACGCTTCGAGTAACGGCATCAGTTCACTTCTGTTCCTGCTAGTTCTTACATAATTATACGTCATATTTTAACCAGATTCACAGTATAACCCTGTTTCACAGCAATGACGTACCATTTAAGCATATCCTCTTTCAATATGTCTCTATCTGATCTCAATCGATTTAAACCGTTAATATAAATATTTCTGAATACCGATATATGGACATTTGATTTAAAATTCAATATTGCAATTGTTTTAAAGTTAAAGTTTTCTCATTTATCATAAACCGATGTAATTAAATTTCTGTTTTCTAATTTTAGATTTACATCCAAATAATTTGTATTATGACTATTGTGATTACCGGAAAGTTTCAATTCTAAATTTTTTTTGATAATAGTTAAAATCATGGTTAGTCTTCATTCCATTCCTCTCAATAATCAAAACATTGTCTATATATCTGAAACTGATTATGTCTTTATGTAATTTACTTTTATTTTCATATATATCTAGATACATGTCGGTCAAAATTGAACTGCAACTTCCCCCCAATAGGGATACCTTTAATCTGCTTGTATACCTTATTGCCCTCATATGAAAAATTCTCTTGAACCACCAATTGAAACAAAATTTGAAATTCACTTAAATCTATGTATGCATCACCATACCTATTATACAACTCCAATATCTTCTCCCTTATATCCTTAATCGCTATGTTGCTAAACAAATCTGCAAAATCATATGCATACAATCCTGTAATCTTATTTGTATACCTTTTTACTTTTTCCAACAGTTCATATTACTTATTATGAAAGTTGAATTTTCACTTTTAATCTTTAAAAACATTCCCTTCAATACTTTTAATAATATATATATATATATATTAATTTATCTGAGATCAATCAAAAATTTGTTTTCTACCCAAAATCTGAGTTTTGCTGAAAATTCGTTTTTGGCGAAAATGCTGCTGGAAATTCAGCCGGACCGAAACTATCTGTATTAAAAAAATCTCGCTTCTTCCTTCGGAAATTTTCAGCATTACTCATCGATTTGAGCTGTATCGGTCAAATGAGACTTATTGCTATGAACTTCATTGTTTATATTTATCAGTTATGACTGACTCAAGACGTAAGTGCAAATTATAAAGCAAGCAATGCATATATGTCTAAACTTTTTCACGTGCTCATTAAAAGTTGCAGACTTAACAATAATAGAAATTTTTTAGTTTGAAACCGCAAAAGTGTTTCAAATACTATCTGAGAAAGTTCTAGTATAACATGATCATTTACAAAAATCATTATAAAGATAAATTGGGGTGTGTATACCTAAAACTAAAATATTTTTTAATTAAATGAAATTCATATAATTAGAAAATCTTTCTTTGTCGTTGATGAATTGATTACATTTTATATTATGTGACAATAAAAAGTTTTAGGTCTAAGGCGCAGAGAGCCAACTTGGGCCACAGATATAATTAATTAATAATCATGCATATTTAATAAATACGTATTATTCATTAATAATTATGTACAGTCGGACCTATTTAACGAACATCTATTTTGTGAATTTCTTCGTAAAATAACCTCCGAATAGCGAAGGGCATTCTCTATTTAACGAACTTTTTCTTGTGATCTAATTTTTTTTCTCCCTATTTCTCAAAATATTTCTGGACATTTCAAACTTATTCTTTCTTTTAACACATTTTATGATGTTCAATGGCTTTGAACTGGTTTTACCAGGTGCCTCCTTTGTCAGCAGTGAGAATTCGGGAAGTACGGAAGACGATCACGATAGTCCCTTAGAGTAACTTAAAAAAATGCAGATACTGCTGAGAAAAAAGAAAAAATTAACTATGATGTGCTGATTGATGATTGTATTTCATTTAATTCTGAAATTGAGACCTCGGAAACTCTCTAACCCAATTGGATATTTTCGACAGTATGAAAAATAAAACAATACAGCAATGAATTGCGATGAAGTCGAATATGATGAAGATGGAAATGATCATGATGCAGGAATTAACAAAACTTCGTATGATGAAATGCTAAAATCATGTGAAACAATCTGACGCAGATTATAGTTTAATGAAAATACGCATGGATGGGTTTTTGGTGCATTGCAAAGATGCGAAACGTATTATGTGAGAAATCACTTTTTAAAAGGAAAATCTCAGGTAAAATTAAGAGTTTTTCAGAAATTACATTTAAAGACGCATATGGTAATTATGGTTAAAATTATTTGTTATAATAATAATCACTACCATAATGCCATTAAAATTCATTAATTATAATGTAAAACTATTTATATTAAACTGAAAATACAATGTATTCCCGGACAATGCTTTGTTTTCCTCGCAGATTTCAAAGATTTAAACACATAGAAAAAATGAATTGATGATAGGTATGGGTGGGTAAAATAAATAAAACAAATAGATATAATTTATAAAAAAAAAAGTGTAATTAATTACTTTTATTAAAAATATTTAGTGTTTATGAATTTAAAATCTATTTCATGTAGTTTAAAACATTTTAAACGGTGAATCTCTATTTAACGAATTTTCCATATAACGAACTTTTTTCCAGGATTTAGCGACTTCGTTAAATAGAGGTTCGACTGTATGTATTAATTACTTAAAAAAAATTTTTGGACATTTTCGTTTTTGGCCGAAAATAGGAAGACCACTAAAATTCGGTTTTGGCTTTAAAAACCTGTTTCGGTCAATCCTTAATAAAAATAGATAAATGTCTTTTTTATATTAAATAAATCATATAAATATTGAAAGAATTGCTTGTATATGTAAAACAGTAAATAGGTTGCCAGAAAAAATGCTGCCAAATTTACTTCTCTCAAAAAGGTCATTTTCTTTATTTCACCAAGGCCCCTATACTGGAAAAGTTCCTTTTTTTTTTTAAATATTTACATTTTCATTCATATTGTTGTTTTTCTGTGTGTGCGTTTAATGCATATTGAGTAAGTTATAGAACTTTGTGTTGTGGTATATTGCACATTTTACATGCTGGCTCAATTGTTAAAAATATATATTCTATTTCCCATTGACTATGTCGTCGACAAAACCAACTTTAGTTTAAGTGGTTTCTATCACGTACGCATCTTCACACATGGGCGTAGTCAAGGGGTTAACCATATTCCTTGCTTTAATTCAATTTGTAATTTAAGACTGGAAACTGATTTCAGAACAAAGACTTATTCTTACATATTTGTTGATCACATTGCAATAGTACCCCAACTTACGTTCCCTCGACTTACGCCACCGCGCATTTATGTCGTCTGGCGTGGAAAAAAAAATCTTTTATTAAAGACTCACTTTTTGGAAGATATTTGGTTCTATGAAGGGAAACTTTCCCACAACACTCAAGTGATAGCGACAAATAAAAGAAGTCACTAGAAAAAGTTTTAAAAACTCACTCTGTTGTAAGAATGAGCTTCTTCAAAAAAAGATTTTCTTCTCATCCTCAAAGACTCGAATGGAGCAGCTAGAGCAATAAATTGTAAATTAACAACTTATTGATTTATAGAAATTCTTTTATTGCAAACACATTTTTTTTTTTTTTTTTTTTTTTTTTTTGGCTAACGTTAAATGTATGTATCGTAATCTATAAATACAATAGAACATGAAATGTAAATTTCTAACTGGGCGAAAAATTTCCGGGCTAGACCCAGGATTTAACCATGAATCTTCTAGGAGACTGGTCCAGACAATTTTTGACCCCAGTTGGAAATTTACATGTCATACGATTTCTTTACCAATTAGAATAATTGTATAAAAATTAATCTAGTACAATGAAATATGTTCATTAGATTTTAGAGAATTTTTATTACTTATCCTTTTTTGCTTATCTAAATGTATCTCGACTTACGTCAGTAGTATTGGAACAAATTGCGATGTAAGTCGGGGTATTACTGTACTTGTGGGACACAAACTCTTCACAACAAAATTTACTTTACTAAAGGTTATTTCAGGAAATATCTCACTGTGAATTATGAGAGAGAGTAAATATTGTTGATTTTGAATGTAAGAATTAAGATAAAAGTGCTGTTGGATAGTAAAAGTGCATCCTTTATATTTTAATGAAAATATCTTAACTTACCATTCATACTTACAGAAAATAAATTTGACATATGTAAGAATAAAATGATAAAATGCAATTTCTTAATTTTTTTGTATTAAAATAAATTTTGTAAATTGAAAAATAAATTTAAAAAGTACATTTAAAAGTGGTAATGATTAATGAGTTCTTATTTTAGGTAAAATGTTTTTGAATTACTTTCCTGTAGATAAAATTATTCTATTGTAATTTAGATGTTGTAAAAATTGTCTTATTATCAGCATCTAAGTTGTTAGAAATATTACAAAAAATACACCAATCTATTAAAAATTTTAAACATTAAACATTAAAAAACACAATTTTAATAAATAAATAGTAAAATATTAATTAGTGTTTTAATTCTTTTTCAATTAAAATATATATATATATATATATATATATATATGATATTCTGCCTAAAATTTGGCCAAAAATTCAGTATTTGCCCAAATCACTATTCCTACATTGTAGCATATATACAAATCTATAGATCATATAGATGCATAAAAAGAATTTGATATTTTTCCAACTATGGATGGTAAATGCTCAAATTAAGTTTTCAAATGTGTTACAGATTTTCAAAATTGTTTGCATGAAATAATCTTATATCCTATTAACTAGTGAAGTACTTTTAATACTATTCTGAATGTGTTGTAAAGGGCTTCATTATCTATGCTTGATGCATGATATTTCCTGTTTTTAATTTGCCGTAAAATTTTATTTTTTTTTTCAGCCAAACACTTCAAGCTATTTCTGCTACTACTCTTAGTGATTTAAAGGAGGAAGGTCTTAATTATAGTGTCATTGGCATCGATGAAGGCCAGTTTGTAAGTTTTATTTCAGTTCATTTTAACTGGGAATTTCTTCACAGGCTTTGAAATTAAAAATTTTTTTAAATGGGTACTTTTTTACAGTGGTCTTGGAATAACTCAAGTTTTAGGCAGGGTTGTAAAAAACCCGGGTTTTTTGTTAAAAACCCAGCCCGGGCGGGTTTTATTAAAAAACCCGGGTTAAATGGGCAATTTTCCCCGGGTAAATTGGCTACTAAATTTTGGTACTTAGCAAAATTTATCCGTTGAAATTTTGAAAATTCTCAGAGGAAATCTCAGGGAAAATTTAATTTTTTGCTTAGGAAAGCGCAAGAAATTTGATTGCCGAAACAAATGGCAATCCTGATCTCAAATACAATCTTTGTAAACAAACACTTCATAGTCTAATAGATGGGAATGACTTCATAGTCTTAATAAGGATCTCAATATTTTTCTCTGTTCTTAAAATACATATATATTATATGATCCCTTTAATTTAAATAACAAACAAATTTTAAACTGCAAAGCTATCAATTGTGTGTTATTTAATAATAAAATATAAATATAACTTAAAAAAAAATAAGATTAGCAAATGTTAATAAAAAATATCTTACAACAAAAATGTTTCTTATGTAGGGGAAGACGGGGTACAATGAAACATTACTTGTAAAATCAATCAAATTTGTCATACAGAGTTGCAGTTTATATATATGTTATACAACTATATGTTCCAATTACTGATGTGATTTGGATACATTCACACTTCTACAACAGTAGGGGAGAGTTGGGAGGAATGGGACAGTGGGAGGAGTGGGACAGCAGCATTTATGTCCAAAATAACTGTTAGAATTAAGTTCTAGTTTGTCCACTAGATAAAGCATCTATAGCCTCATGTTTGATTCTAATTGTTACACCAGCTGTATTATTGTTTGTATTTAAAAGGGAAAATTTTATTTTCATACCTCAGAAGTAAGTACAAATTCTTATTCTTTCAATGATTTTTTTCAATTATATTATATTTAAAATAAAAATATTATAATTGTATAATAAACTTAAAGATATAGTGTTTGTAAACTAGCAGCCAAATAAAGCATAAATGTAGCATGATATATATGATAAGCCTTTTAAAAAAATATTCAGCAGAGGGAGGAATGGGACAGCATCAATGAGGGAGGAATGGGACATGTTCTCAAACACCTTTGAGTCCTTCCGATATGCACCCTTATCCCAAAGCATTTCCACAAAAACTATAAAGAAAGACAGAAAAAAGGAAAGATAAAAAATCATCACTGACACACCAGAAAAAGAAGAAATTGAAAAAATAGCCACTGATAAAAAGCAGAAGAGATTGTGTAAAAAGAAAACTCTTAAGGTGAAAAGGAAGAATCAGAAAAAAGCGAATGAATTATCTGATGATTCCATTGATGGGAAATTTTTGTTGCGTGACTCTACAGATGAAGACTTTTGATTTGATTACTCACAATGATAATGAAATTGCTGAAGAATTCGATTGGTTAACTGATGATCCAAAATTAGGATAAATGACTTTGTAATTGTTAAAATTTTGACGAAGAAGACAGTTGTTTATTATATTGGCAGAGTTGAGGATATAGACAGTGATAAGGAGTTTATCATATTCAAAAATGATGAAAAAGAAAAATTTCACTTCCCACAAGAAAATGACTTCAGTGAAGTAGAGAAAAAGGATATCATAATGAAATTGCCTCAACCACAAATAATTTGTGGTACCAGCCGAGCCCAGTCCTACTTTGCTTTCAGTGTTGACTTATCAAAATACAATATGTGTTAATTTAATTTTTATCAAACAGTGTCTATTCCTCCCTCATGTGCGTCCCATACCTCCCTCATATGAGGGAGGTGTGGGACAAAAATGTTAACATTTTAAAACGTGCAAATAAAAGCCAGTTGTTTGTATTTCACAGCGTTTGTATTTTTTAAACATAGCTTAAGTAACATATTATTAGATTTTTATAAGCTATACTCTTGGTAAAACATAAGTAGTGAATTAAAAAATAAATTGTGAAATCTGTCCCACTCCTCCCAACTCTCCCCTAGCAATAGAAGATTATTGCTTTTACACCATTGAAAGTAACTTTCTTTACTAAAAGTAATTTTGTTTCTTTTTCCCTGTTTTTATATGTAATAATTATTTTTTATATACATTGTTATCTTTGGGTTGTTGTCTTCATACCTCCAAAACCAAACTAAAAAAAATAAATATTAGAAGTTTGAAAATAATTTTTTTTTTTAGTAACCTCAGTGCGGGGTACAATGAAACACTTGCAGACGGGGTACAATGAAACATGTTTTATTACAGTAATAAAAATAGTAAATAGAATATATTAGAAGTAAGAGTAGGAAAACAGAAAAAAAAAGAGTTTTGTTCTAGCCAGGTCAGTAAAAAATGCTCTTGTTAAGCAATTAAAAAATAGAAAGAGAGAAAAAGCTAAAAGAAGGGATTGTTTTGAAAACAAACTCTGCCTGCTACAGACTCTGATGATGATCCATATTTTTTTTCCAGTCCCAGCTGGTCATCGAAGTACAGTAAACTCTGTCTAAGGCGGACTCTATATAAGCCGGAAATCTGTCTACCGCGTAAAATTTTTAAAGTCCCGGCGAACCCATAGAAAATAACATTAATTATTGCTGCATAAGCCGGAGTCTGTCTAACGCGGAAACGGAAAGAGTTTTAAGGTCCCTCCGAAAACAAAAATTTGTATAAGGCGGAAAATAGGATATTTTAAAAATGAAAGGTATTTCGTTTATGAAACTTTAAAACTGATATATATACGTCAAATACTCAATGTCGAGCATAACAATTAAATACTTTTAAAAAGTTAATTCAAAGGAACAGAAACTGTTTAAATTTTAAGGAATTCTTGCTTATGCCATTTTTTCCTATATAAATATGCATTTAAAAGTTATTATTATTAGTTGAGTGCACATTTATGAAAATATGTATTGTGTACAATATAAGTGCTTTAAGGTTGTACTCAAATTCAAAGTGATGGCTTTTCTGATGTCTCATTCCCGAAGTTATTATTATTATTATTATATTGTGTAAACTTCAAATTTGTAGGTATTACAGCGGTACTAAGAAATTAAATAGCATTTCTCATTTATTTATAAAGACAAAGGATCTTCAGAATTTCAGTTTTCGACAGATTTTCGAGCCAGGACAATCAATGAAAGATCGCGAGCAATTCATTATAACTCAAGATCCAATCTTTTTATCAAAAACATAAAACGCTATTCGATTGACGTATACTTCATTCCAATAAATCACGATCTTTTGCATAAGCCGGAATATTACCTACCACGGAAAATTTTCTCGGTCCCGACCGATTCCGCCTTAGATAGAGTTTACTGTACTAAGAATGAGATATCCCCACACAACATGTATGGCACAAGCAGTATCCGTATAAATGGAAACATAAGGAAATATATACCGTTGGAGAAATCATACATTTAAATGAAGTCAAATGTGAAATACTTGGTATAAAAAGACTCCAACCTAGTTGTTTTTTTTTTTTTTTTAAGAAACTTACATTTAAAAAAAAAAACTCATTGTGTTGAAACTATCACCCCATATTCCTTCAGGAGCAACTGAAATATAAGCAGAAATGCTAATTTTTGAAACTGACTTGAGCCAATTTAATATAAAATGAAAGGTATTTCTTAAACTAATAGAATTTTCTTATTTTTCATCTTAGACTATAATATTTTTATCAAGTTTCTTATTAATCAAGTTTTGTTTCTGTATTTATCTCATTTTTCATAAAATAAACTATACTGGGTGAAAATTGCTTCCATCATTTAGAGTGTTTCATTGTACCCCAGTATGTGTTTCATTGTACCCCGGCATACGGGGTACAATGAAACACTGTAAGACATTTATTTTTTGTTATTTTTCAAGCATGAAGATATTGTTTAGAACCTAATAAAAATTTATGTAGATGGGGAAAATACAAGGTTAAAAATATGCATTAATTATATTTTTGTACATGCAAAATTGTGGATAGGAAAAAATAATTAGTAAATTTTGTTTCATTGTACCCCGTCTTCCCCTATACTCAGGTATATATTATGTGTATACACTCTCAACGATGTCCAATGGCTAATTCCAAACCGTTAGTCATACACATATAGTTTAAATATTACAAAAATGTTTTCATTTGAGGCAAAGAAATATTTTAAAAGTGATTTGGGTCAATAAAAACATTTCTTAAAAAATTACGAAATTTAAGTGTTTATACAGCCCCGGTGCTATGAGTTATAGTTAGTAAAATTTTCCTATTACACTGATAAGACAGACAAAAAAAGTCCCGTTCATATAACACTAAAATTGACTGAGTTATGAAACTTTAAAAATGCATGACTTATACCACTTTTCTGCATCTGAACACAAATGAGTTTGGCCATTCTTTGAGGGGTCATATCCTAAGTGCTTAAAGTATTCGAAGAACTTTTCATGTGTATCAGCACTTTGAAAAAAATAGTAAAGTGTTATGATTGAGTTAACTTTTATTAAGTTTCAGATTGGCTAAAATTATTGTATTTTAACATATGTTTTATTTTGTAAGATTTGAGACTATTTCTTTTCATGATTTCTTTTAACAAATATTATGTTATTTTATTTAACTTCAACGATCGTATGTATATTTTCCCCAGTTCAATTTTTGTAGTCAAAATTTAACTCACTTTCAAGTTTCAAATATCCGATTAAGACTAAATTTTACATATACTGATGTAAATCCAATGACAATCTAATATTATTATGATTTTCGGTGGTTACCATTCATACTTATTTTACAAGATAATACAAAAAATTTTGGATAGATTACTGCCAAAAAGTTTTAAGAAAAAGTTTTAGATTAGGTAACACAAGATTGCGATGGTTATGTTTTTTAACTTATGTATTTTTTAGCACTGAATCTGAGAATTACCTTAATTTTTAACCATCATCTCAGGATGTTTTGCAAATTTTTAAATTGTCAAAGTTAAAAAAATAACAAATCAAATACTATAAAATAGAAGAGACGGCTGAGTTTTTTAACTTTTGATAATTGATATTTTTGTACTTTTTAGCACTGAATCTGAAAATGACCTTCATTTTTAACAATCACATATTTTTTTTGCAAATCGTAAATGTCAAAGTTAAAATATAGCAAACATCTGATACTATAAAACAGATGTAAAACTTTTTTTATTTTATTTTCCTTATGTGATGGTTAAAAATGTAGGTCATTTTCGGATTCAGCAGTAAAAAGTACATAAAATAATTTAATAAATATAATAAGTTTAGTAAATATAATACTCTTGAAGCTAACTGAAAAGGTTAAATTTATGTTTTAAATTAAAAGCTAAAATGTTTTAAAATTATAGGGTTCCCAATCTAAAAGTGCAAGTAAATTAGTACAAATATATTTTCTAAGATTCAAAGAAGTGAATAAATAAAACAAAATAACCATGAACAACAAATACATCATTTGTTCCTTTCCAGAAATACTCTTAAAAAAACCTGGGCTTTTTAAGTGGGTTTTTTATAAAAAACCCAGCCCGGGCAGGCAGCTGGGTGGGTACCCGGGCAGCTACCCACTACAACCCTGGTTTTAGGAAGTGTGATTTCATGCCAGAAGCCCAGTGATGTAGTGGTCAGAACATCTGACTGCTGCCGCAGGTCGAGAGTTCGACTCCCGACTGGGCAAGGTTCACTCAGCCTTTCATCCCTTTGGGGTTGATAAAATGACTACCAAGCTTGCTTGGGAACTAAACACCGAGGGTCTCGTGTTAGGCTGACCACCTGGCTGGGACACATGCTGCCTAGCACCTCGGGGCCCAGGGTCAAGAAAACAGAGATGGGTACTGTCAGCCCAGATTCTTCATGGATTGTATAGCCACAGATTTTAGTAGTTTAGTTTTAGATTTCATGCCAAATATAAACAGTCACAAAAATGAAATGGTGACCAATGGTGAAATTTATAATCTGTACATGATTTATGTTTCTTCAGCTCATGAATTTGTCTCTATTAAGTTAACATTTTTTCATTTCTAAAATTTTTAGTGTGCTTCTTATATGCAAGTTGCCAATGATGGGAAAAGGTTCTCCAGTTTTTTATTGAGAAAAATGTATTCCTTTTTTTGAAAGAATAATATCAAACTGCATATTGAAAAAATCACCTGGAGATGCAATACAAGGTGTTTGAATCAAATGTCAAATTTAAAACTTCCATTAAAAAAAAAAAAAAATGTTTCTGATGTAGGGTGGCGCTATTTAAAGAATATGGCAGTCGGAAATTTAATGTTTGGTGACCATTTTATTCTGTTGATGCTATGACGCACCTGCTGTTGTTGCGAGTAGGCAAAGGGAAACATGCAACACCACAGGAGAAAGTACAAATTGTTCTCTGGTATGCTGAAACGAAATCTGTAATTGCAGTGCAAAGACCATTCAGAACAGTGTACAAAAGATATCCACCTGATCCTAACAGCATTAAGAAGTGGACCAAACTGTTCCTTGAAACCGAAAGTGTACTGAAAGAGGTATACAATGTGCAGTTTGGTCTACCGATTAGACAGTCTGAGGACAAACTAAATGAGCACACCTAGAAGTGCAGAAAAAAAACTTTGAGTACTGTTATCTATTTTTGTATTTTTCTCATCTTTTCTACCTTTTTGTTAACTGTAGCAATGTTTCAAAATCAGAGACATTTGATTCGGGCACCCTGTATATCAGCAACTGCAAAAAGAATAAAGATGTTTGCATAGCTAACTGGTTTAAAGGCTGGAGTAGCACAGTTGAAGTTTATTCCAACAGGGCGAAAAATGTCCAGACCAGGAATTGAACCTGGATACTTGGTGTGCCGTGCCAATGCTTTACCTGTTAAGCTATCCGGACGATACCTGGCTGACATAATTCACTCTTATTTGTTGGACATGGTTGCGAACTGCAGCGCTAATTTCATTCATCCAAGCTATACCTATAGCATTTACATGATGAAAGTGTGTTTTAACACGGAAACTCCTGTATACCATGTAATTAGGTCATAATGAAGAGAACAAATATTTTTTTCTAGCTGGATTAAATCATATGCAAGGCTGGAGTAGCACAGTTGAAGTTTATTCCAACAGAGCGAAAAATATCCAGACCAGGAATCGAACCTGGATACTTGGCGTGCCATGCCAATGCTTTACCTGTTAAGCTATCCAGACGATACCTGGCTGACATAATTCACTCTTATTTGTTGGACATGGCTGCAAACTGCAGTGCTAATTTCATTCATCCAAGCTATACCTATAGCATTTACATGATGAAAGTGTGTTTTAACACGGAAACTCCTGTATACCATGTAATTAGGTCATAATGAAGAGAACAAATATTTTTTTCCAGCTGGATTAAATCATATGCAAGGCTGGAGTAGCACAGTTGAAGTTTATTCCAACAGAGCGAAAAATATCCAGACCAGGAATCGAACCTGGATACTTGGCGTGCCATGCCAATGCTTTACCTGTTAAGCTATCCAGACGATACCTGGCTGACATAATTCACTCTTATTTGTTGGACATGGCTGCAAACTGCAGTGCTAATTTCATTCATCCGAGCTATAACTATAGCATTTACATGATGAAAGCGTGTTTTAACACGGAAACTCCTGTATACCATGTAATTACATTTTATTTTCCTTGACTTTCTCAGATTTTAGTTTTCTTAGTAATTGAACTAAGAATATGGTTGTGCGAATGTACAGGCACATTACTACTTTGAACTACTTCCATTCAGCAATAGCACATTTCAATATCATGGCTACATTTATCAGCGATCTGGGCGGCGTGATTAGTGTGAGGTGCGTTTCCAAATGATTTTGACCTCTCCCCCCTTTCTTTCATACATTTTCCATTCAATCATTGCAATTGGCGAGTGGTGACTATTAAGTTTTGGGCCAGTGGTGGTAATAAAGTCAATCGCCAAATTTTCAGTATTACTCGCCAAGTGGCGAGTGCTAATTTTGTCATATACATTTTTGTCTGTGTTCATTGGTATAATTCCATTTTCTTTCACTTCAATCAAACTATTTTGAAATTTCATACAATAAATATTCACGATAATATAATATGTAATTAACAGTACTTTATTGATTTGGATTGAAAATACAGAATCTGGTGACATTTGACGCCAACATCTATATTTCTAGAGAAAAAGAAAAAAAAAAAAACCCTGTGACTGTGATTTTACAGGATTAAAAATTTTTATTAAAAAAAAAAAAAACTTCAACAACAACCGAAAGAATAGGTAGAAGTCATTTTAAAATTAACGTTTTTACTAAAGACGATATTAATGAGTGATTTGATATGGACAATGATATTCCTGTAGTATATCAACTCCTAGACTTTGTTGGTTCTAAATCCTCAACAAATCAACGACACTGGTTATGATGAAAGCATAGAACAACAACAACAAAAAAATTTAATGTAAGATGTGTTGAGTTAACTAAAGAATTAATCAGATGCAAAACCTCAAATTTTGGCTATTTATAAAACTCAAGAATTGTTCTTGAAACAAAAATCAAATCTTAAGCAAATAAAAATTCATGAAATAAATCACACAAGTTGTAATTTTCCAACTGAGTGAAAAAGTATCCAGACCAGGATTTGAAACAGGGACCTTTGGCTTAAGCTGCCAACTGAGCTAGCCTGAACAAATCTAGCATACACAATTCACTCAGATAACTTTAATGATACTGACATTCAGAAAAAAAAAAAAAATTGGATGTCAATATTGATAAGGTTGTGTCAGATTTGTCCAGGATAGTTCAGTTGACAGATTAAGCCGAAAGGTCCCTGATTCAAATCCTGGCTTGGGACACTTTTTCACTTTGTTGGAAAATTGCAACTTGTGTGATTTACTTACCAATGAGAATAATTATGTTAAATTAATAAAGTTATACATGAAATATTTAAAAAATAAATTAACAGTATTATTAACTGCCAATATAGCAAGTATTTTTTTTTTTCCTTTCCTGATTTCCCGTTCCTTTACAGTATTTTATGTTGCCATTGACTATGATTTGAATGAAGCAATTATATAATGGACCATTTTGATTTTTATAAAGAATTATTTATTCAAAGGAATTACGATAAGCCTGATCTCTTTTAAACGATTGATTAATAATTGATCTTGATTGGAGCCAATTCTCAATCGTTAATCTAATAATTTCTCTTTTTTTTTTTCCCATTTTGGCCTTAAAACATTTATATGCTTACTGTACTGATCCAGCGTTCGAAATCCTTGGTGGTCCGCTGGCCCGAGACCACTAAAAATTCAATCAGACTACTAATTTAAAAAATTTAGTGGTCCGCAGGACCAGTAGCTTTTTCCCCCTCTCTGACAGGTAAACGTAAATTTTCCCATCCCTGAGAAAACCGCAACCAAACACAAACCACAGAGTTTTATTTTATTTAAAAAAAATAATAAAAAATTGCATTAAAACTTAGTCAGTTGAAATAAATAATCGGAAATAAAATACATAATTATAATTAATAATTTTATAGATTTTGTTCATGTACTGTTTATTTAATTGTTAGCAAATTATAATTTTACATTTTATTATGCTGAAAAAAAAATAATAAAAAAAATAATAAAAAATTGCATTAAAACTTAGTCAGTTGAAATAAATAATCGGAAATAAAATACATAATTATAATTAATAATTTTATAGATTTTGTTCATGTACTGTTTATTTAATTGTTAGCAAATTATAATTTTACATTTTATTATGCTGAAAATTTTGGGTAACTGAAAGGAAGTTTGGTTTATATTCTAATAGGAAGAGGAGGGGGGGGGGGGGGTGTCACTTGAAGGGTTAAAGGTACATAATAGAATTTTATGTAGCGGGCCAGTGACAATGTCTGCGGACCAGGACCAGTGACATTTTTTTATCAATTCTACCGCTGTGATCTTGTGTTCCTGCTTCTGAATGTTTCCTACCAGATCTGACAGAAAGCAATTACAAAAAACAATCACTTATCCATAATAGTCAAGAGCAGATGGATTTTGGATTCCTGATTGGGCATTAAATAATCACTAATTTTATCAGACTTGTAAATTATGTATGACTGCATCTTTGTTTTTGATTTAAAATTATTAGATTAACGATTGAGAATTGGCTCCAATCAAGATCAATTATTAATCAATCGTTTAAAAGAGGGCAGGCTTATCGTAATTCCTTTGAATAAAATAATTCTTTATAAAAATGTTGATTTACATTGTTTTTGCTTTTCCATGTGCATTGAAGTAAATTCAAAACTTATTTTCAATGAGTTTGATATATTTATAAATCACATTACTTAATAATTTAATCAAAAAAAAAAAAAAATTGAGCTTGAAAAAAAGAAAACATAAGAATTGAATTACCATTGCTTCAACAAGAAAAGGTTATTTTTAGATTAAATCTCATATTTTCAATTAAAAGATTTTTCCTTTAATGTTGCTGTTGCTTAAATTTTTATTTAACTTACATCTTTTCACAATAGTTTCCTGATACAGCTTCCTTTGCTGAAACAATGGCAAATGAAGGGAAAGTTGTAATTGTTGCTGCTCTTGATGGAACATTTCAAAGAAAAGTTAGTATTATATAAATATATGCAGTTATCATATTTTTCTCATATTTCTTTTATTAAAAGTAATTTCTTATTACTTTAACAATGTTGTAAAATATATTGAAATAGTATTACTTGCTACTAACATTTCTTTTAGATAATTGTGCTGTCCTTAAAAGTCATTGAAAATAATTTTCTGCTTTAAAAGATCTGAGTTCTATGAAAAATCAGCAATTTTTAATTTTGCTTTATTATATTCCTGTATAAACTTTCACAGAACCATGCTCTGTATATGGGGCATTCTCACAATCATTTGACTTTTATGTCCCTGAATAATAATTTTTATTTTAGTACATATTGTGTTTTTTTTTTGTTTTTTTTTTCATATACTGGGGAACATCCTATTGCATGATTGCATAACAATATTAATGAGATAAATAAGTTTGTGACGATGTTAGGGGTCCAAATACCAGGAAAACTCCTATACCGTCCCGTGTCCCTGGTGCTGATTTTTAAGTTTGGAGCTGTCTGTACAAAATTGTTTCAATAAAAATAATTCGATGTAATTTTTTTCCAAAACTGGAACTATTGTTTTATATAAATATGTAGCAAGAAATTAACCTGCACACATTTTTACAGTTATTATTTTTTAAACTCTGTCCCTGGCTTTTAGATTCCTTACCGTCCCTCTTCTAAAATTATACAGAAAATCACTTCAGATGCAGCCACAGAGTGTTTTTCAAGTTTTTTCTCATGCAGAAGTATGTTAGAGAAAGAATGTCTAAAATTCTTTGACAGGAAATTTGCTGCAGAATTTAAATCTGCATTTAAATATCAATTTCAAGCATCGTGACTTTATTGGTAGTCTTACTGTCCCCAAGGTTTATCCCTGCACTTTTCGAGGTAAATAATTTTTTTTTTTTTTAATTTAATCCAATGTAAATAACTGTTTCTAAAAATCAATGAACATTGTGGCTACCACTTAGTCTTAACATGATTTGCCTAAAATAGGTGGTAATTTTCCTTACCGTTCCATCATCCATCCTTACCGTCCCTTTGTTTCACATTTTGTCCCTTTTTTCCTATACTGACCCCTTTTTTTTACCTTACCGACCCTTCTTTAACACCCCTTTAAGACAGTGTTATACCAAAATTTTGTACTAAAAATACTACATTGTTATTATTTCTTATTTGAATGTCCTGTGGGTACTATGCAAATTCATTATAAGTAAAAATTTAGAAGAAAATAGAAAGTTATAGTGGTAAATTTTAAAGGAAAATTAAACTCGCAAGTTTATCTTAAACCTCAGTTAAATAAAAAAAATTTCGCTGCTGACCATTTTTTCTTTATTTTGAATCATTAAGGCATTCGTCTATCAGATTAAAATGTTATTTTAGCAAGTTTAATTTCACCAGATTTTTATTCCCGAAAGTCAAAAGATTGTGAGAATGTCCCATATCTTATACTGCCAGTCTGAAAATTAGTCTAAAGAAATATGGTATTTAACAGTGTTAGCAACCCACTATTTATTAAATACTTATTACCAGATTAATCGGGAGTGGACACTTTGTTGGAACAAACTTGCCCACGATAATATCTAAATTAGTAATAAAGTAAGAATATTTCAATGGGGAAAGATCAGTCAAGAGAAATTAAAATTATGGCATTTATATTTGCATTTCTAGAGGCTCTGCCTTAGAGACATGACACTAGTATTCCAAACACAAATCATTCACACTCTAGAATTGTTGGTATTTGGCGTCGATAGAATAACGAATTTTCGTATTTGTGGCGTGTAACATGTTCATTCTTATTTTTAATATAGTTAAAGCACTTTCTAACAAATTACGATATAATAAAATGCTCATAACTGCTAGTAGTTGATATTTATAACAAACAAAATTCAAGGATGAAAAGGTAGAAAGAAAAATGGTATAGGGAATTTTTTATCTAGAGAATTTTTCATCTTTTTTTTACTTAAAAAATGATGCGGGAAATATAACTTTATTTTTTAAATACAGTAAAACAGTAGAACCTCTTTTATCCAAAATTCTCGGTTAACCAAAATCCATTTTTAAAGTTTTTTTTTTTTTTTTTTTTTACTATCACATTCCTTGTGTGCAAGCGGTCCTTTCCGAACCACAAATACAAATAAATATTTGGATCCCCTTTGTTAAAACTCTTTTGAATTTAACTTGAGCTCCCATAAGCTATGGCGTGGACTAGAATACAGCCCGGTAGCAGAAAGTTAGAGACGGAAGACGGGCGTCACTGATTTTCTTTTCTCTTTTGCAGATTCTTTTTCACCGAACCTTTATTTGCTTCATATTTTGTTTAGCTCTTTATTACTTAATACAAAAAGTTAAGATTATTATTAATAAAAATTTAAAATGCCTAAAAACGCTACAGGTGAGTGATTGTTTGCTTAATTAACGCTTCAGTTGTAAAAATATTTTACTTGCAGATTATTTTTTGCCCATGAAGTATCTGTCGCAGACACTTGGAGAAATTTCTGCTACTGGGGAACACGGTAGGAGGGAGGAGAACCAAAATCTGTGAATGTGGTCTAGCAGGTGTTTTTTCTGTTCAACGGAAGATTAATTAAAAATTAAAAGTGTAGGGAACTAAGCAGTTAGAAAAGAATTCGAGAGTATACTAAACAGTTGTTCTGCTTTTCACTCGTATTAGTCAGCGACACGTGTGAAAGATAATTGTTGAAGTTATTCACTCAAGAATCAGTACTATGTGATAGAGCTGCAAAGCAAAGGCAATCAAAACTGCGACAAACAAAACTTTGTTTCAAACCCTTGTGAAATATGTAAAAGCTGCTTAGTTTCAAAATTAAAATTCATGTAATTTATTCTGTTTTTTATTTTGCTATTGCTTTATTTTTATTAAATACTTGTTACCATAATAAGAAATAGTGTATATATTTGTCCTTAATCTTAAAATTGAAGCATTCTTGATTTTCCGAAAGATGGTGTGTCCCAATTACTTCGGATAATCGAGGTTCTACTGTATCGTCTATGTTTCCCGTGACGTAACCCTCAATCTTTTTCTCTATGGCCAATCATATACTTTCAGTACTTCCAAGAGAGATTTGGGAGAGGGGTAGTGAAAGATAGGCAGAGGGACGACAGCTTAACTGAATTGGATTATGTTTCTTTTTTATTTGATGTCTAATTCCATTGACATTTGCTTTTCATGTAAATTTATCGCATGTTAATTTTTAAAACCCTTTTTATGCTGGCTATGTCTGGCAAAATAAAATGTTTGAGTTTAGAAGAGAAAATCAAAATTATAAAATGCGTCAAGAATAATATTTTCTTTTAAAAAGCAACGTAGTGAAAAAAATTTTAGCGCTCTCAGCACAAAATTGAAAGATCAAGAAAAAATTCTTAAAATATTTGAAAAGGGTACAGTTTCTTCATCCCACAGTGAAAAATACAGATGTGGAGGAAGTATTATTTTCATGATCAATGGCGCTGACTTATATGGGCCCGTGGGGCACGAGCCCACCCAATAATTTGATCTCTCTGCCTATCCAGTTTCATTTGATTTACTGAATGTTGTTGTGTATAAGCCGAGAATTTTTAGACATTTTTTTGGTTCAGAAGTAGGGGGGTTGGCTTATACATGAGTCTAAGCCAATTTCTAAATTTGATATTCTAAAATAAAATGGATAGTAAATATAAAAAAACATAAAAATTACCTACAAATTTAAAAAAAATACTTTAATACTCCATTCTTTTATAATGAAACAAGTCACCAATAATTTTTTACTACATCAGTTATTATCAGAATTTTCAAGCAACTCCTTAAAATTGCTTTCTCTCATTGGTACATAAGGATGAATATCGTCAGTATCTAGTTCATCATCATCACCATCTTCTTCAAAAATGGCATCATGCTCAGTTGCATCCATCGTATTACTGATGCAGCATTTTTTGAAAGATCGCACGATCATTTCTTGTGGTAATTCAAGCCAAACTTCTTTCACCCATTCAGAGATAACAATGATGTCAACTTTTTAAAAATTATCACCATTTGGGTTAAAGCTGCATTCCCAGATGACATCCATTCACTCCATTTCGAACGGAGTCTGTCTTTAAATGACTCATTGAGAAAAACGTCTGAGTGTTGAAGAATAGAAGTAAGGCCACTAGGGATCTACCGAAGACCTCTAGGAGATATCAATAATTTCGGAGAGGGCATTTTTTTCTATTAGCTATGCAAAACAAAAGTGTTAAGTTTTCATTTGCTGAATTTTCATCACATTTGTTTAACCCATTTGTGCCTGAATTTTTGTTTTCTCAAATTTTTTGGTAAAATCACTTTAAAATATTGCAAAATGAACTGTAAAAATACTAAAAAAAATTAAGCTTAATTTTTTTTGTATTTATTTGATAAAATGTAAAAGAACTAAATATGAGTATTTCTAGTAGAATAATATGCATAATTATATATTTTACCAACATTTATATTTAAAATGTTTTTAAATTGTATATTATGTACTATAATTAGTATTTTTATGAACTAAAAAAAAATATATTTATTTCTTTGCAGAGACTAATAATGTTATAACTATTATTAATAATAAAATAAGAATAATCGCATTGCAGACTTAAAAACAATTTATTTCATAAATATCTTCGAAAGGAGATTACATAAATAACTGTCTCCTAAATTTCTAACAAAAATATATGCCCATTTGTGCCCTAGAACCGTATATTTCTGACATTACGAAAATGCATAAAAAATAGGCTTGAACATTTAATTTCGCAATTTAAAAAAAATACGTATTTCAAAAACGTCTACAAGCTAAGATTATAACTTGCGATTTTGCATCCTTGATAGAAAAAATACAAATAAACTTACTTTTTACATTTTGCCATCTTGAAAAATTAAAAATCTATAAACACCGAAAAAAGCCTTAATTTAAGCAAATAAATATCCACCTTGTGCTGTTATCTCTCGGTTACAGATAAAGACATTTATAAATAAAGATTTCATGCAATTTTCATGTTATAAAAGAGAAGAAAATTATACAAATTCATTAAAATTTGAAACGTCCCAAAAATGGGATGCTAGGCATAAATGGGTTAACATCGGCTTATATACGTCTTTCTGATTTTGGACGAGTTTTCGCTGAGAAGTCGTATACTCTGCTTTTACACAGTAATGTTCAGTAATTCTTTATTTATTTATTTAATCGCTGAAATGAAATTTTGGTTTTATTGACATTCTCAAAATAATTTTGCTTGAAAAATAGTAAGGGCATCGCTTAAATTTACAGGAACACTGAAAATGCCTTCAGCAGATGTATAATTAAATTTCTCTCAAAAACAAACTTCCTGTACATTTTGCCATCTGTTTATATGTCTTGAATTGATAAAGCAATTAGGTGACTAAACTGTATATTTTTCTTGATGTTTAATTTTTTTCACTTTCAATAGTTAGCAATTTTTATGTTTTATAATAAATATTAATGTATTTATAAAGAAGAACTTATGAGAATATAATTTAATAAAATTATTTGTTAAATTGTAATTAAATTATGATAATTTTATATTTTGCTTAACAGAAACATAATTTAACTTCCAATTATTGTTTTAAGTCATTCGCCCCCCTATGTCTCCACACACACATGCACTAAAGGGATAAATTGTATGTGTTATTATTTTACTCAACAATTTTTCAGCCCACCCAAAATTTTTAAAAAGTTGGCACTACTGTTCATGATTTAAAGATGCAAAGATCTAAAAAAAATAATCCCTATTAGTCGAAGTGTTTTGCAAGAAAAAGCATATGTGAATGCCAAAAAACTTTGATATAAAGACTTTCACTAAGTGATGATTGATTGAGTAAATTCAAAAAAAGATATGAAGCTGTTGTAAAAAATTATGTGGAAAGCAGCCTCTGTTTCAGAACAAACAATCAAAGAATGGAAGAAGAAAAACTCAAAAAGTTTTGAGGATTACAATTGAAAAGATATATTTAATGCGGATGAAACTGGATTGTTTTTCTATTAGATGCCTGATAAAACTTTAACTGAAAAAAAAAAAAAAAAATCTTGTCAAGGTAGGAAAAAGAGCAAAGATAGACTTTCATTAGCATTATGATGCAATGCCGACAGCATTGAAAGGCAAAAACGTTTTGTAATTGGAAAATCAATGAACCTACAGTGTATCCCAAAAAACATATTATTGAAAACTTTGCCTGTAATTTAAAGTCATAATTGCAATGCTTGGATGACAAAATGTCTTTTTGAAGAATGGATTTTAGATTTTGACAAAGAGATGCCAAAAGAAAGGTTCTGCTTATTTTAGACAATCTCTCTTTGCATGTTATTTCTGTTTGTCTTAAATGTATAAAATTGCCTTTATTGCTATCTAAGATTACATCTAAAGTACAATCATTAGACCAAGGTTAATTAATTTAAAACTAAATACCAGAAGATGCTTCCGAAAGAAATAATAATGAATTCAGAGCAATTTACATGATAAATAAAGCTTGTTGCAATGTTTTGAAATAAACTATTATTAACATTTTTTTCAGTTTCAGGAATTTTTACATAACCTTCAAATAATAATGAAACTGTTTCTTTACCTGAATTGGAAGATGCAGGTGAACTGATTTCATCCTTAAATATGACTTCCCACTTTAACTAAGATCAGTATGTTAATGTTGATAATAGCAAATGAAGAGTTCTATGAAGAAATGTCCAAAAAAAAAAAAAAAAAAAAAAAAAAAAAAGCAGAAGATGAGTTGTGCTATGGCAGTGTTTGTGAAAAAAAAGAATTGACAGAAGCTGGCGAGAGGACTGATGATACCCATTGGTAGGGAATTTTCAGAAAATCTTACCAGCCGAGAGTTTTTTCTTTGAACCAATCAGCAAGGTGCAACATTAGTCAATCATTATGACACAATTTATGGGACTTCAAAAATAATTCATTTCTACTACAATGCATTTTCATATTAACATTTATAAAATTTTTGTAGAAAATTAAGAAAAATATACAAAAGAGAAAAATTTAATGTAGAATAGAACTTAGTGTCATGTTTGCATTGTGACCATTGAGGGAAACATAAAATATGTGCAATGAATGCAAAAGTTTTTGATATATTTTCTATATCCTGCAGCTCTTAAGATTACCTGAAAATTCACTCATTCCATTATGAAATCTGCTTGCCTCTGGCAAGTAGATTGATGCAATTTCCTACTCCTGACAATACCTTATACACTTTCAATTTTAAATATTTCATCAAGTATATACAGAAGTGAAATATTAAAACTATAAATCAGCATAAATATAAAAACACACGGGACACATTTCGAGCTGGAAATTTTAACAGCTCATCATCAGCTGAAATAAACACATGTCCATAAGGAGACAAGGTCACAAATGAACTGAAAGGTAGAGAGTAGAGCTTACAAGGAATGTGACAGGTGGCGCTATTTGAAAAGTAAACATTAATCACAAAGGAGCACGTGCAGAAGAGGAAACTGTTGCCAAAATGGTGAAAACAAATGAAAAGAAAAGAAGTAAATTAAAAAAAATAAAACAAGAAAACAAAAGATTTTTTTTTTCTTTTTCTTTTTTTTTTTTTTTTTAAACATAATAAAATGAAAAAAGACAAGAGAAGGGGAAAGAATTACAAAAGCAATTTCCAAGCTGAAGAGAGAAAAGGAGATGAGAGAACATTGACAAGTTTATCAATATTTGTCAATGATCTCTCATCTCCTTTTCTCTTTTCAGCTTGGAAATTACTTTTGTAATTATTTTCGCTCTACTCTTGTTTCTTTTCATTTTAATATGTTAAAGGGGAAAAAAAACCTTTTGTTTTTCTTGTTTTATTTTTTAATTTACTCCTATTCTTTTCATTTTTTTTCTATCGTTTTGGCAATACATTCCTCTTCTGCATGTGCTACTCAGTGATTAGTGTTTATCTTTCAACTAGTTTCACCTGTCCCTGTTGCATTCTTTGCAAGTTCTACTCTCTGTCTTTCAGTTCATTTGTGACCTTATTCCATTACGGACACGTGTTTACTTCGGCTGATGACAAGCTGTTAAAATTTCCAGCTCGAAACACGTCCTGTGTGTTTTTATATTTTTATGGTGATTTATACAAAGTTTTATTATTTAATCGTGTTTTATCGCCAGTTTTTCGGTGCTGTTTGATCTATTTACAGAAATACTTGATGAATTCATCTGGAACTTCAGGAATATAAAGAACTTAATTGACATCATACTTTTCAGCAGTTTAATTACAAAGGCAATTGGCAGAACAACAACGAGTTGAATGGAAAAAATATTTGTACCCTGTAAAATAAAATACTTGAAATGACTTGTAGCTGTAGCGCAGGACTATACAGATATTGTACATTTCTGTAAAAATAGAACTTAGAGTTATAAAGCTTTCTGTAAAAAAAAAAAAAAAAGACCAAAAAAAAAAGACCAAAAAATTTCCTTATTTTTTGTTTATAGCATGCAGGGTTTTTACTAAAATTTAATGTCTTTGTTAGGACATTTATAAAATAAAGTAAAAATAATAATTTGAAAATAAATATATTAAATATTTGATGAAATATGAGCATTTTTATGAGCTATATTTTAACTGTGCATGTGTGAATGATATATACAGTAAACTCTCGATTAACTGCGGAATTGGGTGGCGCGACTATCGCGGATAATTGATTTCGCAGATAATCCACAAAATTTTGAAAAAAGGGAACAAACCAACACAAATATGTACTTGAACAATTTATACACATAATAAGTAACACAAGCATACATTTTACAGTTTCTACGCACAATGGGTAACATAAAGATACTTATTACTTCAGGAATAATAAAATTATTCATTACTTACAAACTTGTAGGTTTATTTCTTTAGAAAATCCGTCAAAAGTGTCGTGTTTTTTTGTACTGAAACACTTCTTCCCTAACTGCCTTCACACACTCCCTAACTGTGCATTCTCCAATTCCATATTGCAAGCTTATTTGTTTTCTTGTAGCACCATTTTCAATTTTTTTAATCAGTTCTAATTTATCTTGAATCTTTAACACAACTCTTTTTCTTTTTTGTGACATTTTTCAAATACGTATTGAAAATGCAAAACTATAAAATTTAAATACAAACGCGAACTTCTGTAAGACACGTGTTCACAGCTCAGCTAAAACAAGCAAACTGGTGTGCTTTATGAAAAACGGGAGAAACAAAATCATAACAGGGGGGCGGGGGTGACTTTCAGTACCCGTACATTGTTTATCAATAGGTGTGTGGCCTTGCGACACCCTCAAGATTAGCTGCACCTGCTTTGTGCATGTGATTGTTCCACGTTTTCAAATGGAAATCATATTTAGTAAAAAGAATCGAAAACTCATCCTACATCGCAGAAATAAGTTTCTTCTCAAAGATAAAAAAAGAAAAAAAAAGAAATTTAGACTTGCGGATAATCGGGAGTTTACTGTATTTGCATGCTTTAGTAGTCAACTATGTACGGCAACATATTTAAAAAGGCTAGTCGAATATTATGAAAATTTACAAAGATGTTGCTGATAATGTGAGCTGAATTTCAGTTGTTTTCTAAAAGTTGCTGGATGATAAGGAATTTTCAACAAATTGTCATTCTTTATTAACTGACTTCTAACAAAGAAGTTAGTATTTAACATATGAAGAGTTCGGATGATGAAAGTGGTATGGGGCAAAATGAAAATGAGTTAATCATTTGATTGACGATAATCAATGGTCCTCTACCATCTGTTAAATTACTATTTGAAAAAACCTAATACTCTGAGATTTTAATTAATAAAGGAGAGATTTGACAATAAACGCAAATAGATATTTGGAACTTTACAGCTCATTTTTTCAAAATGTTGATTGCGTCACTTACCACCTTTATCACCGAGCTCTTCATGTATTCATGTGTAGTTTTAGAGCAGATGCTTCAATTTTAATAATTATTTTTTTTGTTGGAATAGGATTGTTCTGATGATTCTTCCAAGAAGAACTAAAGCATTAATAGAAAATGCAAATGAAAAATGACAATCTGTGGAAAATACCTTATCAAGGTACTTTTAGAAAGCAACTGAAATTCAGCTGGGTCATTCCATGTCAGTTCAGGCAGGCATGTAACCCACCATCACAGATTTTGATGAAACTGCGTGTGTTTGTTCCTTTTATTGAGATATGATTCCCAGTATTTTTTTTTACTTCTTGGTCAAATAGTTTCTGAGAAAAAAATTGTCAAAATTTTGAAAAACTGCCATCAGTTGGCATTCTTGACTGCTCGATTTTCAAATGTAGCATGACATAAATATGATCATATTTCAATATCTATTCCACAAATCATCTGCAAATAATTTATGCATAATATATAGGGTACGTATTTTATGAAAAAAAATACTGTTACGCTTATATAACATTTTAAGTGTGTCTAAAAAAATGTTTAATCTTCGAAGTCGTGATTTTTTTATGAAAAATAATGCATTAACTAAAATAGCATTATTAACAAAAGGCGGTATTTTTATTAAATTTATTTTTTGTGGGGGATATACTTAAAGGTGTCCTTTACCTGATTCTGAAATAAAAGTAGTGGGATTTTGGGTGTTTTTAGTAGTATTTCATATTTAAAAATATTTTGAGGCGTATTTCAAATCAAATCAAGCAGAGTCATTCCATGTCAGTTCGCCTAAGACATTTAATTCACTGTCACAAATTTCAATGAAACTGGGTATGTTTATAGCTCATTTTAAGACAGGATCAAGGAAATTAAAGGTGATTACAAGTAAAATATTTTTTAAGATAAAAAAAAAATCTAAATTTTGAAATTTTTAAAAAATGTTTTTAATGACAGATCTATATTCAAAGACTGCATAAAAAAAAGTTATTTCAATATAAAATCACTAAATAAGTTTCAAATAATGTATATGTGACAAATAATGTAGGCAGATTATTATTTATTGTTGTTTGTCATGTTTAAATGCTAAGAGTGTGTTTAATCTTGTGAATTCTTAAAATCAAGAATTTGGTGAAAAATAATGTGTTAATCAAAAATTTATTATTAACCGAAGGCAGGCTGTTATTACTCTTTTTAATTGTACGTAAAAATATCTTTTCAATAGTTATAAAATAAAAATAGTGAAAATATGAGCAATTTTAACAAAATTTTCATAAAATGTGAATGTTTAATGATAAATATTGAAGCTTTTCATGCTAAGATGTACTAAAATGACTACGATATCGTGTATTTCTACTCTTGCTTAAATATAATACATACAATAATAAAATAACAAATATTATTTACAGCAATAAAAATTAAATTAAATAGTACCGGTTCCTTTACCAACACTACATTGCTCAACAGCCGACTTAAAATCAACAGCCCACTCTTATTGAAAAATACTTTCAACTGTTCAAATAATAAATAAACTGCATTTAAAAATTTTAATATCAACTTATTATCTTAAGACGATAATAATAACTAAACAACATGATGAATTTATAAATCAGCTTTTAATTGAAAAGTCATGAAATGGTCCCTTTAAATATTGTTGTTCATCGAGTCAATCAAAACAAATTATATAAAAAAAAATAGTGAGCCTAATATGCTGACTGCAATGACACTTCTAACAAAACTAATTAATTCATTACCATCTGAAATCAAACCCGAAAGATCAAAAAGAAAAAAAAATCATCTGTAGTGTGAATGTGACATACTCAGTGGTTGTTGAGGTAGGAATGTCTTTGTGACATTTTCACCTGTACTTCAATAAAATATAAACATGTAAGCTTTTTTCATTCATCCAAATTAAGTAAAACAATTATAAAATTTTGTTGTCATTACACCAGATGTTAAATTTTTCGTTACATACTATTTGATAAGTTCTTTACTTTTAGACATTATTGACATAATATCATAAAATTTACTATATGTATTTTCTATAAGTGTATAAACAATATATATATGCTTTATTAAACATAAATGAATAATTTTTAAATAATTTGTTTGAGAACAGGGATATATATACACACATATATATGTTGAAAATCCATCTTTCAGCAATACTGTGATGAAATAAATCAAATTACCGTAATTTCCGGTGTATAGCCCGCGGATCAAACAATCGTGTTTCGACCCAGAAAATTTTAAAAATAAAATGTAACTTTTTAGATCACAGTAAATATTGGTCTTCAAATACTGATTAAAATTTCTGGGTCCAAACTGAATTGTTTGATCTGCGGGCTATACACCCGAAATTACTGTACATATCATTAGAAACTGAATAAAGTTACAAAAGTGCAGCTCATTAAGTTTTAAATATTTTTTTAGATATAGTTATTTGAAAGATATAAATATAATGGATTATGCATTTTTGCATATATTTAAAGCACAATACGTCAAAATTTTCTTCAAAAGAGTGAAATTTGGTATTTTTTTTTCAATATTAGCAGCTCAATGCTAAATTTTCAATATTAACAGCCAAATATGAGTTTAAAGATTAGGACTGTCATTTTAAAAATTTCTATTGGGCGGTGAGGAGCTAGTGATTTTTCTCTTTTTTGGAAAGGGATAATTGCTCTTCGCCCTAGAAGTTTTACTAAAAAACCATATTGTTTATTTTTTTCCTTAAGAAACGAACATAAAAGATAATTTGAAAAATAAAATAAATGTATAAATAAAAATATTTCCAGGGATGATACATTGGATAGGTTTTACATTTGAAAATATTGATAATTTTAAATATGATTTAAATACTACTAAACCAACCAAAATCCCACTATTTTTATTTCAGATCCAGTTATAATGTAGTAGTATGTACAATTTAAAATTAAAAAATTAGTCATAGAAACTCCGCCTCTGATTGATAAAGATTTTTTAATAATTTCATTATTTTTTGTAAAATATTTTTGATTTCATAGATTATACAATTTTTTAGACACATTTAAATATTTTTTAACATTACAGCAATATTTTTTTCATAATCTACATACTTTATTTACCTTGCTTAAATTATTCGAAGAAGATTTCTTTATTAGTTATTGAAATATGATTTTATATATAAAATGAGGCCTTTGAAAATTGAACAATCATTAATGGCAACTCGTGGCATTTTTCCAAAATTTTGATAATTTTTTCTCATATGTTCACTATTTTTATTTTATAACCATTTAAAAGATATTTTTACGTACAATTAAAAAAAAGCAATAACACCCTGCCTTCGGTTAATAATAAATTTTTGATTAACACATTATTTTTGACAAAATTCTTGATTTTAGAAATTCATAAGATAAAAGACACTCTTAGTGTTTAAACATGATAAAAACAAGAAATAATAATCAGCCTACATTATTTGTCACATATACATTATTTGAAACCTATTTAGTGATTTTATATTGAAATGACTTTTTTTTTTTTTTTTTAATGCAGTCTTTGAATATCGAACTGTCATTAAAAAAATTTAAAACAATTTTTCAAAATTTTGATGTTTTTTATCTTAAAAAATATTTTACTTAGGATCAAGAAAATTAAAGGTGATTACGTCTTAAAATAAGCTATAAACAAACCCAATTTCATTGAAATTTGTGACAGTGATTAAATGGCTTAGGGGAACTGACATGGAATGACTCTGCTTGATTTGATATGAAATGCACCTCAAAATATTTTTAAATAGGAAATACTACCAAAAACACCCAAAATCCCACTATTTTTATTTCAGAATCAGGTAAAGGACACCTTTAAGTATATCTCCCATAAAAAATAAATTTAATAAAAATACCGCCTTTTGTTGATAATGCTTTTTTTTGTTAATGCATTATTTTTCATAAAAAATTCACGACTTCAAAGTTTAAATATTTTTTAGACACACTTAAAATGTTATAAGCGTAACAATATATTTTTTTCATAAGCTGCGTACCCTAAATATTGTGCATAAATTATTTGAAGATGATTTGTTGAGTAGATATTGAAATATGATTATATATATGACATGCTACATTTGAAAACCGAGCTATCAAGAATGCCAACTGACGGCAGTTTTTCAAAATTTTGACAATTTTTTTCTCAAAAACTATTTCACCAAGGAGCAAAAAAAATTACTGGTGATCATATCTTAATAGTAAGAACAAACACACGCAGTTTCATTAAAATCTGTGATGGTGGGTTACATATTGATATTTTACTGCCTGATTTGACGTGGAATGCCCCAGCTCACTTTATCATCAATATCTTTCTGAATTTTTATGATATTCGACTAGTGTTTTTATATGAGTCTATACAGTTCGCTACTAAATTATGCAAAAAAAAAAAAATTGTTAACGATAATGCTTACACAGTTAAAAAAATATTTCATACGAATGCCCATATTTCATCAATTATTTAATAGTGAAACCTCCCTGTGTGACCACCTCCCTGAACGACCATTTTTTCATGGAACAAAATTTATTCCCATAGGTTCAATACTAATTTTACCTCCATTCAGAGACCATCCCAGTTGAACTCCCTCCATGAGCGACCAATTTTTTTGAAGAAAATGAAACAAAATCCTTTTTTTCCTATTAGATTTTATATAGATTTTATTAGAAAAATAATTCCGGAGAGCGCATTATTCATCAAACTTCTGAACTAAGTTTAGATTTTAATTCCGGTAACTTTTAATTGTTTAAACTTCTTTGTGCCTTTTTAGGCAATGCATTTAACTCTGATGAAAAATTAAGAATGACAGTCAATATACTCCCCTGCTCTATTCTGTCTGGAAACTCTCAAAGAAATAGATAAATTAATGAAATCGTCATTATTTGTTTTCGTCTGAAAAAATTGCATTTATTTACTGAACTTCGAAAGGACTTGGAGATAAAAGTTATAAAAGAAAAAACCCCCTAAAATCAAAGCAAACGACAATGTATTCATTTTTTAAACTCTGCAGTAACTTATGTAATTAACTTTTGTTTTGACACTTAAATTTTTATATTTTTTTCAAATGTGAAAAATAAATTTTAGTAACGCTAATTGTTACCTTTTTTCAACAATTAAAGTCTAGATTTAAACATGACCTCCATTAAGAGACCACCTCTCGGAGCGACCAATTTTTATCGGAACGGAACGTGGTCGCTTTAGGGAGGTTTTACTGTATTTATATTCTAATTATAGTGTGCTGATTCTACTGTATTTTGTCAAATTTCCTAAAAGGGGCATTAAAATTGGTTCGAATAGCCCGCATTGCAATAAACAAAGTATAGATAGAAGTTTCTTGGTTTTTTTGTTTGTTTGTTTGTTTTTCAAATATCTATAAATAAAAATGCTATTATTACACAAATGAACTCATGTACTAGTTCAACATGGTCAATTGCTTCAGCTCCATATTATTTTAAACATTTTATTTTACAGGATGATCACAAATATCATTATTTTTTATTCAATTTGTTGTTGGTACATTAATTGCCTCCATGATCAAAGCTTCTTTAAAAAATAAAAAGTCAAACATATTCTTTATATTTTTGAAGTTCCATAAGAATTTTTCTAGTATTTCTCTGGATATTTGACAAAATGTCTAAAATTGAAAGCGTCTGATAACTTTTGCCCATACAATGTGTATTATGCATCTAAAATTTGGATTTGTGAAAATAGTTTGGTTGTCAGTTGATGCTCAAGAAATACAAAATCTAGTTGCATGTTAATCTGACATAGGTAGATTCATGTGCAATTGCTATTTATATAATACTAGTGTAAATACCTGTCCTAGGACAATGGGTAAAAATTGTGTTTTTCACTTAAAATTTGAAAAACTGATAAAAATAATTAACAATATGTAAGCGTTTAGATGAGCAAAGTTCGACTAGTTTATTTTCTAATAAACATACTATTAGCAGTTAAATTACTTCTGGGTAAACCAGGCTTTCTGGCCAATATACCATAACAGAATTAAGATCTCCTAATAAAACAAAAAATTAACAAATGTGCAATAAAACTGCATAATTAAAAGAGTGTGCTGCAAGTATTGAAATAATACTAATTTTTTAATTATAACACTTTGTATTTTTATTGTTTACCCCCCCCCCCCCCAAAAAAAAAAAAAAAAAAAAAAAAAAAAAAAAAAAAAAAAAATTATGTGCACTTTGATTAATAAATAGGATAAATTTGAAAGAAATAAAACAATCTCAGTGTGTTGTAAATTTGTCAATAAAACTCGTAAGCAAGAGACGAAAGCTATTTTTATTCAAGGATAAGTTTTATAAATGCCTTTAGTGTTTCGTAACCTTAATTTTTTTTATATATCTATGTAGTTTTTAAATTATTGTACTACAAAGAAGATTCAAACATAGCTAATGCCCATTTTTAATAGCTGTACAAAATCCAGCATGTTTTTTTTCTGTACGACCTTTGCGTCGCATTTCAGCAGAAACGAATCTACTGAAATGTCTCGGCGAAAAAGAACTCCCTCCGAGAAGGGGAAGTATTGTAAAAATGTTCTTCACGCCTATAGGTGTTTTTCTTCTGTTTACCCGTGGCTGCATCACATGAGTAAGCAGTGGGTAAGACAGCTTCAAGTGATGTCATTTATGTCGTCTCCTTTAATCTTCATAACTCCATGTTTTGTTTTTTTTTCAATGAATCACAGAAGGGAATGATTCTCTAAATCTCTTCTTCTTTACGCTATGTTTGTTTTCAACTTGACTTCTGAAATGGTTTTTCAACTGAGCAAATCATTGAAGTTTTGAATCTTTTATAAAAAATTATGTTGAACAGAAGGGATATCAGGTAGAAAAGATTTGTATTTAGGCAGATAAGTTTCTCATACACATCTCAAATTGAAATTAAGCCTAAAGTGGTTCCATCTTATCGGAGACGGGTAAGATTGATGGGTTCGTCCCAAATTCATTACACTGTGTTTTATTAAATAGAGATTCGTCTTAAAAGCCCAGTAGCATTATCAAGATATGTCCACCAATCTTGTGATGATTTATTATAGTTAGTATGGTCCATATTTGGCACTATACTCTTATGTTATTTCAATTGGCTTTGCAAGGACATCCATCTTCTCTGCTTCATTCCTCTGTTGTCATGGCACTAGAAGATGCTACCCCTGGTCCCTTTCCTCCCAAAGTTAAAATTGAATATAAGATGAAGTTTCCTACTAATCTCAAGTAGAGGGAGGAAAAAATCGTTCAGTCAGCCGGATGTGGTGTTACTATAGTTACTGATCTGAGATAACGACCAGGAAACTGACCTTGAGAAGTCAATTGAAATGACACATAGTATACCAGAATCTGTGTATCTAATAATTATGCATATGAGAGCGAAACAAAATGCTTATCTAAAGTTATAATCATGAATTCTTTTTTCCCAATTCTTTTCTTTTATTGAATTAAATTTATTTCATGTAAACAGAGCTTTGGTGATATTTTGGAACTCGTTCCTTTGGCTGAGAGTGTCATCAAATTAACAGCAGTATGCATGATGTGTTATGAAGAAGCATCATTTACTAAGAGAATTGGGAATGAAACAAAGGTAACTTTCTCCATTTAAAAGTCTAATAGTTTTTTTTTTTCTAAAATCTATATGTAATATTAACTATATTAAACCAAAATTTATCATAAACATTAATTATTAATGCATTCTCATGCATTGTTCATGGTTCATTATTGTGAACTTTTCTGTAGCTAGTGACAAAATGTTTTGTTCATTTATACATATTAATTAGTGATGGGCGATTCTCGAGAATTCGACAATCGAGAAAAATCGTCATCGTAAAAAATCACAATCGATACAGCCATCGATTAATTCCTAGAATCTACAATCGAGATGTTTTACAATCGATTATAACGAGAAAAGCTAAAAACAGTTATTGGAAAACTTAGCTATTATTCTGGCCGACAATTTCATAGTAGTGATAGGGCTTAGTTTATGGGCGATTCTCGAAAATTTACCAATCGAAAAAAATCGTTATCGTAAAATACACAATTGATACAGTCATCGATTACTTTCGAGAATCTACAAAGGAGATGTTCTGGAATCGATTATTGAAATCATTGTTTTTACATATATAAGGCAGATTTTATTAAATATAGGGTAACTGAAAACAGATGGAGTAAAAAAACAACAAACCAAAGGGAGGCTATAAAGGAGCCATAAGACTGGAAAAGTCTTGTAAGGTTGCCCCCTGGTTGAAAAAACGCGAGTAGCTATGAAGCAGTAAGGGGAGTTTAAGTATCAAAAATTAGAATTTTTCAACAATTAGCACCAAAATGGCCAAAAAAATAAGAATCAAAAGCACCCCCTAGTGGCAAAAACATGAACTAAAGGATGATAAAAGGGATCAAAATTTTTTATTGATTTTTCTACGTCATTTGAGATTGGATCTTTAATTTCCCCATTTTTAGAAAGTCTTCGACTGGAATACATTAAAGGAACCCCCCGTGGGGAGCAAAGTAGGGGGGGAGGGGCAAGGAAAGTGCATAATATGAATAAGTGGTCACAGGACTTTCCAACGATATGTCACATGAGGGGTGTCGGCTAAATTTAGAAAAGTGCCCCCGCGCAGGGGCAAAGTAAGGGGAGGGGCGCGGGCGATATATAAAATGAAATAGTAGTCACAGAGCTTTCCAATGATATATCACATGAGGGGTGTCAGCAAATGATAGAAAAGTGTCCCAACTCCCAGTATTCCAATTATCATGCCCCCCGAAATATACCCTGCCCATCCTTCTCTTTGAAATTTTCATATATTAAAAATTATTTATCGGAGGGCTCCGTAAAAAAATCCGATCTAAAATGTTTAAAAACGCTGCGATTTCAAAAAAGTTCGAAAAGTGCCTCTCTCGGGGCGCCAAACTAGGGAGGGAAGAAGAAAGGTTCATAATATGAAAGAGTAACTTTCCGATGATAACCGAAAACTTTCTGATGATATATCAAATGACTGGTCCAAAAAAAGTTTGAAATCTACCCCTCCCACGTGGGTTCACTCTTTTATCCCAGAATATATCCAGAAATCACGCAGCCCTCCTTTTAAAATTTTATATTTAATAAATAATATTTATCGGAGAGCTCCATTAAAAAACCTCATTTAATGATATTTATTGTAGAAATCTCTACAATAAAGCCCCCCCCCCGCCTCTTTCCGGAATTCAACTCTGGGAGGAGAAAGGTTCATAATATAAAAGAATGGTGAAAGGACTTTACGAGGAGAGGTTTGGTAAAAGTTTGAAAATTACCCGCCCCATCCTTTGTCCACTCTCGCACCCCCCAGAATTCACTCACCTTCCTCTTTGAACTTTTTGTATTTAATAAATAGTATTTATCTGAGTCTCCAGGTATGGGGCAGCTTGGCAGAGCTAAAATAAGAGAAACATTGAAAATTCGAGGCAAAATGACACTAAATTTAACAGTAAAGTTTGAAACTAGGACTATACAGAACTGAATACATAAACCACTATGCTTCATAACCCACATTGGTTAATAGCAATAAAAAGATAAGTGCCAGTTAAACTGATGGCATTGAGCTCACAGGTTATTCACACTAATTGCATATTATACTCTTATTTCAAAGAATAATGTCCCTCAAAAAATAAATGAGGGGAAATATCCCCCGTTTGCCCCTTTTATACTTAACCAATGAACCTCCAAATCTAATCAGGGAAACTCCTTAACTATAATAAATTAGTATATCAAATTTGAAGCAAATCAGATAATTCTGCATGAAAAAAAGAAACATATCGCTAAATTAAGGGTGGTCTAACCAATTTAACCCTTTTATACTTAACTAATGAACCTCCAAATCTAATCAGGAAAGCTCCTTATCAGAACGAGCATAGAAAAAAAAAAATTAAAGTAAATTGAATTATTCTCCATGAAAATCCATTTATCTAAATTAAGGGGAGGGGACTTGCCCCCTTTTCGCCCTTGTATACTTAATCAATGAACCTCCAAATCTAATGAAGGAAGCGCCATATCGGAATAAATCGGTATATTAAATTTGAAGCAAATCGAATAATTCTGCATGAAAAACCCTTTTATCTAAATTAAGGGGGAGACTAGCCCGTCCCCTTTATACTTAACCCATAAACCTCCAAATCTAATCAAGGCAGCTTCTTAACATAATAAACCGGTATCCCAAATTTGGAGCAAATCGAATAATTCTGCATGAAAAACCCATTTATCTAAATTAAGGAGGGGGTCTACCCCCCTTTCCCCCCTTTATACTTAACTAATGAACTTCCAAGTTTAATCGGGGAAGCTCCTTAACATAATAAAGCGGTATACCAAATTTGGAACAAATCGAATAATTGTGCATGAAAAACCCATTTATCTAAATTAAGGGGGGGCGGACCAGCCCCCCTTCTCCCCCTTTATCCTTAACCAATGAACTTCCAAGTTTAATCAGGGAAGCTCCTTAACATAATAAACCGGTATACCAAATTTGGAGCAAATCGAATAATTCTGCATGAAAAGCCCATTTATCTAAATTAAGAGGGGGGGGTCCAGCCCCTTTCTCCCCCTTTATACTTAACCCGTAAACCTCCAAATCTAATCAAGGCAACTTCTTAACATAATGAACCGGTATACCAAATTTGGAGCAAATCGAATAATTCTGCATGAAAAACCCATTTATCTAAATTAAGGAGGCGGTCTACCCCCTTTCCCCCCTTCATACTTAACTAATGAACCTCCAAGTTTAATCAGGGAAGCTCCTTAACATAATAAACCGGTATACGAAATTTAGAGCAAATCGAATAATTCTGCATGAAAAACCTATTTATCTAAATTAAGGAGGGGGGCGCAGCCCCCCTTCTCTCCCTTTATCCTTAACCAATGAACTGTCAAAACTAATCAGCGGAACGCCTTATCAGAATGAACATAAAAAAAATTGAAGCAAATCGTACATTTTAATCAAGAGTTATCGCGTTACGTACATACATACGTACGTACGTACATGCATACACACAGAACCGACGGGTACATTAGCTCTCAGGCTTAGATAGCCTGTGAGCTAAAAAGAGGTTGGATAAGCAGATGGACTCCTTTGAGAAATTATGACTTAAACGAGAAATGCGGTAAGTTTGACTCTGAAAGCTTCATTTCCATCTCGCATTTCGGCAAATCTCATCTCGATGATTTTTCCAGCATTTCGACGCTTCCAGACGGGAAGCTGCTCGATGGTTGGTTCTCTCGCGGTTTTAAACCTTTCGGGATGGGAAGTCTCTCGAGAGTTTCTCTCATCGTTTTCAACCTTTCCCGATGGGAAGCCTCTCGCTGGTTTCTCTCGTCCTTTTCGAAATCTCCCAATGAAAAGCCTTTCGAGGATTTCTCTCGCGCTTTTCAACATCTCGCTATGAGAAGCCAGGGTCGGACTGGGCCAGGGAAAAGGGCGCAGACCTTGGATTTTCAGAGGGCGCAAAAATTTTAACAAACTCATGTTAATTTTACTTGTTTGTGTTGTATCTGCACTGTAAAAAAAAACACTGTAGATTTGCCAGAACAAACTCGATCACAGTGAATGTGCTGTATCTTTCTTTGGTTTCCTGACTATATTAACATGGAAAATACAGTAGCTGCGTAAAATTAACAGCACAATGTGCTGGCAATTTGGACGCATTTTTTTACAGCACAAACTGCTGGCGTCCAAATTGCCAGCACATTGTGCTGTTAATTTTACGCAGCTACTGTATTTTCCATGTTAATATAGTCAGGAAACCAATGAAAGATACAGCACATTCACTGTGATTGAGTTTGTGCACGAGATGAACAGTACTTTGTACTGTAAAAATTCCGTTTTTTTTTACAGTGTGGCTTAACAAGGTTTAATACATTCGCACAGTACCAAATATGAAAATGGCTTGATATTATATCTCTGAGTCTAGATAGAAGACTTGGCTGTATTCTCCGTTCATGTTTAAAGTTCCATTAAATCTACACAATGCTACGTAATTTTCTAAAACGAGTAATGTGATATCTAAAAGTTCCAGGAAGTTGAGCACAGATTAGCTTGTAATAGATAACTGATATCATATATTATTCTTTTGTCAATAGTTTATAAGAGTTATGGAATAAAAGTACCCTACCAATTCTGCAAATGGCTGTATAACAGGGTTCGTACGCCTCCTGGAATTTTGCAAACCAAAAAATTTTTCGGCACTAGTATTTTCTTGTAGAAAATCTCTCCTTAAAAGGGGGCGATTTCGTGTGTTTAAACTAGATTTTTTTTCTATAAAAAATACTGGTAATTTTCCTGGAAAAATTTTATGATCCGTACGAACCCTGGTATAAAAAGACATATGTGCCAATTGATTGGGAATAATATCTACTATTGAATGCTATTAATAAATTTTGCTTTGAGGTGTTGTCTACATATTAAAAAATGCATAAACGTTGATTTTTCAAATGGTAACATTCACGGTTGACATTCTATTTTAATTCCTTTGGAGCCGGTAAAAAGATACAGTTTATATGTTTTTCTTAAATCTTAATACACAGCGTGCTAAGGGTTCATCCATAAATTTTGAAAAATAAAATGATCTTACAATAAAGAGTACCGAAAACACTCAATTAGTCACCAGTAAAATTATACAGAAAATTTAAATTTATGATTAACTTGCTATACAAAACCTAAAAATGAAAAATTACCTTCTTATAGTGTACTCTATGTTTTTCTCTTGTTTTTCTTTTTCATCCTATGTTTTATTCACCTTCAATCTACTAGACTGGGTGAACGCCGTCCTTTTGCTGTCGTTTGTTCCCCTCGGTTTTTGCGTTTCTCTGTACAGTTAGTGAGAACTCTCCTCATTGTAGCTTACCTTTTTATTGTAAATATTTTTCCTTGCAGAATCTTAAACTCTCTTGTAAATATGTAATATATAATTTTTTTTTCTTATTTTTCTATTTTGTTCGCATTGTGTTTAACTTTTTCTCTATGATAAACTTAATGTATGGTCTCTGAATTGAGTCTTTTTTTTTTACGATGGGGCTTCCTTCTGGTAGATTTTTCGCCTGTCATGGACATTTATTTGGATCATATGAAACTTTTTATTTATTTTTTTGTTTTTTTTTAAACTAGTTATACTAACAATTTCTTTAAAATTGTCTATCTTTTTAATTAAAATTTTTATTATGGGGCTACTAGCCGCGCTTAAACTCTCTTTTTTCTAAGGCTCCCATTGCATTGTAACACGATATACATTTAGCCTGGATGTAAAGTTGCCAAGCAACTAAGGAATCCATTCACCTGCTCACATTGTTCCATTGTTGTTCCAAATCCTAAAGAGTGTTTCTGGTGCTTTATCTACGAAATTTTTCTGTGGCTCTTTTGATAAAAGAAGACGGTCCTCTTAAATTATGGAAGGGTAAAATTTCTCTTTATGTCGAAAACTAATTATTCAAATGAGCTGTAAACTTACACATTGATGTTTTTAATGATTGTGGTTTGTTGTATTCAAAACTTAATATAGGCCATAATTCATAACTTTTTAACATGAATTTATTAATAGGGATTATGAAAAATGATTAAAAAGATTTTTAAGTCGCGAAAAAGGTCTATAGTATGTTTGATTCTATTCAACTTATTCTCAAACAAATTGATAAAAAATCAGTCAACTATTATGAAGATAGAAATTAATTTTTCTCAAATTGATTTTCTTTAGTATCCTCAAATTTAAACTCTTCAAACTCTATCAAGGTTTAAGATAATGTAAATAACGAATGTCTTTTTCCGGGCTGTCCCGATCTAAGAAACTTAAATAGGATATCAAAAATGAGTGTTATTGTTAAAGTTAATGAGTGTTATTGTCAATTTTTAATACGTAGACTACTCCGGAAACATAATTTATACATAACAATAAGTAGTAGACATTATTTCTAGTCGATTGGTCCCTATATATTTTGTTTGATTATTTTTAGCAGAATTAGTAATGGGTAACCACTTTTATTTCTCTTATCATCACTGTTGCACAGACAATAGGTAGATAAACTAACATAGCTTTTTGCACCAGACGCCAAATAGAATTTCTGCAGTGCTCCTGAAGGGTTCATCCTTTTCTTAACCCCTTAATTCTCGCTCCCGTCAATATCACGGGCTGAGGTGTCGTTCATTATTTCTCGCCCAACGTCATATTTCCAGGCTGGAGATTTATTGCTTTGAAAAAACTTCTGAAACCAGAAAAATTTAACTGGCATTTCGGTGTGAAGTCTTTGAATAGTGCCGTTTGAGCTTGGCTTTTGCGCTGACCTGTTGCGCATGTTGGGCTTTGTATTGCATGTTTCGAAATAAGTAAAACTCAAAAAATTATTAATAATCTAAATTTAATGTATATATATTATTTCAAATATTATTTTTAAAAATGTAAGTGATGATGATAAATAAAGATCTAATATGTGAAAAATAAAGATTTTATTCGCATTAATTTGTACGGTGTAAAACAAACATTAAGACACAGAATTCTCGCATGATGGCTTTTCTACAAATATGAATTTGTTCTATAACATCTTTTTTTTTCGCCTTAAAAAAAAACTAATTGCATATTTTATTTAGAAACCTTATAATTATTCAATTTCTGTAATAAAATAAATAAATAAATAAATATATATATATATATATATATAGGTACTTTTTTGATGGTTTTTCCAAATATTAAGCGAACGTGAAGGGGTTAAAGTATATTTCTTTAATATTATATGGATTAGTTATAGGTCAGTTAAAAATTTGATAAATTCTATTTCTGTAACAATCTGTCAGCATTTACTTTTTACAGGTATTTTGTAGGAAGAGGTATTTTGTATCCTTAAAAATGACTTTATGCATCCATTAAATGCTGAATTTATATTGCACTATTATACAGTTTCTACAGAAAAAGTACACAAAAAAATCGTTTTGTTAGTATAAAATACCCAAAATAATTGAGTAAATTTACTCTTCTCAGCACACTCTTCCCATGATTTGCAAAATTCTTATCACAGTTAGAGATCAAGGGAAATATTTAAGTTTCCATATGCATGTTACAGGATCCTGGGGCCGGCGATTTTTTTTCTTTTTCAAAAACCTATGATTTTTTTTTTTTTTTTTTTTTAAGCAATTACTTTTTACAGGTATTTTGTAGAAAGAGGCATTTGGTATCCTTAAAAACGATTTTATGCATACATAAAATGCTGAATTCATACTGCACTATTAAAAAGTTTCTAAAGTACACCAAAAAAAGTATCTTTGTTAGACTAAAATCACTATAATTGAGTAAATTTACTCTTCTCAGCACAGTCATCCCGTGATTCGCAAAATTCTTATCACAATTAGAGATCAAGGGAAATATTTAATGCAAGTTACAGGATTCCGGAGCCAGAGTTTTTTATTCAAAAAACCTGTCATATTTTTTTAATATTTCCTTTATTTGATAATACATTTTTCACGATTAGATTAAACAATTTTTTATTTAAAATAAATAAAAGTTTTTCTAATAGTTATTTAACCATGAAAAGTCTGTAATTAAATAAAGAGAAGATTAGCATTAACCGAAAGTTGTGGTGTAAATTTTGTGAATGAAAAAGCGCTGGATTTCCCATCAGTTTGCAGGATTGCAATCCGGAAGTGTCATCAAGTTTGCATTCTTCAAAAAGAAAGATCATGTTTTCCAATCAGCAATAAAATTCTCACAACAGGTTGTTGCCTTCTGATATAACTTACTTTCTTTTCTAAATTTGTTTTCAAAAAGCACGGTTTCAATTATAGGTGCATTCAGGGCCGGCTTTAAAGGGGAGGGAAAGGCAAGGTACTAAAAGCTGTAGGAATGAAAATATGCGAAATATTTGGTTAAAATTAAAATCTATTATATATCATTCAAAGAAGTGATGTAAAAAAAACTAGCCCAGGGCGCCATTGCTACTAAAGCTTTCCCTGGATGCATATTTTCTCTCTCAATCACATTCCCACTTTAATTTTTTATCCTAAAATTGTTTCGATGTATCTTTAATTTCTTTGTGATAATGAAAAATACCTCTCTAGTGCTGCCTGTCTATTAAATGATGATTATTCCCTAAACGAATTCTCGAAATTTAGTGCACTAGTCAGAAAGTATAGTATATACAACGAGGGTAAAAATATCGGTGCGGCTTAGGCACTTATGGCTTATGGGGGAGCGAAGTTTTTCTAGACAAGGGCGCACCGGCCCTCGGGCCGGCGGGCCAGTCCGAGCCAGTGAGAAGCTTTTCGAGGATTTCTCTCGTCCTCGGCAGAGAAGAAAAGTAAGAAAATTTATCGAGAGTACCAAGGGACGAGATAGAGAAAGAGACATGACAATGAGCTGTGAAATGAAGCCGTAATTTTCAAAGTTTCTTTTATTTTAGCCCTACCAAGATTTCACATACTTGGAGCCCTCCGATAAAAATTATTTATTAAATATAAAAATTTCAAAGAGGAAGGTGGGTCGGGTGATTTCGAGGGAGGAGGACGTGAGAGTGGAGTCATGCGGGGTGCAATTTTAAAAATTTTACCGAACCCTTCCTGTGGCATATAATCGAAAAGCCCTTTGACCACTCTTTCATACTATGAACCTTTCTTCGCCCAAAGGGAGATGGGGAAGGGGCGAACAAATTTTTAAAACCGTAGCCGATTTCTATAATAAATTTAAATATCACTTAAGATGTGGGTTTTTTATGCCGTCTTACGGTAAATATTATTTATTGAACATAAAAATTTTAAAGTGGCGGCTGTGTGAATTCCGGGGCGAAAGAGTGGGTCCACGGGGGGAGGGAGGGGGAGCAATTTTCAAACTTTTTTTGGACCAGTCATGTGATACGTCATCGGTAAGCTCTCGGATGACTCTTTCATATTATGAGACTTTCTTCCTACCCTCCCCAATTTGGCCCCCACTGCGAGGGTAGTTTTTTCCGTTTTTATCATTTTAGATCGGATTTTTTTATGGAGCCCTCCGCTAAATATTATTTATAATATATGAAATTTCAGGACACTTTTCCAAATTTAGCCAAGACCCCTCATGTGACATATCGTTGGAAAGGTTTATGACTACTTATTGATGCTATGCACTTCCGGTGCCCCCCCCCCCCTCCCGGAGGAAACTTTTCCAAATTTAGTCAATACCCCTCTTGAGAGATATCGTTGAAAAGGTCTGTGACTACTTATTGATGTTATGCACTTCCGGTGACAGTCCCCCCCCCCCCTCTTTGCCCCCCCACCCCCCGGGGGGACACTTTTTCAAATTTAGTCAAGACCCCTCGTGTGAGATATCGTTGGAAAGGTCTGTGACTACTTATTGATGTTATGTACCTACGGTGTCCCCACCACCACTTTGCCTCCTCCTCGGGGGCACTTTTCCAAATTTAGCCAAGACCCCTCATGCGAGATATCGTTGGAAAGGTCTGTGACTATTCATTGATGTTATGCACCTCCGGTGACAGTCTCTCCCAATTTGCTCCTCCGGTGTCCATCCCCCCATCCCCCCCACCGGGGGGGGGACACTTTTCCAAATTTAGCCAAGACCCCACATGTGTGATATCGTTGGGAAGGTCTGTGACTACTTATTGATGTAATGCACCTCCGGTGACCGCCCCCCCCCCACTTTTCCCCCCATGGGGGGGGTTTCTAAATTTAGCCGAGACCCCCTCATGTGACATATTGTTGGAAAGGCTTATGACCACTTACTCATGTTATCCACCTCCCGCACCCCTCCCCCCTTTGCCCCCACGGGGAGGGCATTTTTATAAATTCAGATCCAGACTTCTCATGTGACATATGGTTGGAAAGGCCTAAAGACCTGTGATGACTTAATCATATTATGCAGCTGCTGTGCTCTTCCGCTTGCTTTGACCCCTCCCCCAAGAGATCTGGTCCGAGGTTCATTCGTTTCGATATTATATTTTTTACAAGATTTTGTAGTGCGTGCACACCACATCCGCCTGCTATCATATATCAGTGCCGTATATAGCGGGTAACCAGTTCGTGATTTCATATTACAAGATTACGTATAAATTAGGGGCCCCGATTAAAGGAGGGGCCCACTAGCGGTCGAAGTCACCTAGTCTTTATTAACATCGACTCATTCCAGTTCACCCGCAGACAATTCTTGATAAATGTATGACGTATATAATACATAATATATGATTTATAAAAGAAATTTGCAAACTGTAGTCATCGAGAAAAAATTTACACAATCGAAAAATATCGAGATGTCCATACAATCGAGAAAATTGAGAAAAACATCTCGTTATCGCCCATCACTAATATTAATCATTATTTTTAAGTATAAGTTTTATTATAAATTTTAATTCAGTCTTAATGATGTGTTAATATAAAAAACCTTATTTTAATTTTATTCCATTTACTCTAAACTTGTGGGAAGGGAAAGACATTAACTTTATTCCACAATTCAAAATCATTACAGAGATGCTTCAGAGTACTTGTGACATTTAAAAATAACAACCACATACGGACTTTTCCCTCCCTAATGAAATAATTTATCGAATTTAAATCAAAATCTTTACACTTAAGTATATAAAATTTAATGATATCATTTGGCTGTTATCTTGTTCTTTTAAGTCTGTTTAGCATATACATTTTAAAACTGCAATTTAACGCACAGAAAGTTTACTAAACTACAAGAAAAAAATTATTGAGACAAAAATATCACCCAAATTTTTAAAAGATGTGGTGATGCATGCATTTACAGGGTCATAACATCCTATATTTTCAGTACACCTATTTCCAAATAATAATTTTCATGGTAGATTTCTTTAAAATTTGCAGTAGAAAGTTACCATGAGGATTACTGTTTGGAAATAGTGGTAGCAAAAATACAAGATACTACAATCCCTGATGTTAGAATATGGCAGTGGTTCATTCACTGACAATAACTCAGGGATTTAACTACATACCTGAGGATATTGAACAGTGGTTAAACATTGACTTGGTCAGTGATGACCAGGGGTGGGGAAATACATCATTTTACTTCTGACAGGGCGAGTGAATTTGTAGGCAGTATTTAAAAAACTCCATGCCAAAAGATATGCCAAGAACTTTATTTTTTTTACTAGTTAGCTATATTTTACAACTTTCCAAATTACTGCAATGTCAACTCGGTACTAAGTTCTATTCTTTATTAAACTTTTCTCTCTTGTGTATATTTTTCTTAAATTTACAGGGAAAGAAATATATATGTGAAAATGTATTGTAGCAATAGTAATCAACTATTTTTGCAATTGCCTAAATTTTATGATAACAAATTCCAACTGTACATTGCATTTTGCTGGCAGGTAAAATAAATCCTTGACTCGTAAGATTTTCTGAACATTCCCCACTCCTGGTGATGGCGAACCTTTTTGCATATGTATTAGACCGGGAGCTGGCAGCACAGCCAATCACCTCATCGAGTTCACGGCTGAAATTCCAGAATTAGTTAAAACTCGATACGCATATTAAAATGCAGCAGGAAAAAACAATAGTAAACCTGCGAGTCGACCACTAAAATCAGGTTTTCAGTTGCTTTCCACCAAGATAGATAGGACTTGGCAGACCGATTGCATTTCAATAAGCGTATCGAGTTTTAACTCATTCTGTAATTTCAGCCGTGAACTCGATGAGGTGATTAAAATAATTTCATAAAATTTTTACTAAAATATTTTTTGATTATCCTAAATTTAACTCCTTACTCCTTATGATGTATTAACTCAATAACATACTGGGTGTCCCAAAAAGGACTGACTGATTTTAAAATTCAATAACTTCCAAACGGTGACAGATATTAAAAAAATTCTTGCAGGAGGGTTATGCATAAAGTCAAAAGTTTTTTTACAGTGATTTTCGATTTTAGTTCGAATTACAAACAATAGATGGCGCTGCGATCAATAGAGGCTAAATTCAGGCTCGATTTTTGGTACTTCGTGGCCCGGATAATACATTTCCATCTCCTTTTTCTGCATGGAACAACAGAAAGGACCAAAAATCGAGCCTGTATTTAGCGACTATTGCTTACAACGCCATCTATTGTTTGTAATTTGAACTAAAATCGAAAATCACTGTAATAAAACTTTTGACTTTATGCATAACCCTCCTACAAGAATTTTTTTTAATATCTGTCACCGTTTGGAAGTTATTGAATTTTAAAATCAGTCAGTCCTTTTTGGGACACCCGGTAGCTATGCCACATTGAAATTGGCATTAATAACTTATAAATGAAATTTTATCTAATCATATCTATGTCTTGATGGTCTGGTTTTTGTTTCACCATTTTTATTTATACGGTTGTGGAAGCAAGGTCCATTAGGTGTATTATTATTTAAACTATCTTTAAAAATTCAATTTAAAAAATAGGACTTAAAATTTGATAGAGAAACAAAATTATTGGCGAACATACATGTTGAATGTTTTTGGCAAAAAAATGGCACTACAATGATATAATGGCACTACAGATTTCTAATGTGTTCATAAAAATTGCATTAATTTCATAAACTGATTATCTACAAGTTTCTTGCATGTCAAAGAAACTTTCTTATATGCCACAGGTTTGCCATTCCTGAATTAGGGTGATCCAGGGTACCAAATTTTCAGCCAGGATAAGATAATAGGAAATGTTATAAAGAATAAGAAGAAAAATCAACCGTCCCTTATCTTAAATAATAATAAATGCAGTCGCGTAATAATAAATTAAGACGCATTTCAAAGGAGTGGACAAAAGTCGCATATTAAGTGGGATTAAACGTGATTTGTATAATGCTTCAGAAACTGTGCTTATTTACACATCTAATCATCTAAATGAACTTTAGAGCTTTTGGTTAGATGTTTATGGTCGAAAATTGTATCTTTTTGGTATATTTAGATTGAAATTTAATTGTATTCAACTTTGACTCACAGTTTTTTTAGGAACGACTGGAATAATAACTGAAAATAAAAAAACGGCTTTATTGTAGACGTTACAACCAAAAATAAAAATAATTAATTTCCAGCTAGACTAATTTTTTTTTTTTTTTTTTTTTTTTTTACAGAGGTAAAAAATATTAAACTTTTGAAGCACAATCTAGTTGTTAAAATCACATTTAAAACTTGCGATAATGAGACCATTATAATCTGTCCTTTTCATTATAAGAAAAAATTATTCTTATTAATATTTTTGTAAAAAATATTGTTAGCATACCAAAAAGAAAAAAATATATATAAACAAATTAAACAACCGCTGTCGTATTTATTTAATTGTTACGAGTTTCATTTTTTTTATTATTTTTTTTTCTTTATATGCATTATAAAACATAGTAGGTATATAACTTGCATTAAAAAACTCACTAACAATATGTATAATCATCCTTAATCATAATTTTATGACAGATTTGATTATCCTGAATTCGTCTTTATCTCTCTACAGTAAAATCATAAACAAAGCGAGAAGCACAAAATGTTCGGATGCAAGATCAAAGAATTCCAGAGTTGCAAATTTTGCAGGGTTTTTTAAATTCAAATATCTATCCCTGTTTCCGATTAGTGATGTTCGCCTTAATTAATCCATTACTAAATAAAGTAAATATTACTATTTGGAGACACTGTTTTTTATTTGAATACAAAAAACCCGATAAATTGGCAATACTGTAAAAGAGACAAGGAATTTGTATTTTGATCAATGAATTCGCGTCTTAAGTGTGATTTTTTACCGTAAAGGACCGTAAATCTTGCGCGTATTAAGCAGGATCGTGTATTAAACATGATATTTTTGCATTTGCCTTATAGGCGACGTTCAAGTGAGCAGAAGAAATCCGTGTATTAAGCAGATTGCATATTAACCGTGAGCGTCTTAACTGGGTTCCACTGTAAAAGCCAGATAGACAACATCATCAGATACATAGAGAGCCATCATTTCTATGCGCTCAGCTTAGGTGGATTTTCTTTTATTACACTCAAGCAGAGTTGGGCAGTATCGAAAATACATGTATCTGAAATACATTTGTATTTTGTATTTAAAACCGATAAGATCAAAGTATTTTTATAATGTATTTTCTGATGGTTTTACAATGTATTTTGAAAATACTCAAAATACATTTTTTCCAAATTTCAAACTGCCATGTTGTAAACCACACATAGAAAAGCTGCGATTCACTAAAAGAAAATACACGATTGTCTGTTTTGATTAGTTTCCAAATTCTGTTTTCTGGAAGTTAATATAAACACACTTTTTGACTATTGCTAAGATAAGGAGGTTGATGAATATGTTGTTTAACTACAGCAAACGTATTTTTGCTGATTAGTTATAAAAATAACTGTTATGTATCTTAATGTTGCTGTGGAAATTACTGCAAGAAAAAAAAAAAAAAAAAAAAAAAAAAAGTATTGTGATAGACTGGGAGGATCTTTCAGAGTTGCATAGGTGTAGCGTTCTATTACCGACAGTTGCCCATTGACCACAGATATAAGGAGCTCATTTCTCCCCCCCCCCCCCCCCCCTGGTCTAGTATTTTTTTTTTTTAATATCAAAATAAGATTTCTTAAAAATTGGCCTGTTTCATTAATTTTTGGAATTTCGTAAAAAAAAAAGGGCATTAGACAGTAACCATAAGAAAATTGCTACAATGAACTTTTAAAGGAACGATTTGACTATGAAAAAATGAAATTTATGATTTTGCAAATTTTGCATTAGAATTATTCTTTCTTTTTATAAATAAGTTATAGTTTTTATAAGTGCTTTCTTTTTACGAATGTAAGAGCTTTCATATTTTTTCTGCTCTATATTAAAAGTTTCAAGACTTTCATAGTAAGTCCAAATGATTTCTTATTTCTTTGCATTTATATAGGGTTTGATATTTTACCTGAGTGTTTTAATTTTAAAACTACTTTATACGAAGAATTCGTACTTTTATTAATAATAATTCAACTTGTGTTAAAAATTATCTAAATTTTTCATGTATACTTTTGCATTCAGTAATACATATTTTAAATTTTGTGTACATTATTTCTAAAAAGCACCATAATCGAAAAACTGTGCCCCAAATATTTTTTGAGTGTAAGTCCTAAAAAATCTTTCTCAGTTGTGAGCTCTTATTAAACACACTCGCATTATATGAAAAGAAAAAAATACATTTAAACTCATTTAAACAGTTTTATTAGTTGTCATTGTACATATCAGATTATTATAAAATGTGATCTTTTGTAGACATATACTAAAAAAGACTGATACTAGACTGATTTGTTTTTACATTCTTCTAATACATAATAAGAAAGTATTGGAATCGTGAAAATATTCAACTTTCGTTTTTTGCTTGATTTACACGTTTTGGGATGTCTTGAATGCAATTTAATTATTTTTGGTAAATGTGTGTCTGTCTGTTAGTCTGTGTGAGACACAATTTTTGTGGATCTTCTATCTCAAGAACTAAAGCATGGACTTTAATAATCATCAAACTTCAGATTAAGATAGAGCTAGGTATAACTTACAGTGGTAGAATTGATTAAAAAAAGTCACTGGTCCAAAGGACCTGTAAGCATGAGAGTTTATTGGTCTGCAGTCATCATCACTGGCCTTCTACATAAAATTCTATTAAGAACCTTTAACCCTTTGAGTGACCTCCCCCCCCCCCCCCCCTCTTCCTTGAATATAAACCAAACTTTCTTTGCAGTTACCCAAAATTTTCAGTATAATGAAATGTAAAGTTAGAAATTGCTAAACAATAAATAAACAACACATAAACAAAAACTGTAAAATTATTAATTAGATATTTTATTTCCGATTATTTATTCCAACTGACTGTAAGGTTTAATGCAATTTATTTATTTATTTTTTTTTTTTTAAGAAATAAAATTGTGTGGTTTATGTTTGGTTGCAGTTTTCTCAAAGACGGGAAAATTTATGTTTACCTGTCAGAGAGGAAAAGAACGTTACTGGTCCTGCAGACCACTCAATTTTTCAAATTAGTAGTCCGATTGAATTTTTGGTGGTCTCGGACCAGCGGACCACCAAGGATTTCGAAAGCTGATAACTTAGCTTTGGATTTATATCGCCCTACAGGTGGCACTGCTATGCTTAATTATTCTATTCCATGATAGTTATATTGTAAAAACCAATACAGAGAATTTCATCAAACTGCATATAGACCTGAACAGAAATACTTGCCAATTGGATTTTAGTGTATAACGCTCAACAGGTGAAGCTGCTATGCCGCATATTTCATGATTTCCACGATAACTATAAGTATGGGACCCGTTATCTGGAAACCCTGTATCCGGAATGCTCCGAAAACCAGGATGCATGATTATAGTCGAAAAATAATTTTTTATTTTAAAAACGTAAAAAATAAAGATATATTTTATTTCAATCATGTGATACATCAAATAGATATACTCACTCATCCATGGGTGATATCATTTGTGGTCATCTGTAATATTTTTTTTAAAGGTTTAAATGAGCCTGAAGTTGCAGACTTTAAAATTTCTAAGTAGGAAATTATTGCACATCTTCTTGACTAATCTAAAGGACTTTCATGTTCAGAAGCACAAATGCTGGATCAAGAGTCAGTGGAAGAATGTCTAATTGCTTATGACAATACTCCTGTAAGTCATCAGATGACTGGCAGTGAGATTTGTGACATAATGACAAGTGATATATATAATAAAGTGAAGATGATGACCAGCAACATTAGGTGGGCGAAAAAATTTCAAATGAGCTACTGATATTTTTCAACTGATTTGTGGAATTCAGGAAAGAAACTACTTGCATGAACAGCAAATCATGTCAGTATACAGGATACTGGAGCAATTAGTGAAAGAGACATGCTGTAAGCAACCAATCTTAATAAAAATGTTCTAAAAATCAAAATTAAAGGATTCTGATCTCAAGTCCTAAAATTAAGTTTTATATGTTGATGTAATTTTATTTATTATTATGTATTTACATATATTATCCATATTTTATACATTTCATACCGTTATTTTATACTATTCTTAATACTTATAGTACAATGTTCCGAATTTCAGAAAAACCCCTTATCCAGAATGTCTCGGGTCCCAAGCATTCTGGATAGCAGATCCTATACTGTATCTAAAAAGCTAATAGATAAAATTTAATCCAATTTCATATTATTTTAGATCTTCAAGTAAATTAATGCTGATAAAATTTGGAGTGCATCGCTCAAGAGGTGGCGTTGTTATGCTACGTTTTTATGATTACCATAACATGTATGTAAAACATTTTTTTTTTCCAAGTCAAAATGATCATATTTGTAAATCAAATTGAAATGAAATAAGTACTACATAGATAAAAGGTACCTTTTAAAAATACATTTTCTGGTTGGCAGTGCATTTATTTGATTTAAACAAAATCGAAAGGTGGCAGGTGTGCCATGAGAGCTATATCTCAAGAACTAAAGCATGGAATTTCATCAAACTTCATCATGTTAGTATGGATGACATTATGGCGTATATTGTTCTACAGATGATTTTTTTTTCTGCGCTGTGTTTTTTTAGAATTTTCAAGATTTTTATATCTCTGCACCTGTTGAATAGAATTGCACCAAACTTTTTATGCTTTTTTTTTTAAAATCGATACTCCCTCAATTTTGGCTTTGAACACTCAGTAGTGGGCAGTGCTATCCTATTATCCTATTCCTCTTGAAAGAGGTTCCTTATGGGATCCACAATCAATTGATGCAGTTATTCCTAGTAACTACCTTTTAAAGTGTAGTTATTCATTATTAGTTATTGTAACTTTCATACACTTTTAAGCACATTGTTGATACAATCTTTCAGCTTTGTTTTTGTATTTTGTAAAACCAATATATTTTGTATCAAAAATGGTTTTTCGATGTATTTTGCCTAACTCTACACTCAAGGAAGGGTCCTTGCTCAGTTCTTTTCAGCAAACTTGGACCAAGCCCGGGCTTACATTTTTTTTTTTTTTTTTTTTTCCCCTACAGACTCAGGCCAGTCTGAACATAGAGATTTTTTTTTTTTCTGTCCAACATTTTATTTATTTTTTTTAATAATAGTAATATTGTATATTTGTTTAATGGAATTTTTAAAAATTTGTTTTGATTTAATGAATTACAGAGAAATATTTTTTTTAATCTACATTTTTTCTTATTATGGAACTAAAACTACATTAATTTTTTCAATTAATCTTTTTTTAGATCCTTTGTAATTATACAAATACGTAGCAACTATAGTCGTCATCTGGTCTGTCCGCAAAAGCAATGCATCCGAATGGTTTGAAATTTAATATGTACAATCGCTGCAGAATTTTATCATTTCAAATTTTATGAAAATCGAATCAAAACTTAAAAAGATATTAATAAAAGTTTTCTTCATTCTATCAAATCCTATCATATGTAATTAATTCAGTGATATCCATGATAGGCAACGATTCTAGGTTGCCATGGTGATTATGTCCTATTTAAGATGGAGTCCTGTTATTTCTGTATTACTGAATTTAAAATATATAATCGTAATAAATTCTGTATTCATGCATTTTTTTCATAAGAATGCAACAGCTGTTGCACCAAGATCTGCATATTTATAAAACTATTTACAGTATGAATGCACCTCAATCAACACATTTGACATACAATTTCCGACTTGTTTAATTTAATGGTCTAAGTAATCATTAATATTGCTATTCTGTATTCCATGGCTTGCAGACATATAGTCTGAAATATGCTGTAAAATTTTTGCTTAAATATGCATGCAGTATTCTTTATAGGTTATATAATATAATTATAGGTTAAGGAAATATTGGCATTTTTTCTAGAAATTAAATTGGATCTGATTTCTTTTAATTTTTGCACTGGCCAGGCCTGGCAATTTTGACACCTTAAGTTCTGGAAATGTTTCTTTATCGTAAACATTTCTGGCAGTTTAGACCATTTATTATTAAATAGGGATGCACCGGATATTGATTTTGCCGGATATCGGATACCGGATATCCGAAGCTCCTTTTCCTGCCGGATTCGGATATCCGGCACTAGATATGTTTTTAGTTATATGGTGAATTATTTCTTTATATAACGCCATCTCAGAACAATAAATTACAAACATGTTTCATACATCATTAAAACATTTTAAATGTATTGAAATATAATTTACAAAAACTATATCTCTTTGAACATCAGGGCTTGAAATTCAAGTTTTCCCCAGAAGGGGAGCTTCCCAGCCAACATTTAAAAATACAGGGGAGTTGAATTGTTAGAAAGGAGAAAAAAAAAAAAATCTTTAAACCCCGTTATTTTTTATGTGCCACTTAAAGAATTACATTTATAGAGACATGACAAAATACCTTTGAAATAATTTAAATTAACAACTCAAGATAATTTACTATCAAAAATGTTTATTTTTATTAAAACAAAGGAACAGAATCAAGTTTTATATATACCATGTCTATTTTTCAACTTTTAACTAACGTTATGGGCAATTAACAATTGGGTTGCTAAATGAATTTCTTAATTTAGAATTTATTCCATTTTGTTTGCGTGTTTTAGCCTCTTTCACAAGTTACACTTTTGACAAACAGCACAGACCAACTTTTATAACTTTAGAAATTATCGGAAACGCATGGTTATGCTCTGTTAAAAAAATTTAGAAAACTTTGCAAAATTTGATGTGCATTATTTTTTAACTTACTTGCATGAATAATGCATATCGGTGATTCTATTGTCAATATCCTACGGTGATTGTATGTCACTTCTGAACAAACTTGTTTTATTATATCCTTAATGGAATTATAGTCAAAACTGCAATCCCTGGTATTTTCGTTAAAATTGAACTATGGAATTTTAAATGCATTCAACATGTCCAAAAACACTTCAGTGTATATATTGTCATCATTTCTGTCCACAATTCCAATGACATCAGTTTCTGCCAACTGCAACTGTGTTTCAAAGACTAGCAACTCAACCTTAGGCCATAACTTATGTAAAAATGTTACTAATGTTTTAATTTTAATTCACTTTCATTCACTCCCATCAAGAATCTAACCAGTAGTCAACTTTCTTCATATCCACAAGTTTTAAATTTTCAACAACTTCTGCTCCATCAGTCAGTCCTTCAATCAAAAACTGTATCAACCTTTTCCTGTAATGTCTCTTAATTTTCTCAAGGAGCCGTTCTCTGCTCCAGAAGCTAATGTGTAGCTTGGCAATATTTCATTATTCAAATCTGTTTCATTGCAATTATAGATTGGGGGAGGGGAGGAGGCTGAGTAGTGGCATCTGGTAGGGTAAATAAGAAAGCTTCCCATTTATCTGAATATTCTTATGGAACCCCAGTCAACAAAAATGTTTTGGTCCCATGCTTTTCAGATAACCGGAGTTTTACTGTACTTGAATGATTAATGAATAAATGTTATGCTTATATTGAATTTTTTTCAATCTATTGAGTATGAATTAATAATATTAAATAAACTCCTTGTGAATCCTTCCTATTTATTTATTTACTTTTGTTAAGAAATACTTTATTTTTGTAAGATTTTAAGAAACATTTATTTCCTCAAAGTAATTTCTTTTGTTAAGGGGACATTCCAGTGAAATTGGTTTTCCCTTCTCAAATCATGAAATTCTATATTAACTCCTTCGGGACGGGAGCCTTTTACGAAATTTTTAATCTTTTGTCACCGTTTTTTAAAAACAGAAATTTGCACCTTCGTGAATCGAGAAAATGCGCTGATTAAATAAGGCAAATTTTACTGGTGAGGAAAAACAAGGATTCTGAGCGCTACATGCGGCACGTATACGTGTCGCTCGTCCCCAAGGGGTTAACCCATGGGAAATTTTAGCAAGAACAAAAAACCATACATTAGTCATAAATTATAAAACACTTTCTAACACTATCATAATATTGTTACCAAATTAAATTTTTTTTTTCATTCACATCACACAGTTAAACATTTAAGGGGACCCTTCACTAACTTGAAAATGGCCATTCCGTAATGTTAAACCAATGGGCAGGGTTTTTTCTATTTGTTTAAATTTGAAAAGTTTTAAAAGATTCTTTTTGGATAAGATAGCTAAGTTCGATCTTTCATACGGCTGTTTTTTACTTTTTCGATTTCGGTTGCAGATTTTTTTGCATGGAATTGCAATGCATTGGAATTTTAAATCCATATCCAAAGTATTAAAAGGAAATAGTCAATTGATTTCTTCTATTACACGATAAAAGGTTGATTTTAAAAGTCATGTCCTAATTTCTGTGAATTGCAAAAATCAACTAGTCTATTTCTATTATTTCTAAACATGTTTTTTTAAGTTAACCAATATTTCTTTCTTCATCTGTGCCACAAGTGTAATCTCATTTTGTTTAGTGCTGACTATTTGCCAATTTGGCAGGGCTCAGTCTCCGGTGGCCATTACTCCTTTTTTAGTTATTTCCTATTTTGGGTACAGGGAAAAAACATCACAAAATACATAAATCGGTCATAAAAAAAAATATCGCCGATTTCGTCAATTATGGTGAAAATAAATAACAAAATTTGTCGGCCGGTCGCAAGAAGAAAACTGAAGTTCATGGGAAATCGGCAGCGGGAAAATATCACAAAATTCGTCAATCGATCATGGAAAAATATCATGAAATTTGCCAGTCCGTCACGAGTAAATATCGTGAAATTCCTCAGCCGGTCGCAGAGAAAAAACGCGAAATTTTTCAATCGGATGCAAAAAAACAATCGTTATTTTCATCAGTATGTTGCAAGAACAAACAGGGAAATTTGCCAATCGGTCACAGAATAAAATTGCTATATTTGTCAATTGATCTCGAGAAATTATGAAATTCACCGATCGGTCTCTAGAAAAAATCGTGGAATTCGTCAGTCGGTCGTGGAGAAAAAGCACAAAATTTTTCAGTCAGATGCAGAAAAACAACTATGAATTTTGTCAATCTGTCGTAAGAAGAACCTGTGAAATCTGCTAATTGATAGTAGAAAATATCACGAAATTTGTCGGTCGGTCCTGAGACTTGATCGTTGTTTTACAAAGAAACATTTTCGGAAAATGTTTTTTTGGAAACAGGAGTCGCCCGCCCAAAAGAGGGCATGATAAATAGGACTAGGGATTGACCGAAGCAGCAATTTTGCCGAATACCGAAGCTTCGGTCTAAGTGCAGCGTTCGAAATCCTTGGTGGTCTGCTGGTCCGAGACCACTAAAAATTCAATCGGACCACTAATTTAATAAATTTAGTGGTCCGCAGGACCAGTAGCTTTTTCCCCTCTCTGACAGGTAAACGTAAATTTTACCATCCCTGAGAAAACCGCAACTAAACACAAACCACAGAGTTTTATTTTATTTTAAAAAAATAATAAAAAATTGCATTAAAACTTAGTCAGTTGAAATAAATAATCGGAAATAAAATACATAATTATAATTAATAATTTTATAGATTTTGTTCATGTACTGTTTATTTAATTGTTAGCAAATTATAATTTTACATTTTATTATGCTGAAAATTTTGGGTAACTGAAAGGAAGTTTGGTTTATATTCTAATAGGAAGAGGAGGGGGAGGGGGGGTGTCACTTGAAGGGTTAAAGGTACATAATAGAATTTCATGTAGCGGGCCAGTGACAATGTCTGCGGACCAGTAAACTCTGATGTTTACTGGTTTTTTGGACCAGTGACATTTTTTTATCAATTCTACTGCTGAAGTGTATACCGAATACTTAAAAATTTTTTAATACACATTTTTGCGTATACTAGCTTCTTTAATAAACTTTAATTAAAATTAAATTCTTAGTAATTTATTTCAATTACATTTTTATTCTTAAATCTAATTACACAAGAAAATTTAATGGCTTCTTTTCACTCAAAAATTCATTGACCCATCACTTATTTTTTATTATTTTATCACTACTCAATACCCAAATTAACCTATGAAAGTATTAAACTATACAGGCTATTATTAAAGATAAGGATTGTCAGAAAAACAAAAGTTCACTCAAATAAAAAAAAACAATGTTGCCATAAAGCTGACTTACTGATTGTCTAATTATAAACATATTGAATAGGAATGTTCTCAAATACAATAGGTATACAATAGGTGTACATTTAACTCTTTTCTGTCAAATTATTGATAGATATTTATATTTTGATTAATATTTTAACATTGTGTTGATGAAGATAACAAATTTGAGTGATTTTAATTTAATAATTATAAAAGTTATGGGATAGACATAGGGGGTATACTTATTTGATGTGTGTATTTTATTTAATATACACCTTAGATATGCAGAGATGAACTCTGATATACTTATTTGATGTGTATATTAAAGAAAATACATATTAAATAAATTTAAATAAAAAAAAACCTCATGTAGAAATAATTAAAATTAAATGATAAGGGAAAGATGCCCATCTTCCTTACTATTTTTTTCTCTATTGTAGGCAGTTGTTTTGATTTCACCCCTATGTAGACTATTTTAGGAAGACATTTTTTTTTAAAATTAAAAATGGACTTTGACTTGTTTTTTGTTGTGCAGCTGAACTCTGAACTCATGCACATAATATTGAAACTCATCGTTTAGCCTAATCTACTTCTAAGTAAAAGTTAATTCTTCCTCTTCTAAGAACATACTTAACCACAATTATTCGGCCGAATACTTAAAAGTATTCGGCCGAAGCCGAATATTCGGTTTACATGCCGAATCACCGAATACCGAATCGACTATTCGGTATTTGGTCAATCCCTAAATAGGACACAATAATAATCTTTAGGGCACGAATACTGCCATCTCGTCTCGAAATTCAAGCCCTGTATCTGCCATTCAAGCCCTGTAATGTATATTAATAATATTGCATAAAAAATGTAACTTAAACATTAAAATATTATGTTTATTTGTACAATGAAATACTGATAATTGCTACTGGATTTGGATATGGAATTGACTATATTGATAATTGCTAATAATTCATTAATTTGTACAATGAAATGCTGGTAATTTGTATAGTAAATTTTAACCAATTAATATGCATATAACTGTAGAATATTTTCACAAAGAAATACTACATACTTTCATTTTATAATTTAAACATAAAATATCTACTAATATACACATGATTAAAGAGTTAAATTTCTCCAAACATAGGTTTAATTGATGCCCTTTTTTCTGTTTTAATTATTTAATATTGTTTTTGCTCTAAGTCACGTTTAGTTTTATTTTAAGTTAAATTATTTTGATATTTATAAGTAAAAAGAAAATTACTTTTAATTTTAAATATTTATAAGGAAGTTACAAAAATAACTAGATGGATTTGCCAATCACAAAACTTTCTTCTATCTCATACATCTTAACATTTCAAAAAGTAGTTCCAAATGTTATCATACTTTAATATTATTAGTTCAATATTATACCAACTTTGATTTTGATCTAAAATTTCTGCTCCAGTCAATTAATCAGAATAAGTTAATCTCGATCATGATATTTATTAACACGTTCACACCGGCGCGGTGGGTCACACTCGACTGACTCAGAGCTGGCAAGTCTCCGGCCTTTTGGATACCAGGATTTTAATACAGGAAATGTTGTTTTATTTAATTAGAACAATTGGGCGATTTAAAGGAACAACATTTTCTCTAAAATAACAGTGGTGTGCAAAAAGCCGGAGACTTGACAACTCTGAGACAGTCGAGTGTGACCCTCTGCGCCGGCGTGAACGTGTTAAAATCAATAATTTTTTCGTTATTCTGTTGTACATCAGCTGTTTGTGAATAGCCAGCTTAGCAGGATGCAAAGTTCCCTTCGCTTCATGAGCCGCCAATATACACCACAAAAAAACTGCGAAAAATTGAGAAAATTTTACAAAAATCTCTGTTACAGTGCCACTTTCTGGTGGAATATTTCCAAATGCAAGGAGAAACTGCTGGCCATAGCCAAAAATATACACACAAAATTGGTTCGATTCTATGCTTAGCTTCATACACTTTTCAATGGTAAAATAATGAAAATAACACACAAATCCGTATTATAGCGCCCCTTCCAGCAGAATATTTTCAAATTGAAGGAGGACCTGCTGGCCATAGCCAAAAACATACCCCCAAAAATTGGTTCAATTCTATGCATAACTTCATACACTTTTCGATGGTACAAGAATGAAAGTGCCACAAAAACCACTATTATGGCGCCCCATTTTGGCGGAATATTTCCAATTTAAAGGAGAACCTGCTGGACATAGCCAAAAACAAATACAAAAAATTTTGTTCAATTATATGGATAACTTCATACACTTTTCGGTGGTACAATAATGAAAATGGCACAAAAATCGCGATTACGTGCCCCCCCCCCCCCCCCCCCTCCTTCCAGTGGAATGTTTACATATTGAAGGAGGCTGACCTCTAAAACATCTAAATCCGTCGAAAACCGGAAATCGAAAAAATTTCTATTAAAATACTTTCTTCTAAAAAATGGCCTGTTTAATTGTTAAACTTAAAAAAAGAAAGAAAATTAATAAAGTCATACTTTAATAAACAACTTCAAATTTTATTTTGCATTCTGAAAGTAAAGGTACAATTTTCTGAAAGAAGTAAACATAAATTCTTAAATTTATTATAAAGAGTTCAAATATCAATGTTAGGAAAGCTGGCAATTCTTTAAACTTTTGAGAATTACTTTTTACTCATGTATAGTGAACTTACTTTCATATTTTGCATTATAAACAAAATTGTTCGGCATTGTTTGGGGTCAAATTATTTCTGTTATCCTTATATATTCACTTCGCTGCGCTTTGCCGGATATCCGGCAGAGAAGTCGGATATCCGGTGATTGTGATCCGGATATCCGACGGTATTTCGGATATTGGAAAATCAGCCGGATATGCCGGATATCGGATATTTGCCGGATATCCGTTGCATCCCTATTATTAAACAACATTCAATAGTAATATTAAAACAACTGAAACTTTAGGCTTTTATTTAGCGTTCTAGTATACAGTTCGATGGAGTTTTTTCTTACTAATATGCTATGTATGTTATATATTTTACATTTACATTATACAGCACAATTTCATATGCAATATCCTATTTTAAATTTTGTTCATAAATGCAATCTATGATTTAAGACTTATGTTTTTACATTTGGTCTTTTAAATCAAGAGTTTACTTGTACATAACTAAATTTTGAGTAACAAGAGTAAGTAAGCTAATAAAACTACCTTGAATTATTCCTTAACCACTTTTCTTCATTTGTATTTCATGTGTAACCATAAAGGTTCAATAAAATTAAATTTGATGGAGAAGGGGATATGATAATACTTGTTTAACTGTACTAAACAAAACTTCTGTAATGATTTAATTTAATATCACTTCCTGATAAATTTTCTTATATAATTTTTTCTGTGTTGTCTTCGATGAACATCAACCCCCACCTGCACTCATATATCTTGATATTATATTGTCTTCACCAAGTTTTACAATAGTGTTTTTTACAAGGTCTTGTTTTTGACAGTTTATAAATGATATAAAATTATGAGGTGCCATAAAAAATGTGACATTCTACATATGTTTATACTCTTTGTTTTCAAATACACCTATGATGTCAAAGATAAAGGAAATGGTAAAAGCAATCAGAACATTGGAAAAGACTAACCTGTATAGTCTCGGCTCAAAATTGAAAAATCCATGAACAGGAATGCTATTTCAAAATTATTGTTCACTAAAATAAATTTTATTGCTTGTATCAATGTTTAGTCAATTTTTTAAATTGTTCATTTTACTTAGAGTCAGGGACTGATTTACAAGTTTGGGAGCCCCGGGCATAGATGCTTACGGGGCCCCCCTTGCACCCAGGGCAGGGGGGGGGGGTGAGTAATATATATAATATATATGTGTGTGTGTGTGCACATGCACGTGTGTATTGATGTCCAAGTTCACACTTATTTACGTTTGAAGATAGAAGATACTTTACTCAGGTTCAGTCATCATCTTATCAGCATACACTAACATCTTATCAGCATACACTAATGCGTATGTATGTGTGTGTGCGCATGCGTGTGTGTATTGAAAACGGTATTTACTAAGATAACCACTATTGATTTTAATAATTACTTTAAAATATCCATTAAAATAATTAATTTAAATAATCATTAATTTACTTTTAAATAATTATTTCGTAATTATAAAATTTTAATGAGTGTAGACGTTTTATAATAAATTATGTGGTGCTGATTTTTCTTTTCCTATGCAAGTCCATATATCTCGAATGATAAAATATGCAACCAACTACAAAAAATTTTCTGTAATACCAAGCTACAATTATTTAAAATATTATGGGGCTCTGCCGCCTACGAGCTACACTCACCAACCCTCAAATAATCTGAGAAGAAAAGGAACAGGATTAACTAAGAATTAAAAATACAATATATTTTTAAATTGATAAAGATAAAGGAAAATATTCACTATAATAAAGTAATTAAATATGGGTTTTTCAGACAAAATATACGATTTTATAAAAATACAATGCGAACACAATAAAATGTAGAATGAAATGTAAATCTACAACAGATTTTGGACAATAATTGACAAATTTTCAGCAGCATTTGGGCGCCTGTGCCCGAATGCCCTGCCGTAAATCAGGCACTGCTTAGAGTAGAGTGCTGGATGTCCAAGTTCACACTTATTTACGTTTGAAGATAGAAGATACTTTACTCAGGTTCAGTCATCATCTTATCAGCATACACTAATGCATGTGGGGGATGATTGTGGAAACCAAATTACTTTTAATGATAAATTTAAATACTAATAAAGTATCATGAAACACTGCAATGATAAATGCACCAGTCGTGCATTAAATCCTATGTCCAAAATTCAACAGGAAATCATAAGATCACAAGAGAAGTAGCACAATGGACAAACCAACAGCTAATTTCCTGTATGTTGGCGGTCTTCAGCCATCAGAAAATAACAAAGCGAGGAGAGTTCAGTTATCTGCCTCATGTGTCATTCATTTGGAATTTGGAGTTGGTACTTTAACCCTTTCGAGACGGCATCCCTTACACAAATTTTATTTGAATGGCACTGCTTTTCTTAAATAGTTCCCTGTACTTGTAAAATACCAAACAATACTCTAATTTAAAAAGATAAATATTACATTTATTTATTAATGGTGCCAAAAACAAATTCCACATGCACCTTTTGACGATGCATATATGCATCACCTGTCCCGAAAAGGTTAACAATCATGGGTATGGGTAGTGGCTTATGAAAGGGATAAAAGGTGCATCATCCCACGTTCTATCTATTTTTTTGAATGAACCGGAATGGAAATATTAATGTTTTCATTAACTGTCACAGTATATCTTAATATTACATGAATCAGAACAATATTTACCATAATTTCACGAACCGAAATATCGTTCCGGTTTGTTCCAGTGCATTTCGAGCACTGTGCTTAGTAATAATTCACACTGATAAGCCAATTTCACAATAAGACAGCTACTCAATGCTTTTTAAATAAAGCAGAAATGAAACAAAGTGTAATTATGAAGTGCAACAGAGACTATAATTGTGTTTTCATGTGTGTCATGTGATGGTGATGTCCTAATCCTTACATTTGTCTCTCTAACCAGGAAGTAGTGGAGGGTATAAAGAGGTATACATTGTATACCTTCTGTTTTTTTTTTTTTTTTTTAAGAAGCTCTGTATATCTCCCGTTTCTCAAATAAATTATAGTGTATATCCTCTGGCTTTATATAGCTACAACACTAACTCCTCTTATTGCAATCCTATAAATTATTATGTATGTGCCATGATTGCATAAATAACCAAATGAACTGCCAGTATCGCCAAGGCCCACATGATCAGCACAGCTTTTGTCAGACGCATATGCCGTGCCAGATTCCTGAGCTATCCTGAGACTGTTATACCTGCTAATGGTGGCTTCTTTGATCAAACTCTTATTTGCATTGTTGTTATTTTTATGTAACCAATCCTTTTTTCTGTTAAATTTTATTTTTGACTCTTTTTTTTTTTTTTTTTTTTTTCCACCAGCAACTGTCATATTTATCACAAACACCTTCTATATTGCAGAATTAAGCAGAATACTTTGCTTTTTTTTTATAAACATCTAAGATGTCAAACCCAACTAAACTAAATTTTTTGTGTTTTATTTAGATATTTTATTGCATTTCACAGCCTGTCTGCCTTACCCCTCCAGCATTTCTAACACATAAGCTCTGTTTATCTGCCTTAACTGTGTTGGGCGATTCATGTGTTTGCATTCATGTCAGAGAACATTTTCTAAAACTATCTATGGATATATATTTATCGCTAATTCTTGTTTGAACTGTCTTAAGGCTGCAGTGATTTTCATATCTTAATTTATCAGTAGAGAAATTCTTTCAGTTAGCTTTGAGAAAAAGAAAGTATCTTTGTGTCTTTCATTAGGGGTCATCAGTTAATTGTGTCACATTTCAAGTAGGAGTGGGAGGGTTTCACAAAGTGTGGCAGTGGCACAGAATAACAGTGAGGAAGGAGAGGGGTTAGCACATTATGATGTCACATCTAAAGTATCAAAACACTTATTTGCAAGCAGCATAATAAAGTCCATTAAAAAACACACAATATCTAAATGGTTTTATAGTACTTATATCAGTAGGTAATAGACTGTGTATAATTCTTTTTTGAGTAAAGACATCTCTAAATTGATACTCACAAGTTAGCATAGGGGAAGGGGAGATGTAAAGAAAAACAATCATAAAATTTGCATGACGAAATGCCTGATTTACGTCAGGGCATTCGGGGCACGGGCCCACAAATGCTGCTGAAGGTTTTTTCAGTTATTATCCAAAATCTAATGTAATTTTAACATCTAATATAATTTTACGTTTCATTCTACCTTCTGTTGTGTTCGTATTGTATTTTTATAACATGATATACGTTATCTGAAACATCCATAGTGTTGACTGTAGAAAAAAAGGGCCGCCAAGTGGAAATTTTTCAAGAACACTATTCTAAAAAAAGGTACATTTTTAAAAAAGGGAACGCTATTCTAAAAAAGGGTACACTTCTACCTTGTTCACAAAACATATTTTGAACTGGCTTGTTTAGAGTCCTTAGAATTTGTTATATTTTCCTGGTATCAATTGAATTGCCACGAGGCGCATAGGAAGTGTTAAAAAGGGCAGCTGGGTGCATCGGAAGGGTTTAAAAGAGCCATCAGGTGAAAAAAAGAAATTAAAAGGGCCGCCGGGCGCTGCGCCCTGCTAAAGCGGCTTATTAGAGTCAACACCAATCCATATTATAGTGAATATTTTCTTGTATCTTTATTACTTAAAAAATATATTGCATTTTTAATTCTTATTTAATCTGTTCCTGTCAGATTATTTGAAAGTTGGTGAGCATAGCTGGTAGGAGGCAGAGCTCACTAATATTTTAAATATTTGTAGCTATTGCAGAAAATTTATTCATTTTTGCATACTTTATCATTACAAATATATAGACTTCCACGGGAAAAGATAGTCAGCACCACACAATTCCTTAAAAAATGACTACTCATTTAAATTTCATAATTGTGAAATAATAATTATTTAAAAGTAAATTAATGATCATCATATTTAATTTTTAATGGATATTGTAAAGTAATTATTAAAGTCAATAGAGGTTATCTTAGTAAGTACATTTTTATTTTTTTACTGAATTTCCATGTAAACATCGGTGCTAGTGCCCCCCCCCCCCCCCCCCCCTCATAAGCATCTGTGCCCAGGACCCCCAAATTTGTAAATTGTACCTCTGTATGAGATACTGCATTTCCGTACGTATAAGATGCTCCTCTGTGTAAAACACCTTCCAAAATTTAACTTTAAAAAAAAAAAGAAAAATCTTAAAAGTAAAAGAATGACAATACCTAATGTAAAAATGAAAATATTTTTAGCAAAATGCTGTAATAACTTTTGAACAGTACATTCACATTTTAGAAATCTGCAAAATCCATGTCATCTGAATCTTGTTCCCCCTCCCCACTCTCATTATCTTACATTAAATTAATAAACAGTGTGTTATACTCCAGAAAAGATAATTAATGAATGATCCCTTAGCTAGAGACTTTAGAAAAAAAATATATACAGTAGATTTCTGTTACAACGAACTCCACAGGACCACTAAAATATTTCGTTGTAATGATTTTTTCGTCGTAACGGAATTACTCCTATTTATTTAATGAATTACATATACACGTAAACTAATTATGTAATACCAATTTATCTTTCATTATAGAAAATTTTAATGGAAGACTAGTTAGATTAACATAGAAAAAGTTAGTAAAATAAAATTCAATATTAAAAATACAAAATTACGGACTAATCTTTATTTAGTAGTACATTATTGCAGAAAATCTGTGATTTTTGTTCGTACAAAGGAATGTGAAGTTGATGATAACAAAAACATGTGCAACGAATGAATGTGAGAAAATACCTCCTCTGGAATATTCTTTTGATGAGAAACAAAAACACGCATTTTCTCCAAGCATGAGAGAGTTTCCGAAGCTGTATCTTTTAAATCGTCCGTAACATCAATATCGTCTTCACTGCTTTCGTCATCTTTTCGGTCGAATGTAGCGTCAATGGACACTATGATATCTTCATCAGACACTTCAGAGCATTTTTGAATATTGTCATCCAGAGATAAGAATCCTCCAAATCCACCTGATCAGGGACTGATGTTAGTTTTTTGGCAGCCTTCCAAATTGTATTTAACTCAGAGGACTCATTCAAATCGAAAATTTATGATTCATTTTCTTCGGTGTCAGTTAACTGGGCATGTTCCCAACAGTTAGAAATTGTTTTCTGGCTAATTTCTTGCCACGAACCCCAGAGATCATTTCAATAGCTTCTTTGAGACTTATTTTTGACCTTTCGCCATTCTTTAAGCCGCGAAGAATTTTTTTTTAGCAAAAGAGTATTTTACTGTATCTGTAGCAAGATTTTACAGCACAGATGATGCCTTGGTCTAGAGGCTGTAGAATAGAAGTGCAATTTGGCAGAAAGTACTCAACTTGGATGCAGTCCAATTTGGGGGGATTATTATGAGGCATGCAATTATCAATCAGAAGAAGAATTTTCCGTTTTTTAGCTTTCATTTCTTTGTTTAATTGCACTAGCCAATCATTAAAAATATCTTGTGTCATTCATGCCTTCTTATTGAATTTATAATAGCAAGGCAATGAATGACAGTTCTTAAAGCAACAGGACTTGCCAGGGTGATCAACAATTAATATTTTTTTCTTCTCCAAATTTGTTTCAATAAGAATGCTGTAATTCGTTGCTTTGAAGTTTCTCCTCCAATGCATTTTGTCACCTTTAAATGTTAATGTTTTTCTCGGTTCAAGTTTATACAATATTTCAGCTTCATCAGCATTGAAAACATCATCGGAGCTGTATTTCTTTATAAGGGCAACTACTTCTTCAGCTCTCCATTCATTTACAGTTTTTGTAGGTACATCATTTGCTTCGCCGCAAATTGATTTCATTACAATTCCATAGCGAGTACGAAAGCGATTGAGCTACACGACACTGGCTTGGAAATTTTTGATACCATGCACTGTTCCAAACATTTCAGCTTTCTGCCTTATCAGAGGACCACTTATATGTACATTGCGTGAACGAGCATCTTTGAACCATGTGAACACAGTTTTATCAACATCTTGAAATTGGGACTATCGCATTTGTTTTCTATGCTTGCATTTTGGAATTGTCTCTCAATCTTTTCTTTATCTTTTAGAAATGTAGATAAAGTCGATGGTGTTATTCCATATTTTTTAGCCACATCAGTTTTCCGCAATCTTTTATCAATTTCAGAAATTATGGCTTTCTTTTCTTCCAACGAAAATTGTTTTCGTTTCACCAAGCCATTTTATCAGCGAACGAAGCAAGAAACACACTGCAACAGGTACTGGCGATAGAGATATCCCAGAATAAGCACAAACACTCCTTTCACAGTGGAATCCATCTGCTGTCTGTCATGTGATCATTTTGAAGCATACAGGCTAATTAAAAAAATATGAATTCTGGAAAAGAAGTAGACAAAAGAAAAAATAGCAAAGGGGACAAAAATCTGAAATAGCACCTTTCCTCAAAACAAAAATGTTATTTTTTTATCTTCGATATCCTATTCGAAGTATATTTCAATTCTATTAAGCAATTGAAAAAAAAAAAAAGAAAAAGAGCTCAATGAAGATTTTTCGTTGTAACGCAATTCCTAAAAAATGTACTTTGTTAAAACAGAATTTTTAATACATTGCGGTGAATGCAGTTTGAAAAGGGGATTTGTCAAATTTCGTAGTAATGGGATTTTTCGTTGTAATGGAAATCTAATATATATATATATTTATAGATATATATATATCTAAAAATGTATTTTCATTATGTTGTAATTATGTAGAATCTGTTAATCATTGTTCTGTGAGAAGCTAAATTAATGAATTTTGAAAAATATAGAAACTGTCTTTATTATTGCAAAGGAGTAACATTATTTTTTATCCGATGTCTAATATACGCACAAACACACACACACATATATATATATAATCACATGCATATTTTATATTTCTTTTTTCATTCATTCCAGCTAGAAGTAATAGGTGGTACAGATAAATATATGGCAGTGTGCCGACGTTGCTTTGGGATTGATTCTTCAGATATAGGTCTTGAAAAGCAGACCATTGTGTCTTAAGAAAATCACAACTTATGTTGAAGCATTATCATTTTACCATTGCATTTATTATTTTTTGAATGTCTGTGTATCATTATATATATATATATTAGTTGTGATAACTATGTATATTCATAGGTTCTTGTGATTTTTATCATTATTTTAATTTAAAAACACCAGTGTTAAAGCTACTGGAATTTGTATATACTTTTGTGTATAATAAAATATAGTATAATGTAAAGTGTTGGTATATTTTGACATAAGGTTTTTAAATATCATCATATTTTCAGAAAAATCCCATGTTTTGATATTTACAGCCCACTCCCATTAATCTGCAACCCTATATACTGCAAATGCCTATAATCCGCACTATATTTATGGTGTAAACAAACATGTAAGCAAATAGTTAAAATCTTTTTTTTAAGCAAAGTAATGTGTACTCTGACCATATTAAAAGTTGACTGATCTGATGAATTTAAGAAATTTTTAATGCGTTTCTGCGTTCATTGGAAGGAAATGTTCTGCGTATCTTGTAAATAACTATTAGACTGCTATATTCCAAACATATTCACTAGTTATATAAAAGATAAAATTGCTTTCAAAGAATGGTTAGATTTTGAGGATAAATATCCTAGTTTATTAGAAAAACAAACTTTTATTACTGATCAAATATCTTGACTCTTAAAAGTCTTCAAGGTTAAGTTGCAGAGCATAAATTAAAAGCTGTAAAGCAAAGCACTATCACTGCAATGTTTGATAGATTTAAAAATAAATAGAAATGTTTTCTATTAATTTTGTATTTAAATGTATTTATAATATTGAATATAGTTATATATATATATATATATAAAAGCATTTTCTTTCATTTCCGCGTTATTTATTTACAGTGTTATTGCTATAGTTGTTGATAAATTCCAAATATTAGAATGCAAACAAAGAAATGACCTATAATCTACAAAACCTTTGGTCCCGACCCATGCAGATTAGAGGGAGTGTACTGTATATCCAATATTTTTAATATATACAGAATTTTTCATTTTTTTTACATCAAAAGTTATTTGTTAAATTAGGATTATAATATAAATTCGTTAAATCGAAGTATTTTTGTTCCATATTCATCTGGATCATAGAAAAATTTGAGAAATTTATTAAATGAGAGTTCAACTGTGTTTGATAATTTTAAAAAGTCAACTTACTGCTGATTTTATATATTTTCAAATGATATAAATTAGAAAGTAGAAACTAAAACTTTACATGAAAACTTAATAAAACAATATTTTGAATGTCCTCCCCTATAGCAAAACTGAAAGTCAACTAATTGAAAACAGAAACAATTTTCTAAAAAGTTAAAATTGCTTTTTACACTCATTAAAAAAAAAAAAAAAAAAAAAAAAAACTAAGATCCAGTATCAAGAAAAATTTGTTTTGATCAACAAAATTTTAAATACAAAATATTTTTTTTTTCTTTTTTTAAATTGAAAAAGTTACACATAAATGTAAGCTTGTCTGCTTTTTCATTCCTTAACCTGTTGTACAATTTAAACTAAACTAAAGAGACACCAGAAAAGATTATTTCTAATCCAGCTGTAAATAACTTGTTACCTAAATTAAACAGTTTATCTTTCAATGGTTGTTCAGAGTTTGATCCAGGCACATTTTGGGGTCTATATAGGGTCCCTTTACACCTTTAAAATTCATATAATAAAACAGGCCCCTTCACAAAATTCCATTCCATAAAAACATACTTTTCATTAATTTATTTTTATGTTGTTAAGTTTTAAAATGGGTTATTTTCAAACAAAAGTTTTTCAGAAAAGGAAACTTTAGAAGAAGGACTTAAAAAGTTATTATTAATAAATCTTCGGTTCAAATTTGAATAACTGGATTTCATCATTTGTTACGAAATGTTATTTTTCCAAAATCTTTTAATTAGGATTTTTAATTAATAACTCAGCTAATTATTAGAAATTTAAAATTCTGTGCCTCAGATGCATTCTGACATGTCTTGGACTACACTCATATAAATTTTCAGCCTTGTGCACGTGGCAGATTTCACTAGCCATTGTAGACACACACACACACACAGAACGAAACTTTCTTTTATTAGTATAGATAATGGCCCTGACACAGAAAAATGGAGCCCTTAGTTCAGGGGTGCTGAACTTCATTTTAATAATATAAAATTACAGCAGTAGCTGAAAGTACTCTATTATTAACATCTTTTTAATTGTTTAATAATCTTTTAAGTATTGAATCTTTTATGTAATTTTATATTAGTAACATTTTTATCTGAATAGTTATATGTTCTTTATTTAATCACAGTTCTGTCATTAAAAAAGCTTATTCTTTAGAAATAGTGGTGTCAATTAGTCCATTGTCTCATGGATTCAGTGGTGCCAACTTTTGAAAAATATTGGCGGGGCTCAAAACCATTCTAGGGCAAAATGATACAGCCATTTTGCTTTCTTTGAAAGTTTTGGAAAATATGATATTTCAAGTTATGATAAGTTAGAGTTTTTTAGAGTAGAATAAAAAGTTGCAATTTTATTTCAGTATACGAGTATTCTCAAAGGGTCTTCATTTTACGGACTCAAATATTTACTATTTTGCCATGAATTTGACTACAAATTAAAATGCAAAAGGCTAAAAAATAGTCAAATGGGCATTTAATGCAAATACACATAACTGCTTGTATTAATAGTACTATTTATTTAAACTATACCAGATGATTTAAAATAGATACAATTTTTTGAACCACTGATAATAGAAAGTTATTTCCAATTACAAAGAGTATACAAATCAAGTAAATCTTTCAGATATGTCATTTATTTAAAAAGGGGCTGCATGCACATTAAAATACGAAATTTTAATTATATGGCCTCCTTTTCCTATAACATATATTTAGAAAAATAACATTAGAAGTAAGTCCTAATTAGGACAAAAAAAAAAAAAAAAAACTTTTACAGACAAAACATAGTTTTTAAATTTCATGAATTTTCAGTGTTTTCTTCAATTAAAAATACGCCTTTCCTATTTATAAGTTTTTAACGAATTTTTTAATAAAATGTACCCATCATTCATGTAATACAGCACATTGCAAATATTATCTCCTAACTGCATATCTTCGAAAATATGCATCACAAGCATCCTCTAAAACTAATTTTCCTCAGTGTACTGATTCACATTCGAAATAGTAACTTGATTAAGCCCTTTCTTTGACAAAGTGGAAAGCAAAAAATGTTTTCAGTCTTTTCCATTGGGAGAGGATTTCAACATTTATACACTTAACTATATTATAAAGTACAAATGCATGCATGCATATTGCTGATGTCATTTTGATGATGGCAACAGCAGACTATTAAATTTAACTTTTACTGCATCTTTTTAAACTTCTAAAAATCGCATATTTTCAGTTTTTGGATCGTCGAGTAGGAAAAAAATGTACTTTCACATGCAATTTGTTTGAAAACTGCATCATAATTTGTCCGGAAACTGTATCACTATTTTCTCAATTTTTATTGCTTTTAAAATAATTTTCAAACATATTTTTTTTTTAAATCTAGCTCTATCGCGTGCAGATGACTACAAAAGGTAAATCCGCTTGCAATTAAAATAATTTAAATAGTTCATTCATAATTCATTTGTTTCCAGCTTATATCCTATGACGAAATTAAAACATTCATCAATCGACACGTATACGTGATGCATAAAGTGAACAGAAACCTTATTCCCACCAGTTATTTTTTACTGTAAATTTTCCCTTATTTAATCGGGGCACATTATCGATTCAGTTAGCTAAAAATTTATGTTTGCAAAAACTGGTAATAAAAGATTAAAAATTCTGTAAAAGACGCTCGTCTCAAAAGTTGAAATGAAAGGCTGAAGCGAACCAATAAAATAGGCTGATTTTTATTGACTAGTGATTTTTGGCAATTTCTTCGGCTGTTAAATCTTGGCACAAGTCCAATGTTAAAGTATCGTCTTTAAAATTTTTTTAATGTGTTATTGCTATTCTTCATATAAATGTGATTTCAGATATTGTTAGTGGGCATTCTAAAAAAATATATTAAATATAAAAAATTTATTAGTTATAAAGTTTTTCACTTATATTCTGTAACCCGGGTTTATCCCCTTGTTTTATTAAAATCGGAAAAACTATTCCTATCCTGATGCACCCTGCAATTCCTGTGCAATTTTCTCTGAAGTAACTAAGTGAGTTCATATATTATGCTTGTATTAACCCTAACTTTAGAAGTCAAACTCTTCAATTAAAGCTATCCCAAAAGAAATATTTTTTTCCAATCAACAACACGAACTTGAAACATTCATAGAGTCACTTGCATGCGTAAAAAACATGAAATTTTAGACACGACTTCTGAAGTGATTTAGAATCTATAACCATTTTCGTTTATATATGAGGACGTGAGTTTCAAAACTCTCCTTATCCAAAATTTAAAATTCGAGTTTTTTCTATCAATCTATTCTATTGGTGAACCTGCATCGAAAAACACTCTAGTTTTATCGTGTATTAATGGCATTGTAAAATCTTGGTTTACAATGAAAAACAAGGGATTCAGCCAAAGGTTTATAGCAATTTCCCAATAATTTGATTTTCTGGATAAGGCTAGTTTTGAAACTCATGTCCTCATGTATATATATTACATCTTCGCTTATATAATTGATTGCTGTCGTATGACGTCCATTTCTGAGCTGACTCATGTTGAAAATTGTCTTAAAATGCTTTGGCAACATTTTTTGAAAGATCGTTTAACCCCCAAAAAATGAAAACAACTGCAAATTTAGTGACTTCAGGAAGAAAAATTAATTTGAAAATATGCAGGAAATTTATTTTTTGAAAGAAAATTGATTGCACGTCTTTTAAGATGAAGAGGGGGGAGGGGACAGGTTGTGTTTTAAGCTCCTGAGTGTCTGTTATTTTTGTCCTTACCGTATTTTCAAACAAAATAATTTTGTGAATGTCAAAGAAATAATTTCCATTGACTGGTTGAAAAATAAATAAGCATGAAAATAGAATAATGAAAATTGGGTATACTGGAAGAACAAATTATTGGGTGGGCCCGGGACCCACGGACCCATATAAGTTGGCGCCACACACTGGTGGCCACCGCGTGGTTTCACAACCTCTACCTTATCTTTCGAAAATCTGCGAAGAATCTGCTTTAAAATTTCCAAAAAGTTTTCCTTGTGATTATTAAAGTAATAGATGCTCCTGGATGATTCAGAACCCCTCTTTTAAATGGCTAAGGAGTTTGAATAAAAAAAAAAAATTAAAAATAAATCTAACATAAAAGTAAAATTTTTGCCTCCTAACTGTACTAAATTTTTTAAAACCTTAGTACTCTTGCAGACTTAAAAAAAAATAAGTTTTAGTATCTGGAACACTGAATGCGAGACAGGCAATTGCAGACCTGCCAACTGCTATGAAAAAAATCGTAGTTTCTACGATTTGGAGCTAAAAACTATGATGCTATGAAAATCGGTCTAAAACTAACCTTTTTTGAAAAATACACACACGGCGAAAACAAAAAAAATTTCGTCAATTGTTCGTGGAAAAAAATGCCAATTTCGTAAAAAGATTGCGAATTTCATGAAAAAGAAAAAAAAAACACACACACAAATTTGGCCAAGGGATTGCGAAAAAACCCTGCAAATTTGGCCAAAGGATCACGAAAAAACGCAAATTTCATCAACGGATCACGAGAAAAAACGCAAATTTCGCCAAAGGATTGTGGAAAAAAAAAATCCAAATTTCCTCAAAGAATCACAAAAAACCCCCAAATTTTGCCAAAAGATTACAGAAAAAACAAGACTGGTCAAAGGATTGCAGAAAAAACATGAATTTTGTCAAAGGATCCTGAAAAAAATGTGAATTTTGTCAAAGGATCCTGAAAAAAATGTGAATTTCATCAAAGGATCGTGGAAAAAACATTAATTTCATCAAAGGATCACAGAAAAAAAAGCGAATTTCGCCAAAGCACCGTGAAAAAACACGAAGGGCTGCAAAAATAAAAAATGCATAATTAGCATTGTGAAGAAATTCCCCCCCCCCCCTTTCCTCTGACTGCTGTAACCTTTCAGAAAATTTTCTGTGGATTTTTTTTTTTTTTTTTTTCACCACTCAGAATTACCTTTGCTCTGTGCTCTCTTCAGAAAACATCACAGACAAAAATCTATGTTTATTATTATGATACATATAGTTTTTAATCTGAAAGAATATACAGAACTAAATTTTGAAAAATTGGATTAACCCGAACCCAACCTGCAAGAATCTTAAACTCGTTCCGAACCGAAAGCAATTACAGTTAACCCGATTTGCAACAAAAAAAAAACAGCAACCAACCTGTAGATTAATTTAAATTTTGGGTGCTACTATTTCTCATTTTCAAAGGTTGGCAGATCTGCAATTGACATGATATAGACTTTCAGGAAAAATGCAATCTTGAACCACGATTTTAAAATGTTGGAGAAATTTCAGATTTAAAAACTTAACAAATGAAACAGAGATTACTCTGTGCAGAAGAGTCATACTCGTTACATCAAATTTTATGCTAATCTCTATAACCTGGCTGCAGAATATTTTGAATTTGGAACATCTTCTAATTATTACATTGAATTCAATCAAAGAATTGCCCGATATCATCACCTAATCACAGATGACACCGTCAAAAACTTAATGAAAAACGACAGTCAAAGAAGAGAAGATTGTCCATCAAATACTGACAAGAGACTTTATCGTACATTAAAACTCTTAAAAAGCATCGTAGCAAAACAAGGCATCAATAATTTTTTTACAATGCTGTGTAATACTGAAGACTGTTTTGAAAAAAATCGTCGTCAATTGCAGTGCACCAAAAAAAAAAAAAAAAAAAAAAAAAAAAAAAGACTTAGAATAATACTAATTAATAATATTAAGAGTTACATTAAAAGTTAATGCCAGTGTGAATTTTTTCAACAGTCAGTTATGTAAAAAACACATATAATTCCTTTGTAATGATTATGATTTAAATCTTTTACTGATTGAAAGGGACTGCTTAGACGTGTTAACCATGTCTGTAGAACAATGATTAAAATCTTGTAATTTGATGAACTTAATTATATTACTTCTAATTAGTTAATAAAAATACTCTGCATATATTTTTTTATTAACATGGTTGGACATTAACAGAAATTTGTAGGTGTAATATTATAATTTTATTCAATGTGTATGCAAATTTAATTTTTAAAACCCACTATTCAGTGCAACTGATTTGAATTGGAATTAAATTTATGATTTTAGATGTTCTGTTTGTTAATAGATGGCAGCACTATGCATTCTTTGTTTTTAAGTCAGAATTATGACATTGTTCAGTTGACTTTTGATTTTTGAGAAGCACAGGCGCCTTTTTTTTTTCCTTCCCCCTTTATATCTTTGCCCAAATGTTGGTTGGAGATAATTTTCTTATTCAATATAAAATCATTTTGCAAGAAGATGATTATATTTAAATGCATTGAATGTGAAGTTTAGTAGTTCTAAAACGAAACTTATTCAATTTTATTTGAAACCAAAATTGTACCCTTGATTGTGAAGCTGTTTTGTGTTGTGAATGTGAAATAAGAAAATCTCAAGAAAGCATTATTTTTTTTCAAAATTCTCTACAACTGCCATATTGGAATTTCACATTAATAATTTTTCAGTATAACGAATTTAATCAGTGGTTTTCCAGAAATTCATTGTAACAACATTTTACATCTGAAATAATATTCTGTTTTTTTTTTTTTTAAACCCGGCTAACTTTAACCCGAACTGCAAGAGTTAAAACTCAAGTCACAAAATTAGCATGATATTGACATGAGTCCTGTACTAGTTGGGTTTATATCCGTCCCAAACCCGCAATATCTATTTAAAGTCAACCAGCAGACTTGATGGTGACAAAAAAATTTTTTATTGCCTACAGCTTGACCCAAATCTGACAAGAAATTTTTGTCAATCCAAAACCCTGCAATCAAAGAAAATTGTCCCACAATTTAATGTAATTGTGGAAAAATGTTCCATAATGACATCTCTAACATCAAATTTATCTTTTATGTCGAAAAATGGATATGTAAAGAATCATTCATAATCAAATATATGGGTTTTGATTTAAAATACTATTCTGGACTTTCTCTTTTAAAAATTTGGGTTAACTTGAACAAGAGCCACAAGGATCAAAACTCAACCTGAATCTGAAACAATTAGAGTTAGACTAAATCATGATTAAGAAAGAAAATTTTTAGCACCAACTCCCAACACAACCCTAAATCACAGATTGTGTCTCGTGTGGGTGAAATTGGTTTACCTGACCCAATACAGCATTCTACAAAGAATCAATAGTAAGAATGCCTTACTAAAAATTTTCATGTAAGAGAGGGGAAAAAAATGTGCTTTTTTCTTTGGAATTTTGGTCTCCTTTCTCTCTTTTTCAGGAGTGGTTTACCCCTCCTAGGGCTGCTTAGTAGCAGAATTACATGCAGTATGAAATTATATAAATGTGTGTGTTGTTCTCCCCCCCCCCCCCCAAAAAAAAAAAAAAAAAAAGAAATGAAACAAAGAGTACTTTAGTTTTATAAATATATCATTTATTAATGAATATATTATGTATATATATAAACTCTAACAATAACAAAATATAGAACATTGGAATGTCCATCGTTTTTCAAAATTTAAATAGTTTTCATACATAATCATTTACAAATATAAAATTTGACATCTTTTCTGTCTCATTCAATTTGTTAATCACAGATATATTTTGTAGAACAAACCAACAATTTATAAATTTTCTTTAGAATGATTAACATATCTAAATTTTTAAATATTTGACGCCAATATTTTATTACTGTGAATACATTTTTTCCCAATATAAATCACTGATTTTACAGCATTATGAAGCACAGTCAGCTGAAAAAAAGAACACCTCATACATTCATATATTTTAAACTCCAAATTGTCACATGGAGAAAAAAAAAAGCAGCTTAGGAGTTGTTTTCATATTGAAATTGTCATTACGAAGACCTAATTTTGATATAATATTTGGCTTTTTTGGTAAATTTTACCCGAGACCAAACAGAAAATCATCTGGTCAAGTAGTTTAGGCATCACGAAGTTTTAAAGTTTGAAACTGCTAACATTACCTTTATCTGTAATTGTTGCAAAACAGATTGCAATGACTGTAGTCTTTTTAAATGTAACTCGAAAACTACTTGGCAAAATGACCTATAATTTTGGACTTGCATGTTGCTTGTTTTTAGCTTAGAAATCAACTTCTGTTAAAAAATTCATGGGTTACAATTCATATTTGTTTTGAAAATTAATTTCTTTTAAATTAATTTAAAAAAAAAAATTATAAACCTATGATTTTTTTAACAGAAATCGATTTCTAGAATATTCAAATATGCAATGCTAAAATATCACCTCATTCCAAAGGTAGTTTTTGAATAACATTTATAAAAACTACAGGCATTGTAATTCATTTTGTAACTACAGTAGAATCTTGCTATTCCGAACTAATTGGGACCGAACATTGTTTGGTTTAGCAGGAATTTGGAATAGGCGGATTTCATTAATAATAATCAACGTATTGACTTAAGGTGTAAATTAAGTGCGGGGACATCTGCTAGCATCAGCTCTATACAGCGTTGATTGGCTTGTGGGGAACCAGTTCAGTGAAAGTGGCAAGTGAAGGGCAGTGACCTTCGATGACTTGTCACCTCTTGCCTAATGCTCTTGACCTCGCCTTATGCTACGTCAAACAACGCGCTTCATCAACATCAAATAATGTTATGTTAATGCGGCAATGGCGGAACATTACATCCTCAAGTTGATTCAGTGCTCTTCATCAGAAAAAAATCACTTACTTTACTTCTTAAGTGTGTGTAAATTAGTTATTTTTTGTGTTTAGCAGTGATTAAAAATGATTCTACAGAATTGTATAAATGGAGCTGACATGTTCTGTAAGTAACCAGCTTTCATTCTAATTTGGTTTCAGGCATTTTCATCAAGCTTAGGCTCTATGTATGTCTCTATTTAACTTGTTTGTATAACAATAAATGTACGACTTTTCACAAATGTCTTTTTAATTTTTCCTGTTTTTAAGATAAAAAAAATGTGTATTCTTTCTGAACTCTATTTGGAATAGCAGGACTACTGTATTAATAATGAATTTATCATTATGGATTCCAAACTTTTAACCTTTATAATTTCTAAACTATTTGACTGAAAGACATAATGTTTGGTATCCTTAGATAAAATTTACCAAAAAAGCCAAACACGAAGTCAAAATTAGGTGTTCATATTGACAATTTCAGAGTTTGGTAAAATCACACCCTAACCCTTTTTTTCTTAAGCATAAATTGAAAAAAGACATAATTTCCAGTCAAATGGCTATTTCTATTTTTTTTTTTTTTTTCTGTCACAATTTGGAGATTAAAATGTATGGGGTGTTACTTTCTGTTATTTTGGCCAACTGTACATACACTACACCAAAGAAGCTCAATCATTCTATTTTACAAAGTATGTAAAAAAGTTTCAAACACAGCATTCTTTTTCAAAATTGCTTATTATTCAGTTTTAATATAAATTTTCATTAATATATTAAATATAAAATAGTGAAATTTTTGGAGTTTCTCGATTCAAATGTTTATAAATAAGATGAAAAAATAAATTGTTAAAGAAGTATACGTATAAAATATGAATAAATAAAAAGAGCAGCATAAGAATTTGAGGTTTTTTATGAATGCTTTTCAAAAGATGATAAATATTTTATCAGTGATGTTCATTACTAATTTTCTTTATAAAATAAAAACACTTATAAAAATCAATTGAAATAAAAGACAGATTTCAATAACTCATTAAATTCACTTCAAGTATCAAATAAATGTGAAATATGATGGTAATACACATTTTTCCTTTAGAAAAGCCGTTTTATATATACAACAAAATACTATATATATATATATTTTTTTTTTTTTCACACACAATATCAAACGTGTCATTTTGTGATCTCCATAAAATATTCATTGCATATCTCTGCAACCGCTGATGATATGCTGTGATAACAACAAAAAATTAACAAGCACACAGTTAATGTACTTAAAACATATACGTATTTAAATATGTTGAATTACTAAAAATTGATTGAGTAGTTGCCAGTGTAAAAAACATCTGGAAAAAAATAGTATAATAAAACCAACTACTGATGCATTCACTTAATTACGTATGATAAATTACAAAAAATCATAGAGGCAACTTGTTTTTTTAATGACAATCCAACAGTGAAAGTAGAAAAAACAAAAAAAAAAAAACATATAAATACGAAAATTGTATTCAATGTAGTTCCAAGAGTTTGTCATAAAAACATATTATTCAATGTATCAATAAATTGAGAAATACACAATAAAATTACTTGAAGATATCAATTACTCTTCTCTTTAAACATGTCCATGTTCAAGGAATGTTATGAGATAGAGGCTAAAGTAAATACAGCCATTCTTTCTGTCAATCTCCTCTTTTAATGGGACTGTACATTCATTAGCAAAACATATATATTTTTCTTTTTACACTGGGAATAAATTTAACAGTCTATCAGACATACATAAAATTAATTTATTTAATATGACAACATATCGCTCACCTGCAAAAAAAGTGACACATCTCGACAAAAGTAAATTTCACGGGAGAGGCAAAAGAAAGTTTGCACAATTTTACTATAAAATGAAATTTCAGCACTTAGCATTGTATGCAGGAATAAAAAAGTGCATAAAACCCTTAAGAATGAAGACGTAGGATGAGGTTTAGAGGGTTAGGTAATTTTTCCTCCTCACACAATCTACCCCTCTTTTGTGGTTACAAATGGACATATAGCGTAATAAAGGGAGATTCCGTATAACTACACTTATGAAACTGTTTGTGTAGCAAGAAACATCAATGACAAACCTATTAGTGGAATAAAACGCAAAATGAAATTTTGAAAGATGTGTCACTTTTGTTGCGGATGAGCGATATGAAAGTAGATGTTTAGTCAAACCAATTTTTCAATACTTAGATCTGCTCTATATAATCACTGAATTGATACATAAAGATAAATAAAACAGAAGAAAACAAATTAGATTTATCATAAATTTCAATATATAAGTATAATCACTGAAACATAATGTAACAATGAGGATTCTTGGATAAAATGACGAAGATATGATTCAATTTTATTTCTCTAACTTTATAAAAAAGAAATATCCTTACTGCACAAAATATATAGCACAGTTTATCACAATTTTGAAATAAAATCTAAACACATGCATTTTTATTTATGAAATTGACACATCATTACTATTTAATAAATATAGTGTAAAATTTTTATTTACAAAATAAAGTGCTGTATATGAGCAGCATGAAACAACAGATCAGAATAACTACAGATCATAATTTACAAATATCAAGAGATATTAATAGGATTTAAATTAATTTACAATAGAACAGTTACAAATTGCACTTAACATAATCACATTAACAATTTAAATAATAATAATAAAACTGAGATTCTTTCTTCGGATCAGTGCATTTTTTCTGTTGGGGATGCAAGGGTAAGCATATTCCTAAAATTTTTGTGAATCTAATAAGAGGGAACAAATTTTTTTTTTTTTTTTTTCCGGAATCCCCGCTAAACCAGCTTTTGAGGTACTTATGTGATTTCTTGAATTTTTTGTATAGTTTGCAGACAACAAGAATGTGTTTATTTAAACTCAGTATAGGTGATGTTTGTTTTTTAAAGTTTGAATGTTTCTGAAGATACTGCTTTAGGGTTGACAGATTTATCTTTGGAAAAAAAAAAAAAATCCTGAAAGATTTATATTGACAGTTGTTTGTTTTAAATTTTTTCAATTACCGTCATTTTCCACACCATACTTAATTTTGTTGATTGTGCCTATATTGTCTACTTTAAAGAATTTTCCTTAAGAATAAATCATAAATTAATAGCTATTGTTATTTTCTAATTGTATTTGCATTACATTATTCTAACAAATCTGTTTAATTAATTTTGAAGTCACATTGTTGTGGCAAAAAGTGCAGCAAAAGTGAAATTTTGAAGCAAATTGAAAAGGTAATTGATAAAAATTCTTGAATTATAAAAGTAAGATATGTAACCCCCCCCCCCCCCCCGAAGAAATCGTCGTGCAAAAAAGGTTTAAGTGTACAACATACAATAAGCCTATAAAGCATACAACTTATGGGGAAAACGTACAATGTTTCGCCCCTATACTTCTTAGATTACTTGCATAATTTATTATATTGTTAAGACAATTGTTAGACAATACAAAAAAGCATACAGTAGAATGGGCTGAAATTATTCAAAGCTAAATGAGTTTATAGCCCAGAATGCTGATTTTTTTTGGATCTAACTGAAAGCAGCCCCCAACTATTTTTTTTTTTCCAAAAAACACACTTACTTTGGTTAATAAAATCTTTTATTCTAAGCAAGACTTTTAGACTGAAAACATAAAAAACACCAAATAAATTGCTAATGTAAACTGTCTAAAAATTTTATTGCCACGTTTTCATTAAGGTGAACAGGTTACCTTCAATTCAAAATTTAGTTTTTTTTTTTTTTTAAATGGAAGAACATCTGGCAAAAACAGTTCTTGTCTAAAAATTTTGAAAATGAACAGCACATATTGTTCTTTTCCATGACGTCATTATGAGGCACGAAAGTTTTGGTTGACCAATAATAACTTGCCCAAAGCTTTTTTTTCTTTCTAAAAATTTTAGTTTGATTATTTGCCTGAAGCCCTTTAATTTAAAAGAGATAATTAATCACCTATTAGTCTCTGTCATCAGGCATGCAGCTATGTATTTTGTTACGAAATCGGCTTCGAATACAGTTATACAAAATATACTTCCAAGATGAGGAAGAATCATAAAATTAATTACACTTTTAATCACTAAAATAGGCAGTTGTCATAAAAGTGAGACTGTTGAGTGGTTAAATGAAAATAGGACAATGAAATGTTTAGACTTAAATTACCTCAACAATTTTATTTTGTCATATTTTCACTTGCTGAAATAATAAAAACATTTTTTTAAAAACACAAAATACTTAAAATAATATGGAATAATTGTATAAAATTACTTCGGTTATGTTGAGAACATTAGAATCTAAATATAATCACATATAAAAATAATGTATAGAAATAAAATGTTAAACTATCTTCATTTCGCTAAAGCCAAGCAGACATATGTCTATCTGACAATTCATGCTTTAATTAAGAGTATGTTTGCTCACAAAACTAGTCACAATTTTTAGCTTCCCCTTCATAGACAAGACATTTTATAATATTTTGAATACACAGTAAAAGCTGTAAAAATAGATTCAATAGGAACTAGAAAAAAAATTCTGTTTTAGACAGGTTTCTGCCTTAGCATGTTTAATAATATACTTTTTTTTTTTTCACCGGGACATTGAATTTTTTTTTTTTTTTTTTCAGGATTTCATTATATACAAATTCCATTGTGATAGGTTTTACTGTATATACACCAGACAGTATAACGTTGTTGTTTCAAACTTTTGAACCACAGACTGTATACTGTATATGGGGTATTCTCACAATCTTTCGACTTTTAAGTCCCTGAATAATAATTTTTATTTTCCTACATATTCTTGTTTTTTTTTTTAAATTTCATATACTGGGGAACATCCCATTGCATGATTGCATAACAATATTAATGAGATAAATAGGTTTTGGACGATGTTGGGGGTTCAAATACCAGGAAAACTCCTATACTGTTCCATGTCTCTGATGCTAATTTTTAAGTTTGGAGCTGTCTGTATAAAATTGTTTCAATAAAAGTAATTTGATGTAATTTTTTTCCAAAACTGGGACAATTGTTTTATACAAATATGTAGCAAAAAATTAACCTGCACACATTTTTACGGTTGATATTATTTTTTGAACTCTGTCCCTGGGTTTTAGATTCCTTACCATCCCTCTTGCTAAACTTATACAGAAAATCACTTCAGATGCAGCCACAGAACTTTTTTCAAGTTTTTTCTCATGCAGAAATATGCTAGAGAAAGAATGTCTAAAATTCTTTGATATGAAATTTACTGCAGAATTTAAATCCGCATTTAAATATCAATTTCAAGCATCATGGCTTTATTGATAGTCTTACTGTCCCCACGGTTTATTCCTGAAACTTTTCGAGGTAAATTTTAAGAAAAATTTATTTAATCCAATGTAAATAACTGTTTCTAAAAATCAGTGAACATTGTGGCTATCACTTAGTCTTAACATCATTTGCCTAAAAATAGTGGTAATTTTCCTTACTGTCCCATCCTTAACATCCCTCTTTTTTTCCATTACTGTCCCTTTTTTCCTACACCATCCCCCTTTTTTTCTTTCTGTTCCTTTTTTAACACCCCTTTAAGACAATGCTATACCAAAATTTTGTACTAAAAATACTACATTGTTATTATTTCTTATTTGAATGTCTTGTGTGTACTATGCAAATTCATTATAAGTAAAAATTTAGAAAAAAAATAGAAAGTTATAGTGGTAAAATGGTAAGGAAAATTAAACTCGCAAGTTTAACTTAAACCTCAGTTAAATAAAAATTTTCTCGCTGCTGACCATTTTTTCTTTATTTTGAATCATTAAGGCATTCGTCTATCAGATTAAAACGTTATTTTAGCAAGTTTAATTTCACCAGGTTTTTATTCCCGAAAGTCAAAAGATTGTGAGAATGCCCCATATACACCAGACAATTTATTGCGTATTTGTCTACTTCTAGAGAAACAAGGGGATTTTTTTTTATAATCATTTTCAAAAAATGCTATAAGTAACATAACATTTAAATTTTGTAGGCATGACCAATCATGAGAAATTCATACTTATTACATGAATACAGAGTTAACCCACATTCCCTGCTGATGGTATGAAAACACACCATTCCCTTAACAAAGTAACTGTTTAGAAGTTTAGATGAACAACAATATCTTTATTGTATGTAAACTACAATGTTTTTAAGGTACCAATCACAACTTTTTATATTACAAAATTGTGGTTATCTTAAAAAAATACAACATGACTATACATGTGAGGAGCTTTAAAATATTTCATAAATAATTAAAATTTGAATTCCCATGAATGTTTTTCACTTTAGAAAGAATTCGTGCAAGTCATACTTTTGTTTTCCTGTTTCGCCTCTATCTGATTACATCTATTTTTTTTTTCTTTTATTCCAGCTGACGGTGTGTAAATTCTTTAATTTATAAAGCTAATATTTTTCTTTTTTTTTAAATTTTGTCAACGGTTTGACCTGTTTATCATAAAATGTTAGCATGAAGCAAAAATTTTAATCAAAAGTTATTGTGGGAAGGAACAGGTTAAGATTCGACAATAAAATGGGAGCATTCCAGAATTTTTTTTAAGTTGTCATGCAGCATTAAACATGTATTGGTAATGAAACTCATGCAGAATAAATATAAATAAAGATGCATGAAATAAATCTGAAGAAGATGATAAAGAATGTGGATGCTATCTAGATAAACATAATAATTTTCTTTCAGAAGAACATAAAAATAAGAATCAACAGCTGTAATTTGGGATATTATGAAATATGGTTTGCAAATCTTCAACAACTCCAGCTCTTTAAACAAAGTTTCAGGGTTCCACTAAAAGGAGTTTGCTAATAAAGTATTACACAATCACAAAAGAAACTTGATTAAGACACCATTATGTCACAAATAAATATTAAGTTAAACTAAATCAGGGTTGGCAAACCTATGGCAAGTGTAGCCAAGATAGCACATATGAAAATTTCTTTGGCATACGGAAAATTTAAATTTGAAGGTTCAAAATATGTTTCTTAGAGCTGCACATTATACTCCGGAATATACCGCAACTATTTTGCCTGCATAGACATGTAACTACTTTGAATTTGAAAATCTTTATTTCTCAAAATGAATTTCTTAAGACATCACTGCAGTAAAATAAAATGTTCACAATTTTGCTATGTATATTACTAAAAATAACAAAATATGAAGCACATATACATCATTCTCCATTGAACTATAAATTACACATTACTAAAACAGAAATTCATGTATATATTTTTTCTTTTTACATGTTGCTTAAATCAATTAAATTTCTGAATAAAATTTTTATTGAATTAATGGGCAATACATAAGAAAATATAATTTTGATCTTTATCTTTAGTTATTTAATGTAGTAAAATGGCTGATTCTATGAATTAACGTTTCATATAAGCAGTCTATGATGCAATATATTTTTATGTAAATGTTTGACATGCTACAATGTTGATAGATATTGTTTATCCATTTTTGGCATACATATGTAACAAGATTTGCCATCCCTGTACTAGATGGTTAAAGGAAAAAAGTATGGGAAAACCAGAAACTTTAATTATGAAATTAAGTCTTTCTGCGTAGGCAACTATCTGCTGAACCAATTTAGGGGTTGATATTATTGATTCATTTTATGTCTGAACTTTTCTAGAGTAGTTTTTCCCAAAGGAAAGCCCTAGCAGATACAAAATTATTGATTGCTATGAAGCACAATACTTCCACATACATCTTCTAAAAACCCATAATGGCATCAGCATGATAGAAGGCAAGCCATTTAAAGCTTCACAAGTCCTTCTCAGTTCAGTTAAAGATCAGTATTTTTACAATTTTGATTTATTGCCTTTTTTTATGATGGGTTTTAAAAGCTATGTACAGATACATAAAAAAAGGTTTAAATCATAAAATGTCACTAATAGTGAAATTTAGTAGAGTTTTCATTGAAAACTGCAACATCATTTCACTATATTGGGACAATTACTATTATAATTAATCAAATTATTTTTCATGGTATCAAGAAATCCCTTTCTCTTAAAAATAAAATGTAACAATTAATTGCTGATTTTTCCAATCAGAATCCAATGAATTAATCAATTGCAAGATGTATGTATCTCAAGAACAAATAAAATAAAAATAACCATAAAATTATTCTAAAAGATTAATTTTTGTAGTCATACATCACATTAAGCTTACTTTAATTACATGCTAAAGCAAAGACAAAACTGAATAAATAAAATTCTACCTTGAATTTATTATAATAAAAACACAAAATCAACAAATTCATTTAGTTCTAAAAGGAATTTAACATATAAATATATGCCATTTGGACTAATAAATCTCAACATTTCCAACAATAACTGTTCATTTAAAACATACATTAAAACGCAATCACAAAGGCGTATAACATTGCTTACAATCATGGCAAGCAATTCTCAACATTATTTGTGTCTCACACTGAATATTATCTGCTTATTGTTGAAATAGGTGAAGCAGGAGTCGCAAGATTAGGCATTATAGACTGCACAAGAGGCTCCATATCAAGCCATAAAGTAGATATCTATCACAGGAAAAAAGAAAAAAAATGACATTTAGACATTTTGATAAATAGCATATTGGTTGCAAAAAGATTGCATATTTTATTAAACAAAATTAACACACAAAGCAAATAATAAAAATTACTCTGAAACCAAATTATTTCTAGGATTTTTTTTTCTATGCAATAAAATACTCCTTGATTTATTTTGGAGGAGTGAATTTTTGAGTACAACAATTTCAAAATAGAAATATTTGCTTTATTTAATTGTACAATTCCTACATTAACCCATCAATAGTCGCGCGTTGGTCTTTTCCCCGCCCGAAATTCATTATCTTCCTGTAACTCATTTCCCATTAAAGTTACAATAGCCAAATTCTGTGTAGCTGACCTTGAGTGTTCACACTCTTGTGTAGTAAAATTGCAAGTCATTCCTGCTATTTCTTAGCATTTGATCGCATTCTTAAGTTTCAATCGGTCTAAATGACTGCGTTGTGACCACTTGCATTAGTTGTTTTTTTTCCTCCTCCTATTCATTCTTTCCCATTTCCGTGAAATCTGCAGGGGAAAGTTTCTTCGAAGTGCGGATCTTCTGCCTCTTGTTATTTCGTCTTTCTTTCTTTATGCTATTTTACCCGTTCATAGAGTACTTTTTTTATTTTTAAAATGTCACTTAAAATTGTTTTATTATATTAGTTGTGAAATCAGTTTGCATGAAAAACTGATGGATGGTCACTTACATTTTTTTTTCATTGTCAAATATTGCGGGAATAAATTCTCAAATTGATAATCATTTAAATATGGAAAAAAAAAGGGAGATTCATGATCATTATTTGAAAGAACTTGCTTTCAACTTAGTACCGGAACATATAAATGAAAGAAAAAAGACAATAACACTGCCAAACCATTAAAAAAGAGAGAAGAGAATTTCGTGGGAATCAGTAAAAAAATTGCCGTATCACCAAAATCTGAAAAGTATCGTTTTTGTACAATAAAACAAATTCAAAAAACAAAACAATTTTCGAAGAAATGTAGTATGTATATCTGCGAAGAACATATGTATAATTTATTTGCATAATAAGAAAAATAATGCGAATTTTATAATGTAGATTAGAAATTACGCAAATAAAAATCTTTTTTGGATAATTCAGTGAATGTTTATACTATAATTTTAAAAATTTGTTAAGTATTTTTCTAAAACTTATCTATTTTTAAATTTTCATACTGTAAGTAAGAATACATTTTTTTTAACAATGCCGCAGAAAATGTTTTTTTTTTTTTTTTTAATTATTGAAATCCAATAGAGGCTTGGGGATGGTATCTAACAAATTTAAATTTGTTGTCCTTCATCAATTGCTCAGACTATTTTTCAGAATAATGCTTTCCAGACTACAAGAGAAAATTCATTTAACTTAAATTATTGCTGCATATTTATAATTTCGGAGAAAATTTTCTTATTGTTTTTATTATTTTAATGAATGTTATAATAAAACAATAAATTGTAGCATTAATAGCTTATTTTGAAATGTACAATTGAATATTTATTTTAATTAAATAGTTGCTGTAAAATACATCCCTTTATCTTCGGTTGGTGGTTAGTGCTAGAACATCGTCTAAAATAATTTTCGCAGCTTTTATTCCTCAAACTAATTTAAATGTATAAAAATTTAAATCAACTTGTGAAAATTCATTTAGTTAATAGATTTGCTGCACGTTTATGATGCTAGATAAATTTGCTATCTCCCTGTTATTATTTCGATATTGAATGTTAGAAATTTTTTTAATGAAATGTATATACGTACGTGGATATATATATTTTTTTAATTAATTGCGAAATACATGAAAATGAACCTTTCAGTGATGCTATTAATTAAAATAATTTATCAATCTTAGGATTTAAATCTACAATCGCAAATGTATTTAAATTAAATATATAATTTCAATAACTTATTTATTATTTACTTTATATAAGCAAAGTTTGTATCCAGAGTTTTTATCCAAGAGCGTGGCTGCCACCCTGAAATAAGTAGAAAAACTACAAATCGTACATTTTCATTTTAAAAAATGGAGTTAATCACAAAATCTTGAGAACCCCCCCCCCCCCCTCCCCCTCATACACCCCCCCCCCTCACAAAATAAACAAATAAAACGTAGTTACAAAATTTACATTTATAATTTCAAAGTTAAGCATTTTTTTTTATCTTTTTCTTTATTTTATATATATATATATATATATATATATTAGTCTTTAATTGGTTATTGCATCAAATTTGATGGTTTTTCATATGTTTTAAATGGATTAATCATCTGCAATACGCTGGTGAATTAGTGGTATTGTATTTAATTTTGTGTTGCAAGTCATAGGTTCCATTTTTATTTTGTGTAATGTCAGTGTAATGTATTGATGCTAAATTTATTTATTTTATTTTATTAAATGGTTATAGATGATGAAATGTAATTATATAATGCTTTTACACACACACACACACACACACACATATATATATATATATATACATATATATAAGTATATTCTAAGGAAGAAATATTAGAATTGAATATTGATAATACTTATTAATAACATAATAACAGAAATATACAACAAGCTATTTAATTTACATAAATAATGATGTAATATTATCAACTTCAATTGGACCCTAGTGCCGAAGTATCATAAAAATCTACCTACTGTGATTCTGTCCATCCCCCCCCCCCCCCTCCAACAACAACAAAAAAAAAACCTATCACGAATTCAGACTCATATTCGTAATTTTTTTTCCTATTTATTGATTCATAGTAACATCAGAAATTCAGTAAAATTCTTTTACTTTTTATTTTAAATTATATTATGCAAAATGAAGAAAGAGTTATTAAAAACATTTATCTAGATGCCAACTAAATATATACTTAAACGAAATAAATAATTGCTGTAAAAGGATGTAAAATAAATAATTGCTGTAATCTGTTAAAGTTCAGTCAATTTTTTCACCCTGCGTTCTCCGTTTTTGATCATCTGATAACACTGCAAGTTTCCCCTACGTTTTTGGCCTGCTGGTAACGGCGGCAAATGGACCAAACGCGACTACTAACGTTCTAAAAAAAAAATTCGCGACTATTCTTGGGTTAAATAAAGCAAATATTTCTATTAAACAATAATAGTGCTCAAAATAAAGGAAATTTAACAGGTAGGCAAAGCATGGAAATATGGATGATAAAATTTTTAAGGAGTATTTTTTTTATTTTTAATGTATGAAATATATTTATAGAGGAATTAAAATATTTCTGCTGAGAAATACTGTAGCTAATTATTAGTGTGGAAGTGAGTTAGGGTGCGATAAAAAAAAAAAAAAAAAAAAAAAAAAAAAAAAAGAGAGGAAAGAGAAAAATTCTGAATAATAATAGAAAAAGAAACTCCTCAATAATCTTAGAAATTAGTGAAATAATAAAATTAACATTTTCTTCCTGATTTAAATAAAGTATATTTGTAACTAAAACTCTGGATTTTCAACTAAATGTTACAAAAAAAAAAAAATATTCTGTGATAATTCTGTGCCTATTATGTGTATTAGATATTGTTCTAATTATACAAACATTAATAGGCTACTTTTTTTTTTTTTTTAACAATTTTAATCTATAAAATAAAATCATATACAATACCAGAAGAAAAAAATTAATATAACATCTGAGGTATAGATGAATCTATTAATCCACCTCTCACAAAGCATAATGTTATCGTTAAAATACACATGAATCATTGTTCTATCAAAAATAACACAATGTAAAATAGATAAATACAAATGCATGCATGAGAGTAAAAATTTCTTATAAATATGACAGTTATCCCTAACTCTATATTCTGTACACATTAAGATTAAGAACATAGCACCTAATGAGACCATAGATAAATGATGATACATCAATAAATTTGTATTTGGAAAACAAAACCCATAATTATAGATATAAAAAAGAAATAAAGAAAAAGCAGCTAGATAGTATGTCTACATTTAACTTTTCAAGATTTTGTACATCCTATATACTTTATTAAAAAAGAAAAACTTAGACTACAGTTGTTGACAACTGTATTCAACAATGAGTTTTTAAAGCAAGTACACTCATGCACATTTTGCTAAATGAATGTCTTCTCCCAAATGACTGACTGCACATCATCTGAACCCCTGACTTTTAAACTCAAATTCAATTACTTAAAGAAAAAAAAGACATAAGGTGATTTAAGATTTAACTAAACTGTAATAATTTAAAATTATTAAAATTCAGTAAATGAAATTAGTAAAACATGCTTTATACATTTTCTTATCATGAAGAAAAAATAAAATACAAAGTGCACTTATCACAAAAATTTATATTAATAAAAGAAAGATGTTTGTGTGTCTGTCGGCAATGGCTAGGTAAATGGATAAGGAGAGATGAAGACAGGTTTCTATGTACTGAAGACTTGAATTTTTCATTTTTTGATAATTAGCCGAGATATTAATTAAAAAAAACTCATAGAATGCTAATGAATGAGCTTCAATTTTCCTCAGTTTATTGCTACTATGATCTCTTTTAATGCACTCCGGGGAGAAACATGGTTTTTCAAGTACATAGCTCGAAGACAGGCAGAAAACATTTCTTTTTTAAGTACTAGGGGGCTCTGCTCCCTACGAGCTTTGCTCGCCAACCCCCGTCCAGACTCTAAAAATCCGTTAATTTGATCGTCTTAAAAAAGATTATGGAAGATTGAATTATAATTAAAAAAACAGTGGCGATATCCCTGTAAACGGGTTTCCATTTATTTCTCTTTTAATGAAGGATTTTAAGGCCAAAAAAGCTGTTGTGAATTGCTGTTCTCATATTTGATTAGATAAGATTAGTTAAACATCTGAAAATTAACTAAGTCAACAGAGTCTTTGCTTCCAGGTATTTTTTAATACAGCTATAAGAAAATGATTTTAAATCACACATTTTAAATCTGACGTAATTTTAACCAAACTTTTCTTTTTTTAATATTCACCTGGAAATATTTCAATTATTAGAAAGGAAATATTATTTGCGCTCTCTTTGGAAAAAGTAGTTAAAAAGATTATCTCGAAATATGAAATAAATCTCACGTGTACGTGTAAATATATATTTTAATTTAAACTGTTTGGCAATATTATTTGGCTATTTGAAATCGGATGTAATTCCACCTGCATTTACTGCTTTTAACACACATTAAATAATTGTTTTACTGTTTTTTTTACGTGTTCATTCACGTGTATAAACACTTTTTATGACGTAATTTTTTATAGTTTCCTGCTTTTAACACGTAATCATTTAATTCTAATTTCATAGGGGTTTTTTCTGTTTATAATAGTCACATGTACATAAATTTTCAGTTTAAAAGGAATATTATTATGTGAGAAGTTGTTACAATTTTGGCAACAATTTAAAATAATAACCTTTTCTAAAATATGTAAAAAATATCTCTGGAAATGCTGAAAATTTGAATTTAAAATGGAAATGAACCCTCAAAAAATGAGTCAAGTTAAAAAAGTAAACGCAGCCTGCACACTGGGAACTTCTAATGTATAAAATGACCTAAAAATTATTAAATTCCTATGTATAGTTTTTGCTCCTATAAAACTTTTTTAATAGAATGATTTTGACCAACTTTAAAATTAAATATCTCTTAAAATAATTCTTCGATTTCAAAACTGTCTGCATTAGCATATTTATCAAACATTTCTCTGTAATACTACCGATTTTCGTATTTTTGTATGCAGTAGTTTTCTTAATATTAACAAAGAAAGACCCCAGGTCACAAAAAATTCAAAACCGGCAGCAGTGGCGGTGACAGCGTTAGTTACTCTTTTTTAGAATAGAGAGATTTTAAAATCATAATCACCTGGGCTCGGCCGGAGTTTAGAGGTCTGCACGGGCCGGAATTTCCAGGCCCGGGCCCGGCCCGGAGTAAAAATTGGAAGTTCGGCCCGAGCCCGGCCCGGCCCGTTTGCATTTTTACAGTTCTCGGCCCGGCCCGGCCTGTACAAAAATCAGTGAAATCAGGCCCGGCCCGGCCCGACCCGACACAATTTCTACAAAAAAAAAAAAAAAAAAAAAAAAAAAAGAAATCCATTTTTTCTCAACATACAATTAAGATTCTTTTAATGAATACTACATACATATTTATGGGAACATTTTACAGTATATTTTACATTACTATGATGTTCGCAAAGCAGAAAACACACAATAGTAAATATTAACGGTTACTTACAGTGTTTTAGTCATCGTGTCTACAGACATTTCAAAATGGAAATAAGGATTCATTAAAAGATTAATGTACTTCAGAATAAAGGATTAAAAACATGATAACTTTTGAAGCTGTATAATAAAAAGTAGATTTGTGAAAATATTTCTCTGATTTTTAAGGCTTTTCTCAAATCCAAAGGAGCTACATTTCGACACATTTATGAATTCTTTTCTTTTCGGAAACACGTAAGAATGGCAGGTATTCTAATTCAGAAGCTATGTAAATGTGTTTTTTTTTTTCATAGATAAAAGCAATATATCTTTCTGAAAATACTGTCAAAGTTAGCGTTTTGAATCGAATTTCCGGAAGCGATAGCACAGGAAAGGAGAAAAACGTACAGTCACGTGACATGAATCTCTGTTATCTCTGTAAGTAATTTATCAAATATGGAAAAAGCTATTCGTTTCCAAATGCCTTCAATAGGCAGGCCTGTCAATTTTATACCTTTATAGTTAAACATTTTGTCAGAAAATGTGTCTGAAAGCTTCGCATTGTTGAGCAGTGAATATGAGAACCACCTTAAGGTATATTTCCAAAGATACTGTTAAGAGAAGTTCATTATCACTATTAATACTACAAAACACTGTTCTACACATCCTGAGATCGATTAAGACCACTTCCGTCCCGGCACGAGTCTGCTGAAAAAAAAATTAAACTCGGAATCAGACATTTTGTAACTGTACGATGCCAGGCTCTACGATGGACGTGTTACATTTCTGTATTGATGTTGTTAAGCTCGCATCGGCTCGTGACACACATTTATTCTTCTCGAAAAAATCATATTCATTGAAAACGGCTCGTATTTTATCTGCTTCGCTTAAATTCTTATATCGGGCCGTTAGGCCCGATTAATTTTTTTGCCGGCCCGGCCCGCTTATTTTGTCTGTCGGCCCGGCCCGGCCCGTTGAAAAAATTGTCCTAATTCTGACGGCCCGGCCCGTTTGAAAATTCGCCTTCATTCCGCCGGCCCGCGGGCCGGGCCGGGTACGGGCCTCGGGCCAAGCCCGGGCCCGTGCAACCTCTACCGGAGTTATTAAATAAATATTTATATGGATATTTACAATTTCAAGAAAATATCTTCTGGAGGTTATTTTGATATTTTCTATTTTTTCCTGCAGTTTTAAACTGCCACCCCCAAAGTTCAGATGAAAATACAAAAATGCAGATAGAAGGTACTAGGCCTGGGCCTTAAATCGATTTAAAGCTTACATCGGAAATCGTGATTTAGCTAATGTCAAATCGCGATTTAGCCAATGTCTTAAATCATGATTTAGCTAATGTCAAATTGCGATTTAGCCAATGTCTTAAATCGCGATTTAGCTAATGTCAAATTGCGATTTAGCCAATGTCTTAAATCGCGATTTAGCCAATGTCTTCAATCGCGATTTAGCCAATGTCTTCAATCGCGATTTAGCCAATGTCTTCAATCGCGATTTAGCCAATGTCTTAAATCGCGATTTAGCTAATGTCAAATCGCGATTTAGCCAATGTCTTAAATCGCGATTTAGCCATTATCTTAAAATCGTGATTTAGCTATTGTCTTAAATTGCGATTTAGCCATTGGGTTTTAAATCGATTTAAAACAAAATACTGATCCAGAGCTAACATCGGAAAACCGATTTATCTACTTTGATGATCCGATTTAAGCAAACATCGCTAATCTCAATGCTTTCCGATTTAAGAAAAACAAGGCCAGCTGGTATTAAATCGATTTAGCAGGATCTGATTTAAGAAAACATCGAGCCTCAATCCTCTCCGATTTAAGAAAAAAGTGATTTAAGTAAAAATTGATATTTATTTATTTATTTTTATTTTAAACAAGATTGAGTTTACAAGATTGGAATGTGTATTTTTCAGAAATTAAGAACTTATATGGTGGAAAGTTGAAAGGAAAAAGTAATGTTTAAATCTTAAAATCCAAATTCATAGAATTTCAATTTATATGCTAATGCAATCTTTTGAGGAAAAATTAAGTTTTCAGATATTTGAGTAATATTGCAATATGTATTTTTTATTTTCTAATATTCTGTAATTAATTAAAATGTTTTAAAGTAGAATCCTGCATTGTTTCAAAAGATTGTTTTCCTAAAATTCATTCAGCACTTATATGATTAAAAAAATAATAATAAAGTTTTATATTTAAAATCCAAACTCATCGACTTGCAGTTTATACTTTTATGCATTCTTATGATGAAAAATTCATTTTTTACATGTTTTAGTAATATTTTAACATTTATTTTTTAATTTTCTATTATTTTGTAATTAATGAAATTATTTTAAAGTATAGTCATGCATTGTTTTGTGTATCACTATTTGGCCATGATCCACATGAAATATTTTTCTTTTACTAATATTTTTTTCCTGAAATTGGTTGAGTATTTATGGTTGGGAAAAAAAGAATAAAGTTTCATATTTAAAATCCAAATTCATCGAATTTCAATTTTTATGCACTCTTTTAATGAAATATTCATTTTTCATATATTTTGGTGATATTTTAATACATATTCTTTATTTTCTATTATTCTGTAATTAATTAAAATATTTTATAATAGTCATGCATCAGGTTTGACATCTGATTTCAATGCCAGCCATGTGGATTGAGTATCTTGCTGAAATTGATTAGCTATTTATATACAAATTCATCCATTTTTAGTTTATATTTTTATGCATTATTTTCATGAAAAATTAATTTTCATATGTTTGGGTATTATGGGAATATTTTAGTTTTAATTTATTATTATTTTGTAATTAATTAAACATACTTTAATAAAGTTCTGTAATGAGTCAAATAACTTTATTTTTACAGCAGAATGAGGGAGGGGAGGAGGAGGCATTCATTAGATTTTTCTGCAGATCTGCGATTTTCTGCTTTTTTGACATTTTGTTATCATTAAAAAGAGATATATTTTAAGATTATATTTTATTACTAATCTTAGGATGTGAACAGCCGCGAAAAAAAATCAGCAATTTCAGTAATGTGCTCCAAGGCTCACACTTTCAATCCTTCTCCATCTGCTATATAAATGTCAGCATTTATGTTAAACAAATCTTATTATAATCTAAAAGTTAAAGAGATATAAAATTGCACCTTATTTCTCATATCTCCCCCCCCCCCTTTTTTTTAAACTACTTTCCTCATCATGGTAAATGAATAGTTAAATTCATCATTGAATTCTTTTAGTATGCTTCTGTTTTACCTCAAAAACTTTTTAAATCTGTGCCTGTAAAAAAAAAGTGTGTGTAGTTTGTTAGCAATGAAGTGCTATTTGGGTGGGCTTGGGGAAGTCCCCTTCCCCCTCCTTAAGGAATTTAGATTGTAGCAGGCATAACAAGTCAGACAAAGAAAACATTTTCTTTTATATTACTTCTTAAAGAATGAGTTTATAAAATGTATTAAAATAGGTCACTAATTTTTAAAATGGAAAAAAAACTAGTGTTTTGGGACATTCAAAGTTTTTTTATGTGTAAAATATACTACATTTCAAAATTATTTGAAAAATTAAAAGCTAGGTATACTAAATAATACAGGAGAGGGGGGGGGGGCACATAAAGACCGTATTTTGTTACTAAAAATTAAAAAATAGGCTTCCAGATTCTAAAATGTAAAATCGGTGTTAAATCATGATTTGATAAATCGATTTAAGAAATTTCTACATCGCCCAGTCCTAGAAGGTACTTTTTTGCTCTCAACGCCAACTTTCATTTGAAAACAAATACTTTAATATTTACTACTTCAAACAAAATATTGCTTGAAGGTCCTTTTCATATGTTCCAGTTTAACTGCCGTTTAAAATTGCTATCCACATGGCCTGGATGGAAATACAAAAATAAATAAATAAATAAATAAAAAGAAGAATACCACAGATATCACTGTAATCTTACTGTGGGTCTGAGCAATGCCATGCAGGTTTGCTAGTTTATAAATATCAGAAGATGAAAATCAATTAATAATGATGTAGCCTAAAAATAATTTTTCTTTGGGAAAATATAACTTTCCAAATCTTTAACAATGTGGAGCATATCCACTATCATGGTCAGCAGGCTATTAATATTTTAATATGGATAATGTTTAATTCTTTTTAATACTGAGAAAAAAAAAATCTATTACCATTCTTGTTTTTATTATAATTTCATACGACACAAATTATACATTTTAACTAAGAATATTTATAAATATTAGAGAAGACCAGAAAAGTCCTGTTTTTAAATTAAAGCATGTTCATTTTAGTTTAGTTTTCACAAGTAAGCATATATTTTTTATGACATAACTATTACAAGACATTTTAAAATAGTAATGAGACATGTTAGAAAAGCGGTTATTTGTATCAGTAGTAAACATTTAATTTTGATGGCTTATTTGAAAATAAAGTGAAGAAGTATTTTATTTGTCATAAAATTTATAAAACTCAACACATTGAAAGGTGAAATAAGGATCTAGTAACAATGTTTAAATATTTAAAAAAGAGAGAGAGAACAAAATGTCTTTTTAGAGTATACAACTAAGTTTTAAAAATACTATTTTGAAGAAAATTTGAAATTTTTAAAGGCTAATGATTTACAAGCCTTTTTTTCCATTATAAATTTTTAAATGGTTCTTCCATTATGTCTTAATTTTGTTTATTTATTAATTATTAGCATAATGCTTAATATGCAAATAATTAATAAATTTAACATTTAAAATGTTTCATGTATGCCATTATAAAATATTCAAACAATGTTACAATCATTTCAATAATATAGCAGCATTTATATATATTTCACAATAGGTTAAAAAAAAAGACAATAACTAAATTCTTACTTTAGACAATCCTTTACTTTGCAGCTGTACCAATGACTGAAGAACTTTAACGATTATTTGCATATATGTATGCACCAACTGTGTTTCCATGTGAATGCAATGCAGGAAAAAGTTATTTCGCTTTTCATTTTGTTGTTGCGCTTGATTTTCAGCATCCTAGGAGATTTTTTTTTTAATGTGTTTTTATATTTCAGGAAATACTTTAAAATGAAAAATTTACATAACTGTATAAATTGTATTTATAAAATTGCATAATCTTATGAGCTACAAAGGTTAAATTAGAGATATGATTTTTTTTTTTTTTTTAACAGTTTTAATTAAATCTTTCTAAACTGTTTCATTATTGTTTAAAAATATTCAACACTAGCAGAGAAATTTGAATTGCAAAGATCCAAAGAATAATGAAAAGCAGTAACAGAACTTTACTTATTTTATTAATTGGTATGAAATATTTTTATTTTATACATAAAAATAAGCTTCTAAATGCGGTGATTTGAAGTATATGTTAAGATGGTGCTTTTCAATTCCTATACTTTAGTTACTAAATATTTTCAATTTGGCAATTTAATTATTTTCAGTATACATTATTTCTGATTTAATATGAAAAAGCTAAAGAATAGAAGCAAATAACACCAATGACTTATATTTTATCTTTTAAATATTATAAATTGAATTTTTGAAAATAATTTAGAAAATAACTTAGGTTCAGTTCTGTATTTCCAGCAGAAATAGCAAGTTTTCTGATATTCTGTTTGGTCCCTGTTCAAAGCAGTGATGTAACCAAGGGGGAAGGGTACCCCCCCCCCCCCCCCCACCCACCCACACACAAACAGAGAACTGGGTTACTGAATCATGATAAAACAACTGTCAAAACAGCTAAGACAGAATTACAAAGAACCTATAAAACTTTCCACTTTAGACAGGTATTTGTCTTAGAAGGTATAGTTCAAAGGTATGTTTTTTGCCGAGGCTATGAACTTTTTCCGTTTTAAACAGGTTTTCCTTAAAAACATATTCCGTTTTCACTATCCTCTAAATCTGTTACAACGTATTCACTCTATAGTGCACTTCTGAAGAGCATAAATGTATTACAGTGAAACCTGTGAAGATGGCCTATCTTAAAAGAAAAAAAATCAAGTTTCGACGAAAACAGCACTGTATATTTATACTTGCTAAAACTTGAAACCTATCTAAAATGGAACTTTTTTCTGCTCTCATTCCTTCTTGACAGGTTTTCTGTGAACATGGAATCCTCTTGTAAATGGAAGAATTTCATGGTCCCAATGACGGAAGGATAACTATACAAGTGTACTTGCTAAGATGGAAATCGGTCTCCAACGAATTTGTTAACGATTCCGTTTACACAGATTGTACTGTAACTAGATTAAGTTTGTGTGCAAATGGAAAAAGTGCTGCCTCTCCTATGAAAGCAATAAAAGTGTCAACTGACCTTTATTTTCCAACCATTGTGTGTTTATCAATAAAATAAAGGGGAGTGTCAGCAATGGAAAAAGTCAAAGATGGATTTGTCGGAAAGATTTCAGACCTATTCAGATTCTACAAAAGCAATAAAACATGAAAAGCACCACCTAACCACAACAAAGACAGCGCCATTTTTAGGATACGTCTATTTGGACCATAAACATAAAACTTCATCTTGGATTTCGATGGGACCAAGTGTTGCCGACACTTATGCAAAAAGACGAGTTTACATGATAGCAAAAACAGCACATTGATTGAGTTTCGCAGCCCTTATCTTTGTTCATTTTATAATTTTATATAGGACAATATTATCAATTACTTTAAATCTGCTGGCTCGAATTAGTAAAAGTAACTTTATTCTTGGGCTGGTTATTTGTAAAGAGGTATTGCAATTTTCAAAATACCTTCAGTAATGTGAATATGATTTATCTTCTTTTGTAAAACATGCTAATGATGTCTTTTCAGCTCTAAAAAGTTTGCGTAAACCAGTAAGCAAGAAACAGGAGACTTGTGTTCAAAAGTTTGCTGAGCTGTTCAAGGGAGCAGAATCCTCTAAGGAAAACTTCGATGCAGTTTTCTTTTGCCATACACATTCCTCATCAAGTTGGACATCCGATGAAGAGGGATAATACATCTCCTGACAAACCTTAAGAATATTTCAGGAGATCAATATTTCTTCCTTGCTCGGATACTTTTATTTCTGGTCTCGTTGATCGTTAGAGAAAGAGAAGGGATATTGAAAGGCTTTGGTGTTCTTCTGGGTTTTTACAAAATAATGGCGACTTTTGTTATTGCACTTTTCTACCCGAGCTTTTTTTAATAAAGTGTTAATGGAATATTATGTTGTTGTTTATTATTTTGAAGGGCTGATTTTTATCTACTTATTTAGTATCATATGATAATTTTGTTTTTCACCATTGTATGGGATTTTTAAGGCAGTGGGAGAACCATGAGAAAGTTTGTTTTTTTGTACAAATTCAAAATGATACGAAAAGTATTGGAAACGATTTTTACATTAATTGCACTACAGTGTTAAATTCAGGGATCCTCCTTCGGAGCATCTAACTGTCCTCCTGGAAGATTTGGGATTTTATGCTTATTAATATTCTAGAAGTGCAATCCTCTCCCTGTAATTCCAAAGTGTCCCTTCCAGAGTTGCACAAATCCCTCCCAGAGAAAATTGTCTGAATCCAACATTACCTTTGACCCCCAATTACGACTTGCGAATGCCGAGTTTAACATTACTTCCAGAAATTTCATGGTGGCAATGAGAGTTTTGTGTATGGAAAAGGTTGTGGGTGACTGTCTTTAACAATGAGAAATCGAAAGCATAAACTGAAGCTAATCCACATACAAGCTTACTGCTTACTTCCAAGAGCTTACTGCTGAACTTGGAGAATGCTATAAAGCTTTTTTGAACCACCTAAAATAAATTGGTTGAAAAGTAAAATAACAGAAACCACCATTATTTTTAACACAGCCTAATACTTCCAAAAAAGTTCTAATCTATCAAAATAAAATTGCTACAAAAATTTAAGATACTTAAAGTCGATCAGATATCGAAAGCAACTACTGAGGCTGAATATGGTATCCGATATGACGAAACATGAAACACAGGAGAATTATGGCTGTTTTAGACAATTGTAATCAAACTGTTGTTTCCAACATGAACTATATTTGTTGCATGTGCTTGTTACATTACTAGTTTCTGTAGCCAAAATTGCAAAATCTTTTTCTTGAAGATTAAAACCTTATCTCAGAAACTCCCATGCTGAATTAATGGCTGACGGGACTGGAACTTATGTGAACTCATTATCCAGTATCTATTACAGCACAAATTCTTAATTCAGTGACAAGAAATTAAACATGGAAACTGCTGTTTTAAACTGATCCATCTGATCATATAAAAATTTTGTAAGCAAATGTTTATGCTACATGAAACTTGATTTAAATACATTTAACTCTTCAGTTTGCGCTGAGTTTTTTATAGCATAGTGTTTGTAAAAATCTTTATGACTGGTACATATAAATGTAACTTCATTATATTATTAGCAGCAATTATAGAGATTGAACTTACTTTATTTTACACATGCTATTCTTTTAAATTAAGAAATTAAATAAGGATATATCAAAATTCTTGAAGTTCCTCGAAATACTTCTATTGCACATATACATACACAGTCAATCCTGTCAAGACGTGACAGCAAGTGACTGGAAAAAAGTTCCATTTTAGGCAGGCTTCCGTTTAAGGAAGTGTAATTAATTATACTTCTAAGATACACTAGCTCAATAAGATCTATTGTTCGTTTTGTTGGCATACTGAAACTCTTCCGTTTGAGACAGGATTCCGTTATAGCAACATACTGCTTTCACAGGTTTTACTGTGTTTAAGTACATTAAAGCTCGTTAAGATGGAATCGCTAAAAAAGCTGTGACAATCCCTTTTCAGACAGGTTTTCAGCAAATTTAATTGTATGGCAATCCATATTAGGATCACACAATACTTCTGTTTAAGGCAGGATTCTGTTATAGATAAATACCATTTTGACAGGTTTAACTAAAGTATATTTACATAAAAACAGCAAAACTTGTAAAAAGGAAACTGTCTACAACGGAAAGCTATCCTGTAGAAATATTCCATAATTCTATTGAAAAGAATACCACACAATTACACCTGATAACACAAAAACCTGTTTAAAACGGAACTTTCGCCATTCTTTGTGATTTCATCTTGACAGGTTTCGCTATATATATATAACATGAAGGAAAATTTTGGACAACCCTCCAAAAAAATATCCTGGCTACGCCAAACGTTCAAAGCTCTGAAACAAAGTGAAAGAGCATAAAATGTCTAATATGAGTTTCTCCAGGTCGTTTTAGTGTATAGTTAAAAAGAAAAATTATATGGTGCCACAATCTATTAGGATCATGACTAAAGGTGTCCAATTCCATTTTCTTGACCAGCCTTGAAATGCTATATAGCATATGTCCAAGTCAGGTGGCCAGACTAACATAGAACCCATAAGGTTCCCTCTAGCAAGCTTGGTACTTATTTTATCGACCCTGGATGGATTAAAACTTGAGTGAACTTTGCAAAAAACCTAAGGTAATCCACAGACCTGTAATGCTGCAGAGGAATTTGTTGCCCTCTGAGCTACCGGTTGCACTGCCCAGTTTCAAAAGATATTTATTACACTCTAAAAATTTTCAGATTAAAGTACTACATAAATATAGTTTAACAACCTAAACTAAAATGAGGTCAATTTTACATCAACACTACAAAACCCACCTAAAATTTCTGTTTGGGGACAAAAAACAAAAACTTATGGATGCTTCTAATATATAATAGACAAAATACATTTAACAAATTATTTTATTTTTTCCTAATTGTAAATGTTTTATTGCACATACATTAAAAAAAAATCATAAAATGCCAGCCAAAAAATTATACTTCAAGGCAAAAAGGGTGACATATAAAACACAACTAAGGGAAATAATACAAAATTTAAATGAACTCAATGCTACATCAACTGTAAGAAAGCCACCAAAAGTTGTCACTCACAAGAACATCATTATTAAGCAAAGATATTTTTTAAAAATATATAATTATAAATGTTCCTCTACACAAACATAAACAAAAATATATGACAAAAGCTAGTCAATAAATAACACTAGAACAAAAAGCGTGGAACGTAAAGGTTACTAAGTGAAATAATATACAATATGAAATCCAAAAGTCAAATAAAAGCTTGGTCTTATGTATAATGAAAATGAAATTAAATTTTCATTCCCAATATTTTAGACAAGCAATAATTTTCTTTTTTTATATACTAAAGACAATATTTTAAATAAGCATAAACATTAAATACTTACAATAACAATAGCACTTGTTGATCTCCGTGGAGCCATTTTACTTGAACTTCGTTGTCTTATTAAACCACAGAAATGTTCATATCTTTCACTTAAATCCTATTTAAAAAACATATACACATTAAAATGCTTTTTTTAAAAGATCACTTTTTTTAGTAAAGCTAAAT